>OW568895.1:2500-496915 GCA_938743325.2 Pycnococcus provasolii
GCGTGGCGTCCTGCTCCGTCTCCGCGCTCGCCGGCGGCACGTCATGTCGGAACGCGTCGACGCGCGTGGCCAAGGCGGCTTTGATCTTGTCGATCTCGGCCTCCGCCTTGGTCACAGCGTCGTCGAAACGCGCTTGTTTGCTCGGGCTTATGGCGGTTGCCATTGCCGAGTTCCCGCGCAGCTCCGAGTGATGGGCGAGGAGGGGGGGTCGGGTGCAAGGCGGGACAAACCCTTGCCGACCCTGTGCTACGCGGGAGCGCGGAAGGGCGGGAACCCCGTCTTTCGTTGCCCCAAGTAACCCCCAAATAGTCCGTTTTACTAGACTATTTGGAGCCTTAAACGAATGACTTTTGGTGCACGCACAAAGAAGTTCGAGTGCGCAAAGTTTTGTTATTTTGGTACGTCGAAAACAATGCAGCCTACGCCGAAGAAGTCTTGCATGCCGCAAGGATGGTGGTCAGCGCTACCTCTGTACCTTTCGTGTAATAATATGCTTTGCACATCGCGCACGGATGGAAATAAATAAATGGCGAAATTGCTGGAAGCGGTGCAAACTTCAAAGAAACGGCAGGTTGCAAGTACAAGTTTAATTATTTCATTAGCGGTAGATGATTCCACATACATTTCGATGGCTCGGAAGGATCTTCTTCATGGGGATTGGATGACACTCGCACAAAACCCAGGCCGAGGTTTCGGCACGTGCTGAATGGTGGATGCGAATGGTGTGCAAATTGGACGACCGACGACCGCTGGACGAAGCAAAACCTAGTTCCAATACTGAATGAGCGATTCTTACAGATCGACAATAGCCTGCCGCTTGAGCTCGCGCGTGTGATACCGCCTGCGCAGCTCCATGTACTCGCGTACAAATGTGCGCGTGTCCATGCTTCCATCACCTCGCTGAAAGCGATCGACGAGCTCCTCGCTCGCCGTCTCGTCAACTTGCAAAGCCTTGCGAAGCGCCGCGGCGATCGCGTCAGGGTCTGCCAACTTCCGCGCCGCAACATAGTCCTTACGCACCTCGTCGTACGCTTCGCTCGCGGCGGAAAACTCGCTCGAACGGACGATATTAATTTGGTTGCGCAGGTCTTTCACCTTGTCGTCGAACGCCAAGTTTTTCTTCGCAAGTTCCGCGTTCCCTCGCATGAGGTCGTTACGCACACACTGAACCTGTACCACCTGAGGAAGCTCGACGAGAAGGTTTGCGAGCTTCGCTTCGTCAGTCAGTAGAGCCGCAAGCTCGGCGTCGCTTTTGCGCTCGAGGATCTGCTGCGCAGAAGCAGCCGAGCTAGACGTCCTGCCGAGGCGACTAGCGGGCTGCGCAGCCGCAACCTGCCTTGCCTGGTACGCCTCAGCGCTCAGGCGCATCGCCATCTCCATCTGTTCGTTCGTGGACATGCGCGCAAGGTCATTCGTCATGTCACTGATATGGCTGGACGGTTGCTGCATACGGTACTGCTGTGGCTGCTGCGCCGATCCGCCCGAGTTGCGGTTGTTGCGCATGAGACCGACGGGTATCGCGTTCGTCGCGACAGGAAGCGCCGATGTCGTCGACGGCACAGCCGTTGTCGTGTTGCTGTTGGTGCTGTTGTTGTTGTGGCTGCTTTGATTCGTCTCACTAGGACGAGGAACGGCGACCCACTCGTCCGCCAAGTACGAGTGCATATGCGGCGTGAAGTGCGTACGTCTTTGCGCACACGTACCGTACGCGTCGTTCGCGGCGAAGACGGCAGCGGCGTTTCGTGTGTGGAAGTCCCGAGGACTGAGGACTGAGGACTGAGGAGGGGAGGGGAAGGGGAAACCCGAACAACCAAAGGAAACGGAAGGTGCCGAATTCCTGATTGGGGGTTGGGTGCGTGCTCGTTGTTACCCCTTAGTTTTAACCCCGCACGCGTGAACTCGCTGTTCCCACCAAACAAACAACCTGGTTTTTGTACACTGTAAGGTACTTCACCTTGCAACTATAGGTACCAAAATGGCGGACACTACTGCCACCTTCACGAACCAAGAACTTATGCACAGACTCGCGCAGCTTGAACTTGCGGTGGAGCAAGTGAAAAGCGACTTGGCTGTGTCAAAGCAAGCTCAGGCCATTGCATTCGACGAACGCGACGCCGCGAATCTAAGGCTGGAGAAAGCTTTGCAGAAAATTGAAGTCCTGCAAGGTGAGAATGAACAGCTTTTGGGCGCCGCTCCTACTGCTCCACGGCAACTTAAGGCGGAGGTTGTGCACACGACGTCCAACCAGGAGCAGCAGGAAGGACAAGATCAGGAAGAGCAGCAACAACAACGGCACGTCTCTGGCAAGGGACCTCACGTCACCGTTGTTTCCAAGCCTCGTGGAGCTTTCTGGAACCCGGCGAACGACTACACGCGCACCGCGGCGGCGACTGCAAGCGCGTCGGCGCCGGGGGCTGACCCAGACTACAAGTCAGATCCGAACCCAAGTCCTGTGAAGAGGTCAAGTGCGACCGCGACGCCGACGAAAACCGCGGTGGAAATCGAGGAGGAACGTCTGCGAGCCTTTGACGAAGCTAGTCGAGAATTCTCCTTTGCGGGTACAGGGGTGCTTGATCCTGTGCGTCGCGTCGGCAGTCCCACGCTCGTTCGCACGGTGGAGCTTCCATCGTACGTTGACAACAGCCATCGGAGAAGAGGGGCAGCGTCACGAACGACAGCGTCTGCGCGGAAGGGGAACCAACGTGACATGCGTGTGCGTATTCAGCACAACAAGCGAGCGCCTAACGCTGCGGCGAAAACAGGCATCGAGCTGCAGCAAGACAGAAGTGTGGGGCATCTTACGTACGAACACTACCGGTTGTTTGGATTTGCCGGACATGGTGCGCGTACAGCCTGGGCTTGGAATCCTGGCAAGCCGCAGACAGTTTTTTGAAGCTTTGGAAAGCAGAAGAAAGAAAAAAAACTATGTTGTAGCAAGCCTAGAGGATTGATTTGATTCTAAAGATTGAGACATCTCTTGTTACATTTATAATTGACAACAAACAAACAAACAAACAAAAAAAACAAACAAACAAAAATGTGTTTTCTTTTCGAATATCGAACAAGCAAATGAGTTGCGGATTGCGTTTTCAGTCACTCACTCCACTGGTTCCAGCGCAGATTTTTGCGCAACGCCGTGGCGCGACTACGGTACCTTCGAAATGGCCACTGCCGGGCGGCTGCGTTGTCCTTCACGAGCATGTATCCCTGCAGTAGAAGCAAGCTAAGGACGGATGCGGCTGCACCACCCCAAAAGCAACCAACGACGCCGTATCCTCGACTCACCGTGAAATCGTTGAGATATCCCGCGAGACCATTTCCCACCGCAAGGGTCACGCCGCTCAGAACTGCGTAGATGCTGAATGCAGTTCCCAGCTGTTCCACCTCCACCGACTCGGAGAGTAGCGTCTTCGCAATCGCGTGTGTCATGCTCATGTGAATACCCGTCACGAGACTTCCAACAAATACGCCCAAGGGGCTTGGGAAGGCGACGAAAATCGCATTCGCCAGCACAAGAAAAATGATGCCAAACATCAGAACCGACTCGCGGCTCGTGCGATCTGCGAGTGCACCGATGGGGTACGTGAGCAGTGCCTGCATAAGTTGATTTCCCGTCAAAAGCATGGGAAGCAAGGCAACTGGCCAGCCCACGCTCTTCGCTCGAAGAATTACGAAGCTTTCGCTGAATCGTGCAAGATAAAGTACAGAGATCACGGTGGCAATCAGCCAGAATTGCATCGGGAGTGACGCTGCTTTCTTCAGACTGCGCAAGAATAGCATCAGGCGCTTCATGCCACGCCGAGGTCGATCGGCAACATGTGCCGAATCAGCCGCCACAGTCCCCGATGCTTCACCGCCGCTCGTCGTCGACGACGACGACGACGCCGCCGGCGGCGGTGGTGGCGGCAGCGGCGGTGGCGGATCATCGATGTCAAGGCTTCGGCCAAGTGCCGCGGCGGCCGCCTCAGCCGCCTCCGTTGCCTCCGCCGTTGCGCGCTCCGCCTTGCCTTTCGCAATCATCCTCTTCTGTCGCGTTCGATCCGGCTTCGAGACGACGAGATACAGCAACAGCAGCGCCATCGCGGCGGGAATAGATGCGAGAAGAAAGCACGCCGTGTACGACTTCGTGATCGCCATGCACAATGTCGTGAGTATGCTTCCTGTCACACCTCCGAGCGTGACCAGGCTTTGTTTCAGGCTGTACGCGCGCCCACGCCACTGCTTCGGCGAGAGGTCCGCGAGAAGCGCATCCGTTGGCGCGGCGCGGATTCCTTTCCCCAATCTGTCAAGGATTCGACCGGTGCTCACCCACCATAGGCACGCGCTTGCGCCAAACGCGCCGTGCACAAGACTGCTTGCCGCAATCATCGGCTTCACGCAAACCGCAAGCGTGCCGCCGACGAGAATTACCGCCGTGCGGCTGTACAGAAGGTCGCTGACAACGCCACTCATGATTTTCGAAATCAGGGTCGCAAACACGGCACACGCCTCGAGCACGCCAATGCCAAGGCTCGACATGCCGAGAGTCTCACTGAGGTAGATGGGAAGCACGCTCATGAGCATAACCGTGCTGACAGCCCACAGATGCTCCGTGACGGCGAGCGCCCAAAGGCTCGCGTTGTTGTCGGCGTCGGGCACCACCTGCCAACGTCCTGGTATGTTCGATGCGGTTCTTCTCAACCTTCGTAGCGGTTTTCTCGCCAGCGGCGACTTGCCGCCGTCATTGTCGCGCGATGTGGCTGTTGTGTTCACTGTTGCTCTCCTTCTCCTCGCCCCTTCTCTTCTTCTTCCCTCCGAGAAACCGCCGCCGTTGTCGTCTTTGTCGATGTCGTCGACGTCAACAGGTGCGGCTTCTGCAGGTGCCTGAATGTCGGCGTCGTCGACGCTAGCCGTATGACGTCCGCCGTCACCGGCGTCGCTCGCGTCACTTCTCACGACAGACGACTGCGGAGTGTGCTCCTGCGAGTGCTTACTCATCGCGCCGCCACCTGCCTCGCCACCCTCGGCGCCGCCGCCTTCGTCGCCACCACCTCCGCCGCGTGCTGAGGCGAGGCAAGGCCACGACGGTCGACGAAGTCCTAGCACGGGCGGAGGTTCCGCGCTCGTTTGCCGACGCCGCGTTGTCGCGCGCGTCGGACTTGGCGGTGCGGCTGCTGTTCTGCCGTTCGTCGTTGCGAACTGCGTGTGCGGTCGCATCGCGCGCTGAGCTGCTGCGACGCCCCCCGGGATGCGTCGTCGCCTGAGGGGGGAAGGGGCAGGGGCAGCCTAGGGGGGCAGGGAGACAAGAAAAAAGGGAACAGAAAAGAACAGAAAAGAAAAAGAACAAGAAAAAAGGGAGAAACAACCGTCAGTCAATGGATCAGTCCAGAGGCGGATCCCCAATACTCGCCATGACCTGCGCCTGACCGGCCCCCTCCCCAGTTCCCCTTTTCCGCTTCTCCTCTCATCCATTCTTTCCGTCCCAAGGCGTCTCCGCGGCGCACGCGCACGTCTTGCACGCACACGGCACCTAGCGGCCGAGGCTGCCTGCGGTACCTTTTGCCAGCGCCGTTAACACGCGCCACACATGCCGCCTAAGAAGGATGCGCCCGCGGTGGAAAAAATGCCCAAGGGGGTTTATCGCAACGCAGGGCTCTGGCGTGCGCGCGTCTGGGACGGCGACGGCGAGCTGTACCTTGGCCACTTCAACACCATGGAAGCTGCGGCGGTTGCGTACGACAAGATGTGCATCTTGCGAAAGGGTATCGAGGACGGACACCGAGACGGGCTGAACAACCCACGAGAAAAGTACGAAAAGGATGGCACGGTGACGGAGCTCATGAGCATGACGGAGGATGAGCTTATCGTGACGCTGCGTTTAAGCGCGGTGCAGAGGCATCCCAACGGGCCGGGGTTCACGCTTCACTGAGTGCTTTTTATTGCCGTGGCCAGTTAGATCAACAGCACACAGAAAAAAATTTGTAACATCAATACTTACACTGGGCCTTCACGGTGTCAATGCGACCCGTCTTCACCACGTTGTCCATCAGCTTCTGGCTGTCCTTGTACCAGTCGTATCGAGGCGTGCCCTGACCGCCAGTGAACCTCTCGCTGCTGTAAAACTTTAGGCGGTCGCTGATGGAATTTTTCACGCGGTCGTGCCACTTGAAGTGGTGAACGCGCGCGCCCGTCGCCTCGTCGCGAGGAAGGCCCTTCGGAACAAGTCCATTTGACGCGCCGAACGACTTGCCTTCAGGATGTGCCTTGTCGCCACACGAGCCCATGCCATCTGGAAGCGGATACCGCACCTCGACGTCGCCGCGCTGGCAGTTGTACGCATAACGCTTCGGATACTTTGAGTACGGAGTGAGCTTGTAGTAGTCCGCTTGCCCGTACACGCCACGGCCACCCTTCTCGTTCTGTGAACTCGGGCCGTAGTACGCGCGCGCCTTAACCGGTCGAACCACCTGATGGTTGCCACGGTCACTGCGGAACATGCCCATGTAAGCCATCGCCTTTACGTTCCGGCTTGCGACGAGCTCGCGAATCACACCGCACTTGAGAGGGTACTGCTGTTGAATGCCGGGACTTGATCGCAGTGCCGCAAGCTCACCACCCTCTGCGACGCGGTCGAGGTACTCGCCGCCGACGTTGTTGATTCCTCGTTTCATCAAGCTTGCAAAGTATGCTGCAAGGGGAAGGCTGTCGCTCTTCGCACGCGCGCGCATCTCAGACAAGCCTCGAAAGTCGTGGAACTCGTCGCTATCCGCGTGCACGATCCAGTCGTTGGGTCCCGTCTGCTCCATGAGCTCGAGGCGGTATTGGTACAGTTCCTCGCTGCTATACTGCGACATCCACATCTTCGGGCTTGGCGCGCCGTAGCTTGCGAGAACATCCTTCACACGCTCCAGGTTAGCCTTACCTCTTGCCACCTGTTCTTTGTCCGGGTTGTCTGGGTTGTGGTTCACGACTACGAGCAGTCTTCTCGCGTCGATGCCGAAGCCGTGTATGTAGTGCTCGAGGAAGTGTGGAAGCAGCACGGCGCCGTCGTAGTCGCACGCGACGGACGTGTACAACCACACGGTGGGCAAACCACCGGCCGCCTTGATGGGTGGTGTCACGCCTGACTTCGAGGCGGCCAAAGACACGCCTTGTGCATGCGGCAGTAGCGCGCACCAAGTCAGGAGCGCGCACGAGACGTACAGGAGTATGAGCGGAGCGGCTCTTGCGTGAGACGCCGCCGTCGTGTTCGCCATGCCGAGGAGGAGGTTGGGAATCAATCGGAAAGTGGTGTTGGATCGGGCGCAGAAAAACAGATACCTTAGAGAGAGAGAGATGAAGAGGGGCAGGACGGCAGGAGGAGAATGGACTTGTGGTGAGGTTATGTCCTCCTGATTTCTTCCCATGTTGCGTCTATTGCACCCACCTTGAGTGGGTGAGGTTTTCTTTGAGATCCGACTCATGCGTCCCGACTCACGCCAAGCAGGTGAGTAAGGGGACCCCCCCTCCTCTTTTTCCCCAGGCGGAGAGAGAGAGAGAGAGAGAGCTGCGGGCCTGACCCTATTCTAGACTACCCGGGCTGCCGGGTAGGTATGGCAGACGCATAACCTTATGTCGTTGACCGGTCTCGCCTGTTGTCCCGAGGGGAAGGGAGGGGAAGGGAGGGAGAGGGGGAGAACGACGAGGCCCCCGCATAGGTAAGGGAGTCCCCTGATGAGGTCGGACATCGGAGGAGGGAATAGGAGTAGGAGGGATGGGATGCCCCCCGTTTGGTCGGGCCAGACAAGACGCACCCTCTTGGGTGGGTGGGCCCCGCCTCACTCGTCTAGTCTAACCCGGTTAAAAGGGAAGGAAGGGAACGTCTCACCCTGCCCTTCCCTTCCCCTTTCGCCCTCCCCCTTAGTACGCCGCTGCACCAACAACAACAACGCACACCACCCTCAGCGGCACAGCAGCAGCAGCAGCACCTCCTCGAGCAGCGCACAGCAGCAGCAGCAGCAGCAGCAGCAGCAGCAGCACACGAGTAGACGAGGGGAGAACGAATACACGCCATAAGGTAACATGCGCGCGTACGAGCCTCTCGTGCGCCGCATATTCAACCAGCTCGACAGCGTCGCGGACGGCAAGCTCACCTTCAAGGAGCTCAGGCAGGGATACGCCAACAAGGAGGTGAGGTGGGACCTCCTCGGACTCGACGTCTCGCAGATTCGCAAAACGCTGTTCAAGGCGGCGGACCTCAACGACGACCGCGTGCTCGACTTTGACGAGTTCTACGACTTCGTCGTTGAAAAGGGCGAGTCAAACGGACTGCACTTCAAAAAGTCGCCAGAGGCGCTTGCAGAGGAATACCTCACCAAAAATAACCTGCACAAGCTCATTGAGCACTCCGTCGCAACGCTGCTCGTGCACAAGCCAGACAACCCGGAAGCTTTCCTCGTCGAAAGGCTCGAGGCGCTGCAGAAAGCTCTTCTCATCGGTTCCAACGCCGAGCACATGCACGACTTCACCGAAGCGGAACTAGAGGCGATGTTCCACATGTTCGACAAAACGCGAACGGGAAAGGTCACGGCGGAGCAATGCAACAACGCAGTGTTCAACGTCACGGGAGCGAAGGGCGAGTTTGGCGTGGGTGCGGGCATGTACGATCCTAAGGCGCCCGTGCCGATGAATGCGTTTAAGGAGAAGATGCGCACCGCCATGTACGATAACCAGGCACCTGACCCGACCGCGGTTGAGCCTATCTAAGACGTGGCTGTAACGGACGACAAATTCCATCCTTTTTTTTCAAACAAAAGGAAAAACGAAAAAGTTCAAAAAAAATTTTAAGTTGCGGTACACGCCTTTGGATTACGGTTCGGCGGGAAGTGCTGCTTCCGCAGCAAACACCGCGCCGGCGAGAAGTGCAAAAACACCAACTGCGTACCTGGCGGAACTCGTCGCCGCCATGAGTCCTGGCGACGCAACTTCGGTGTGATTAATGCGCGGCGCATCAATCCATGTAGTTTGTTCATCCACCTGACCATGTGCACACCCGGAGACGCACCCGACATGAGATGCTGCCATCGTGGCGCTAGACGTTCGTGCCACCGTTGTTGATGTCGTCGTAGCCGTGCTTGTGGTTGTCGCCACTGAAGCCTGAGTCGTCGTCGCCGCTGCGGCCACATCCACCGTCGCCGCTGTTGTGGTTGTAGATGTCGTCGTCGTTGCCGCTGTGGTCGTCGTCGTTGTTGTCGTCGTCGTCGTCGTCGTCGTCGTTGTTGTCGTGGTTTCAAAATACGGTGGTGGTGGTGGGTTCGGTGGTGGTGGTGGGCTTGGCGGTGGTGGGCTCGGTGGTCGTGGCGGCGGAGGTGGTGGGCGCGGCGGCGTTGGAGGAGGTGGCCGGGGGGAACGCGGAGGAAACGGTGGAGGGGGTGGCGGCGGCGGCTTCAACCGCGCGGGTGGCGGCGGTGCTTCCGTGACGATGACACGGATGACGTGTCGATCCTGAACTGTGACCCAAACGCGTTCGCCGTCTGCACGAACCGCGACGCCGCCGTCGTTCGTGTACACCTCGCGTTCCGCAGCCGAGTCTTGCACATGCACGGTCGTAACGTTGCGAATGTTAGGCTCGATCACGCGCACCTTGTCGATGTACTTGGTATTGCGCCCAGGTTCTGACACGAATACGAGCACGGGATTTTCATCCGAGTTGTTTCCCTTGACGCTCATCGACGAAATGCCGTTGAAACGCGACTCGAGGGCAAACCCGTCACGATCGTCGTTCCCTCGCGAGCAGTTTTTGCTGTCGGGGGGAGTGCACCCGCCAGCGAACAGCGTAACTTTGAGCGTGCCGATGTCAACTTTTCTCACGACGGCGCCACTCGACAACGACCCAGTGGGCTCGTCGCCAACAAGCAAGGTATTTGGCATGAACGGCACGATGATGAGCGCTTTGGGCGACCAGAAATGGCCAACGCCAACAAGGTCGGTCACCTGGTTCGTAAGGAGGTGAATAGCGCGAACCATTGCGTTGTCCGAGTCAGCGACAAAGAGGAACCTGCCGTTATCGCTCTCAGCAACACTTTTCGGGCTCGAAAACCGTGCAACAGTCAGCGCATCGCCGTTCGCATATCCCGCGGCGGCGGCACCACCTGTTCCGACGCCACCTGCAACGGTCGTCACGGAAACGCCCTTCGACGCATCCTTTCCATCGTACTTCACGGCACGGATCGCGTGGTTGCCTCTGTCTGCAACATACAGCGTCTTTCCGTCTTTACTGACGTGTAGACTCCACGGATCGTTGAAGAGCGCGGCTGCGCCGTCCCCGTCGCGGAACCCGGACGTGCACACGCTGAACGGCTTGCACTCTCCCGGTTTGCCGCACGCGTCGTAGGGCACACAGGTGCCACTTCCGGCCATCGTGATCGACCCGCCTGTGTTGTACGTACGCGCGAGCACCGCGCGTATGACGTGGTTGTACGAGTCGGCAACGAAGAGGTACGTCTCGTCCTTCGAGAGCGCCAACCCCTTCGGGCCGTTGAAGGTTGTCTTGTACCCCTTCTCTCCGTTGAGCAGCGATCCTTTGTACCCCGGCGTGCAGCAGTCCTCGTCGTCCGCGGATATTTTGTACGGCGGATATCCACCCGCGAGTTGCTCCACCTTGCCAGTCTGCCAGCGCGGGAACGTGCACGCGCGTGCCGCTACGGCGGCTAGTGCCCAGAGGAGAAGGCGGAACGTCGCGTTGTTCGTGGACATCGCGCCAAACTCCAAGCTAAACTCCGTTGTAAGGGTCGGCCGCCCGGGGAGGTTTGGCGCGGCGTCTGGAGAGCTCGAGGGACGTCTGGGGTGGTGTTGCTAGTCAACACGCGTCCGAAGCCGAAGCACGGGGAACGGACAAGGTTTCGCCGCACGGAGGCCTGCAGGGTGGACGTTCCCTGATGGGTTAAGCTGTGATCTCACGTCTCTCGACAAAAAAAGCAGCGTGCCCTACCGACTCCCCTCTGCCGACTCCTGCAGCCCTTGCAGTGGGAAGCGGGCAGGTTCTCTCTCTCTGACTCTCTGACACTCTCTCGCTCCCGCATGGCTTGTGTTGTGGCTGATCACGTGATGTAATCTTTCGGTCTATGATAAAGTTACCATGAAGGCCTGAAGTCGCGACGTCGAGTGGTCGAGGTGCCGTCGAGCACGAAGAGCAGAAAGAAAGAAAGAGAAAGACGGCCCCCTTTTTTCCCCTCCCTTCCCCTTCCCCTCGGGTCATTATTAGGGCATCAGCTGATCAAAAAACACCTTCATGATGAGACCTGTAGTAGGAATAATCAGCGTGTTCCTTCCCCTCCTCCCCTCCCCCTCCCAGTGCACACGCGCACGACAAGACACAAAAACTAAATAAGCCGACGCCTGCGCCTCGCACCTTGGTGGCCAGCGCGTGCAAGGCAGCTCAGGCGACTCTCGCGTTCGCAACGTGTGCAGTATACACGTGCAAAGACATCCACTCATTTCTCACAGAAGAAAGAGCCATCGTTACCTCACCTTAACTCGGTGAAGGGGAAGGTGAGGTGGCGTTTTTTTCCCACCATTCATTAGGCGAAAAGTCATATCATACGCAGAAAACCATGGTGTTTGGAAACCGCTCCCTCGTCGACAATGCCGCTGTAGCCATGGCGTCCATGTCCATGAACAGCGACTACAAGGAAACGAACGTTGCCATCGTCAAGGCGACTGACCATACCGAGGGTGCGCCTAAGGAAAAACACGTGCAAAGTACGTCATCAAATATCAGCGGCGCACCTTAGAAAACGCACGCAACGACACGTGAAAACTCACAGCCGCACACACGCTCACCACTCTAAACAAACAAACAAACAAACACAATTCACAGGTATCGTGGCTGCGTGCGGCGGACCAGGACCGCCGCCTGCGGGCATGGAGGCGGGGCCGGTGTACGTTGCCAAGGAGCTCGCGAAGCGTGCGGCGGAATCCGACTCATATGTCGTGGCTTGCAAGGCGCTCGTTTGCCTGCACCGCATCGCTCTAGAGTGCCCCAAGCGTGCGAATAAGGCTGTTCACGACGTCGGCGCAAAGAACAACTACGGACTCACTCACTTTAAGGATGAAACGAGCCCGAACACGATCGAGCTGTCGGGTTGGGTTCGCACGTATGCGGCGTACGTCGAAGAACGCACGGCTGTCACCGATGACCTGGCGTTTGACATGCACCAGGATGGCGAAGCGGCGATAGCCAAGTGTCGCGACATGCCGCCAAAGGATGTCCTGAAGTACCTAGCTTCCGTGCAGCGCCTCATCTCTCGGCTCGTCGCGCTCACACCGGAGGGTCCCGACGTGCAGAAGTGCACGACAGCCGGCTCGGCGCTGAAGCTGGCGCTCCAGGAGAGTCGAAGCATACTCTGCTGCGCGAACGTGCTTGTCATGAACCTAGTCGACCGTTTCTTCGAGATGAGTCGTAGCGACGCCAAGGAAGGACTTCAGCTGTACAAGGCGCACTGTCGGCAGCTTGAAGCGGTGACGCGGCTCTACGACCGCGCGAAGCTCAACCTGACAACCAACGACCTGAACCTGCCTGACTTCGAGCAGCCGCCGAAGAGCTTTCTCTCGAGTCTCGAGGAGTACGTCGCCAACGCGCCACGGAGCACGGACGGAGTCACGCCACCGGGCAGCACAAACAACGGTTCCCCGGCGATGGGCGGCGCAATCCTTGACGTGGGAGCGGCTGCATCACCCGCGGGAGCAGCGGCGGGTTTCGGATTCTCCGCATCTCCCGCGGCGGCACAGCCGGCGCGCCTGAGCACGGAAGCTGCGCTCGCAGAGCTCATGGTACCATCACCGGTGGCCACATCCGCCGCCACCACATCCGTTGCAGCGGACCCGTTTTCAGCAAGCGACGGGTTCGGCGCGACACCGGAGGTAAGTTCGAGCGCTCCTAAGGTGAAGGCGATGGCTCCGGGCATGCCCGCGGTGAACCCTGCCGCACCTCATCCGACACAACTTCTGCAGCAAATGCAGGTGGGTGGCGTGCAATCGACGGGTGCACTTCCAGAGGCTGTATTTGCAAACTCGCCTTCGCCCCAGGGGATGATGGGCGGTGCGCGCCCGATGGCCGCGCCACCGATGATGGGTGGCATGGCTCCTATGCAACAACCCATGATGCAGCCGATGATGGGCGGAGTTCCCGGGATGCAGCAGCCGGGCATGGGCGCCATGGGAGGCATGCCACCGCCAGCTAACGCATCCAATCCATTCGCACAGCAGTCGTCGTTTGGTGGCGCTGTTGGTGCACCGAACCAACCTCCCGCAGGCACAGTGCTTGTGAGGCGGGACAGCGACTTCATTAAGTGGTAAGCTGTCCAAGTACGCACGGTTCCCTTTTGTGCATAATCATTTTCCTTTCCAAACAGAGGAAGATCACGCAAACATAGAAACGAAAAAGAAGGGTGTTTTGTGTTGTTTGTGTGATTTGAAAGAAAAAACAAAAAGAAAACATTTTTTCATCTCAACGTGTCGTTGTCAAAGTTTGTTACATATGCAAACAGCTCAAAATCTTCTCATCACACACCGCCCACGGGATTGTTCTGCATCGTCGCTCGATCAGACGGGGATAAGTGCGCGAACATCGGATGGCAGTCGATGACACCATCTCGCAACGCAGTAATCACAGTCACGTCGTTGAAGATGATCCATAGCCCGACAAATATCGTGATTACGTTGAACGGCATGAACGTCCAGTGAAGACACATGACCAACGCTAGGGGAACGCTCACGCAAACCGTGATGATAGCCGTTTGGCGCAGCGGAAGTTTCGCCCACAGAAGTATGTCAACCAGTATTCGTCCGCCATCCAGCGGGTGAGCCGGCACGAGCAGGTTGAATATCATCAGCGCGAGGTTGATTGAAGTTGCCGTGGCAAAAAATATGACAAGATACGAGTTTGTCACGGGGAAGAGCGAAGCGTTGCCACCTGTGGAGATGAGCAGCATGAAGAACCATAGCAGGCACATAGGAACGTGAGTGAGTGGTCCAGCGAATGCAACCCATAGGTCGGCTTTTGGCCCGGCGTCGTGCGAGATGTACGCGAGTCCTCCGAGCGGCCAGAGAAGGATGTGGTGGCAGACGCCACCTTGACGCCGACACGCCAGCGCGTGTCCGAGCTCGTGCACGAGCACCGTGCCAAAGAGGAGCGGTCCGTAGACGATGATTCGAAATATGATGCCAGGCGCTGACCAGTCCGACGACGAGACGGTGGCGAAGACGAGCAGTATGACCATGAAGTGCGACATGTAGACGTCGATGTCGAAGATCGAAAACACCTTCGTCGCGCGCTGCAGGTGGGGCGGCACTTCGAGCTCAGACGCCGGAGACGGGGACGACATGGCAGCCAGCAGGAGAATATGAGAAATGGCGCGTGAAGGGACAAGGAAATCGGTGAACCTTCCGTAACCCTAAGCGCGAGCCCTAACCCTAACCCTAACGCACGACCTCAAAAGGGGATTGCTTTGAGGAGGAGGGAACGGACGACCTTCCAGTTTTTTACTTTTGGCTCTCGGCGTGCGCGCGTATCGCCTTCTCTACTACGAGCAGCACTTGCTCTTCGACTTGGACGCACTCGAGCTGTCGTCGCCGCCGCCGGGCGTGATGGCAATCGTGTTTCCCTTCGGAACCGACGCGCTCGGACCCTCCTCGCTCGCCATACGGTTCTTGCTCACTATGCCGTAAATCTCCTCCAAAATCTGCTTGAAGCTCAGCTCCACGTTCGTTGACTCAAGCGCAGACGTCTCAATGAAGGATAAACCCTCCTTCTCGCAAAATGCAGCCGCCTCCTCGGTGCTCACCGCGCGCAGGTGCCTCAGATCGCTCTTATTTCCCACGAGCATGATGACAATATTCGCATCCGCGTGGTCCCGCAACTCCTTCAACCACCTCTCCACGTTCTCAAACGTCACCGTCTTGGTGATATCGTACACAAGCAGCGCGCCCACCGCGCCACGGTAGTAAGCGCTTGTGATTGCGCGGTACCGTTCTTGGCCAGCCTGTGGTTTGGTTTTGGTATGGTTGGTTGTCAGTTCATCCGGAGGTGCAAGTGGGCAGGGAATTGGTAGACGTGTGCTACGTACGGTATCCCAAATCTGTGCCTTGATTGTCTTCCCGTCAATGGGCAGGCTCCTCGTCGCAAACTCGACGCCGATGGTGCTCTTGCTCTCTAGGCAGAACTCGTTTCGCGTAAAGCGCGACAGGAGGTTACTCTTGCCGACGCCGCTGTCCCCGATCAGAACCACCTTGAACAGGTAGTCATAGCTGCGCGTGTGGAATACGTGTGCGTTTTGTTGTTGTTTGTTTGGGGGAGGGTGGCCACGAGTCAGTGTGTTGTTTTCTGTCGTCATTTCCAACCGCCATGCACACCACACTATGCTTTCACACACCACCCCGTCCCGTCGCTTTCATCCACCATACCACCTAACCGCTGTTTCCCTACCAGCAGAGCCACGAACGCAGAGACGCAAACAATCACAGCCACGAACACAAGCAACCACGAGACAACATGACAACGACACGACCCGTAGTTTCCCGTGACCGTCCCCCACCCAAGGCACCGGTCGCCCGCGCACGTACTCGTCGTCCGGCTTGGAGCCCATGGCCTACGATAGCGTTTTGGTGTTGGATTAGCAGCTGCTTGGAGGGGGAGAGGAGAGGAGTGGAGAGGGGAGGGGCGAGGCGACGCGGAGAGGAGGAGGAGGAGGGTTTGGGTTCCGTATTCTTCTTCTCTTATTGGAATCTTTCGCATCCCGTGTTCGGGGTTAGGCATTCCTACCCCATGTGGGGGGATTCTTTGGTGGGTTTTCTCTTCCCCCTCCCTGAGCCCTCCTCCTCTCAGGACTGACTCGGAAGTCGGAACTCGTCATGCCGCTGAGCCACTACTACTGCAAGGACGCGTACGAGGCGTCGATGAAGTGCCTCGAGACCAACGGCTACGACCTCGCCAAGTGCAAGCACATGCAGGACCTGTACAAACAGTGCAAGAAGCAGGAGGTGGAAACAAGAGAAACGCGAAGGAAAGAGGCGGCGGCGACGACGACGACGCACGCATCCAAGGTATGAACGAACACTCGATTTCGTGCAACTGTGTATCATTCCATTCTTATTTCTCCGCTTTCTTTTCTTGGTCGTCGAATTAACGTTATGCATCGTCCTGAGACGTCAAGGAGAGAACGCGCAGACTTTGAAACGTAAGCATGTAAATATGAAAATTAAAAAAAAAAAACGCGACTCGTCCGTTTCTTCCGTGATGATTGAGAGAAAAAAGCGCGGGCTAAAAGCCACGGAACGGATCAGGCTTGCGCTGTCCAGCGCCGCCGCGGTAGAGCTCGCGTTTGTAGAAGCCGCCGGCGAAAACAGGTTCCGGCGGCTTGGGACGCCAGTAGTCGTGCACCGTTTTCGGCGCCTCCTTTTCCACTGGCGCACCCTTCCGCCGCCGTTCCTCCTCCGCTTGTCTTGCGGATGCCGCCTCAGCCGCCTCGGCTTCCTTTCGCTTGAGTGCAGCCTCGCGCGCCTTCGCCTTCTCCGCTTCGTCAGTCGACGTTCCCTCCTCCGAGTCGCTCGAGTTGGGTGAAGGCGTATCTACCGCTTCGTCCTTCTCAGGCTGAGACTGCAAGGTGCGACTCGCACGTTGCAAGTCGTCGTCTTGCTCACCAGTGCTTTCGTCGACAGGCTGTTCGCTAATATCCGCAAGCCGTTCTTTTGCACGTGGCTGCATTTTGTGCGTCGCGGCTCCCACGCTGGCCGCACCCGCTTGTCCTCCCGCAAACCCCGCCATCATCGCCTCCGCCTTCGCCTTAAGACCGCCATCCTCTTGCTCCTCCTCCTCCTCGTCCTCCTCCTCCTCCTCCTCGTCCTCCTCCTCTTCGTCGTCGCCGCCGTCGTCGTCGTCGTCGCTGTCGTCATCATCCTCGTTCGTTTCTTTGCTGGAGTCCACCTCCCTCTCCGCCGCCTCGAGGATATCGTACTCTTCGTCCGTCAACGCGGAGTCGGACGTCTGTGCGCTTACGAGCACGCCTGAGTTCGAGTTCGTGGTTATGGATAGCGCGAGCACGAAGGCGAGCAGCAGGAGGGTCGCATATGTTCGCAGGCGCATGCTGGCGGGCACACGTGAGTGCAAGGGTGGCGTAGCGGTTGGGCAGGTAAATGTCGGTAGGTAGGTGGCCGAGGGGAGGTGGGCGAGTGATGAGGAGGGGGAGGGAGAGAGAGGAGAGAGAGAGAGAGAGGGCAGGAGAGGGGGCGGAGGGGGAGGGGAGGGGGGGAGGGGGAGCACCGCACCACCTCAGCAGAGCAAATGCAAAGAGGGGACGACGAACAAAGAATCCCATTTTGGGGGTTACGGTAGAACTCCGAGGCCAGGATGCGATTCATTTTCGGGGTTGGATGATATGCTCTCAAGGTAACCCTAACCCTAACCCTAACCCTAACCCTCGAGACCCTCACCCGGTTTGCCTCCCTCCTCCCCGGCCCCAGTTGTCACGCACCCCGCGACCCTCCCCAAACGCGCTCGCATGTCTCGTCGTATACTGCTCGCCTCCTAGCACGCGTAAATAAATAACTCAGATGTGTGCATTGCCAGTGCAATCAACGCACACGCCGCTCGCCGTCTCTGACTTGCACATACTCGCGAGGTCATACGCTGCTGGCGGCGCGCGGCGCACAAGGAAGGATATAAGTGCGCACGGCGATGTTGATTGCTGCGACAACGAACAAGATGAGGTTCTTCTTTGCACAAGTCCTATTCTTGGTGGTCATCGCAAGCATGCATGCAAATATGGTCTACCACAGTGCTGAGGCGTTCATCATCATAGAAGAGGAACCAATTGATGCGCCGCCGCCCATTGTCATCACAAACCCACAACAATATGAAGAAGTTTTCGCGATCAACGCAAACGAAAATTACGGCGACGAAAACGAACCTGGTCTTGCTAACGGCGACGACGTTAACATGGAAATCCTTGGAGGAACGCCCGCTCTGCTCAACGCGTTTCCGTTCGCCGTGAGCATTGCAGATAAAAATTGCTGCGCACCTGGCGATCTGGACGCTTCCCAATTCCCTGAATACATGCTAGACAAACCGACGTGTTTAAAGAACTGTGGCGTAAACCAGCACATCTGTGGAGGAACCATCATCTCCAGAGACTACATTCTAACGGCAGCTCACTGCATCTGCCGAGCATTTACAGGCAATCGCACAACCACGCCGAACACTGTTGCGGGCTTTTCGCTCATTACGCCAAACCCGTTCAACTTCTTCGTGCGCGCGGGAGCATACAACCTGTGGACCACGAATACACCGAACACCGCGGGGGTGGAGACCATCCAGGTGTCAGAAATCGTCTGCAACCCACGCTTCACGGCGGTGGAGTGGCAAGGTTTCGACATCGCGTTGCTGCGATTGGCAACGCCAACGACGTTCCCTCGTGTGGACTTGAATTTCGATCCTCTGCTTCCTCTGCTAGGTTCCACCGTAATCGCCGTCGGCTGGGGAGATACCGCATTCAGACAAGATGTTGACGAGGACAACGATCCAGATTCTAACATACCCCTCGGTACCGCATCCATGCAGCAGGTGGCAATGCCCTTTGTTCCTAACAAGGTGTGCTTTTCCAATGCCACGCAGTTGACAGGTGTCATTGAAGATACGATCGAGAGCAAGATCCTGAATACAGATACGCAAATATGCGCAGGTTTCGTTCGGACGGGTGGTCGTGACGCATGTTTTGGTGATAGTGGAGGCCCACTTCTGCTGCGAACGCCGTACACGAAGACAGGGTGGACCCAAGTCGGCATCACGTCGTGGGGAGTCGGATGCGGAGTTCAACAGCTTCCAGGTGTGTATGCTCGCATTTCTGCGCTCAAAGGGTTTATCGTGTCGACAGTTGGGCCAAAGCGTGTGACCGCGACGGGAATACGGAATCGCAACGCGTGCGATGATGACGAGAAAGTGTGCTCCGAAATCAAAAAAGTGCAGAAATCCATCAGTCGTGTTGCCACGACCCAGGTCGCATCTGCGCTTGCTATCTTGGCAAGTTTGTCAAAGTTGTCAAGCTTGACAGCTTGGCAGGCGACGCTCTTCGCCGCCAGCGCAAGTGGAAGAGCACTTGCTGCCATAATGAGAAAGTTGGATGGGGGAGAACAACGCGACGGGGCGAAGGATGACGAAGATCAAGGTTTCATTCAGGTTCAGGAGGGGGGAGGGGAAAAGGAGCAGGAGCAGGAGATGCGCGACGTTACAGAAGAATCTCAGCGTCCACAGCCACAATTTACAGAGGCATTCGAGGCAGTTCTCAACCAAACAAATGTCGTCATGGGTGGCAACACGCTGCTGGAGAATGTTCAAGCGTCACACGAAATTTTCGACGCCCTACATGAACACGCGAGAGGTGTCGCGGGTCAGATCGACGAGCATGCCACGTCGCTCCTTACTCGCTTAGATGCGTTGGAGC
The DNA here is from genome assembly GCA_938743325.2 of Pycnococcus provasolii. NCBI lineage: Eukaryota > Viridiplantae > Chlorophyta > Pseudoscourfieldiophyceae > Pseudoscourfieldiales > Pycnococcaceae > Pycnococcus > Pycnococcus provasolii. The sequence continues at coordinate 21,952 of OW568895.1, forward strand.
AACGCATGGCATCACTTGCGTCAAATCGCAGGAATGCTGATGCAACGCTTGACCGTCTTGCCCGTGCAATGGAATTCTTTGATGCGGCTGAGACAAAGATACGGAACAGCGGGCCGTGAAATGAAAATAACAAAACGCAAATGTGTAAATATCAGTCTCTTGAGTTTTTTTTTTTCCCTGAACATTCACTTCACGTCCGATCACTCAAGCTCACCTTCCCTGAGCACGTTCCATGCACTTCGCCACTTTGTGACAACGTCGAGGTGAAATTTGCCCACTGCCCACGATCTTCATATGCACTCCGAAGAGATAGCATGGACGAGCACAGACGAAAGCAAGTAGCGCTCGTGCCTCCGAGCGTCCGTGTTGCGCTCGTGATCATGGATGCTGTGGTGCTCGCTGCCGCCGCCGCGCGACGTGCCGACGCAACAGTTCCTCCCTTTTCATGCGGTGGCCACGACGCGTACCAGCAGAGCGAGAGCAGAAGATGCTTGCTTTCACATGCCGGCACTCCGCCGCAAATCGGCAGACCCATGCCGGGCATCTCGCCATCCCACGTCTGCGTCGTCTGAGGCAGCTTGCGAGATGCCGCGCAAGGCCAAATTCCTAGAAGGGCTTCCGGGTGTGGAACATTCATGTCCACGGCGTACACGAGCCATGCAAAGTACCCTCCTCCTGTGCTGCCACCCATCGAGCTCATAATCTCACTTGTGAGACGAAATGTCGCTGAACAGTCGCGAAGTCGCACGACGACACGACTCGGGCGTTCGCCACTTGCGGACGACCCGGCCAACGGCACCTCGAATGAGCACACGACAGGCATGTGATCGGAAGTGGTGTCGGGCACTAGCACGCTGCTGTAGCGTCTAACTTTCAGATTTTGACGAACGCCGGGAAGCGAGTGGCACAGCACGCGATCGGTCCACGCAGGCAGGCGCTTGGGATTGTACCCGGAGCCGTCCTTTAACAGCTTGAACGTTGGTGCGAATGCCGCGGGAGCCTCCGCGAAACCCTGCAGACATGATCCTGTCGCCATGCACTGCAGGAGCTCGTCGCCCGCGCGAAATAGCGCCGCACGCTGCGAGGCGGTACCGCGTATCGCGATGGCAGATGTTCGATCCCAAGCAGTGCCAGACGCGTCTTTCATTCCCGCCTCATCGAGCGCGGCATTCAGCGTTGACTCGTGCAGACGAAAATTCAAGTCGCCCATGAGAAAGGTGTACGAAGAACACAGGTGTCCGTCTCCCCCGAGCTCCACCGCCAGAGGCCCGAGCGCCGTGGCTGTGGACAGGATCTCCCTCAGATTCGAAAGGCGGTGAGCGCGGTACTCCGCTCCCTCGTGCGCCGCCAAGTGGCACGCCACGAACATTATGCTCGTGTTGTGGATCATGACGCGTGCGGCAATACCACCTTTGTTTCCCACGACGCCGAGCAAGCCCGTGGCTGCGTAGCTCGACTCGCACTTACCTTGCACCAGGCCTGCGGCGCTTCTTCGACGAACAAATACCTGGAGGCGCATCTGAAGCAGCGTCTCTCGGCACAGCTCGTCAAATTCCTGTCCTCCACCTAGTGATGCGTGCACGGCGTTGAACCACGCAACGCGGCTTTCCTCCTCGCCAGCCACCTCCCCGCCGCTATAGAATCCCGCAGCTGCGCCCATCAGCGCACCAACGGGTGCGGCAGGTCCAGCCATGAGTCCACCCGCGAGTCCGCCGCCAATTGCACCTAGTAGTCGCCCGCCCGTTTTCCCAAGCGTCGCGCCTATTGACTCCGTAAAGCTGACGCGACGTTTACCCGTCTGAGATGACGACGACGACGACGACGACGCGGATGCGGATGAATCGCGCGTTGTGAAGTGCGCCTCCTGCGCCGCAACCGCGACGACATCCGCGGTGCGCGCGGATGCGAGCCACGCGTCCATGGATGCGCGCGTCGGCTGCTTGTTGCCGACGTTCCACGTCGCGCAGTGCACGACAACGTGGCCAGCTCTGTGCGTCTGCTGCGCTGCTGACGCCATGGCGACGTGTTTTTGACTGGGACGTGACTGGGACGTGCACACCTCTTGTAAGTTCTAACCCAGGAGACGAATGAAGGGGACGGAGTTATAGGGCTAGGGCTAGGAGGGAAACAACGGAGGGGGGATTTTTCATTTTTGGGATCCCGCTCCGGCACTCATAATAACGGCATTCCTATAACCAGGAGAAAAGTTCTTCAATGGAAGGGCGAAAATACGCGTCACATCAACTCTTAAGTTCGCGGCGGGCCATGGCCGCTCCTTCAGCCTTAAGGTGGCGCGCGCAACCGGTGCAAGTTCGCTCACTTCGCTGTTCGCCGTTCGCGGCCCCGCCATCTTCGTAATAAGAAGTCAACCGGCGCCTCTCTGAGGGCCTATTATGGAGTATGGAAAGTGGGGCAATGCTTCGAGGACTTGCTTGATACGCGACCACAGAGTGCTGCCCAATACAATAAAGCTTACTTCAACCGCGCTGGCGCAATCATCCTTGCAAGCATTCTTCATCAAGCAAGACAAGTTTTGCCTTATTACTTATTAGGGAGATTGGAGCGCGCAAAGTTGAGCATCGCGACGGACGTGCACACGAGCAAGAAGACAGAAATGCTCACCATGGCGATGGCGGACTGGTGCTGACGTCAGCCATAGCGCATCGCGCCCCTTTCCTCGAGGACAAGTTCTCTTGGGTGCCGTGTCGGCATTCATGGTGGGAACGCATTCAGGGAACACGCCAAATGACCCAGCAATATCTTGGGAGGGGCTGCGTGGGCGAGCGCACGAACCTTAGGGTTAGGGTTAGGGTTAGGGCTAGGGCTAGGGCTAGGGTTATTAGGGTTAGGGTTAGGGCTATGGTTTCTCCAATGGTGCGCTCCCCCCGCGCCCTTCCCAAGATTTTCCTCGTGCTGTCCTCCCACCTAGGCTGCCTGCTCGCATCCGACGCGCCATTTCCTGGTTTCAGTTTCAGCTTTTCCCTGTTTCCTGCCAACCCCCTCGTCCTTCGGGATGTCCGTCGCGCACGCTCACGCTCACGTGCACGCTCACGCTCACGTGCACGCCCACGCCCACGCTCACGTGCACGCTCACGCTCACGTGCACAGATTGCCACCCTCCCCGCGAAGAAACCGCTTGCAAGTCAATGCTAGAAGTCCCCTTACAAGCGACAGCAAGGCCAACCAGGTGATCACCCGCTCATCGTCGTACGCAAGAAGACATACGGCGTTGAACGCATCCAAGGAACCGGACAAGGGAAGAGACCTGTACGTGCCTGAACTCATCTTTGGAGGAATCTCGCCCGAAGAAAAGGCGGCGAACGCGCTCGTCAACCTCTTCACGTTCGTCTCCATACGCATCGTGCTCGAGCAAATGAGCGGAACGCGTCACAGGAGCCCCGTGTACACGAAAATCACCAAGTATCTCGAGGAGTGCCCGCTCACGGACAGCGGCGCGTGGATCGAAGGTCTGCTGAAGAGCGAAGAGATGGACCTCAAGCTTGCAGCTCTGCGCATCATTGAGACGCGGGAGGCGTACGTGGAAACTTACTTTTCGTTTGCAAACATGAAAAATCACGCCGTAAACAGCGTCAACGAGCAGACGAAGAAACTCAAGAGCGACTACTTGACGATGACGTTGAACTTACCTTCCGTGGGTGAAAGCGAGGCGAGCGACGGCGGCAGCGGCGATATGAGCACGTAGCCCAAGCGCAGGCATGCGGCAGGCAAGCAAGTAACACATGCATGTTTTTATGTTCGACAAAGGAATTTTCTTTTTTTCTGTTACCGGGGTTGATGTTGTTGTTGTAGTACTATGATAAGAATTGAATTCAAATTTTTTTGGGATGGGATCAAGTGGACGCGTTGTGGTTCACCTTTCGCTTGTACTCCGCCGCACGTTGCATCGCGTTGTGCACACGCCTGCTCGCAGAATCGTTCGATGGCGAAGACGCGCTCGAGTAAGACACGGGGTTGCTCGACATGCTCTTGAAGACATCCTGGCAGAGATCTCCATCCTCGCAACGCTCCATCGATCCCTTCACTTCCTGGTACTCGAGAGCGCGAAGCACAGCATGCGTTCCAGGACCGCCGTCGACGTCGTTGAACATGTTCTTGACTGCGCTGTCCGCATTATCTTTAGGTCGCTCCGCCGCCCTCGCGCTCTTGTTCGCGTTAAGCTTTCCCATGCTCTGCTCGCTGCTCAGCTCGCCGCGCGCGCCGTGCTCAAACAGCTGGCTGCGCAGCGTGACGTACCTGCGAAACTTCTCCACGAGCCAGGGCATGCCCGCCATCTCGACGTCCGTCATCGTGGGCTTGCGCCTGTACCGCGTTTCGAACTGCGTCGTCCACGGCTTGAGCTCCTCGTGCATGTCTCGGTACGCGCGCAGCACGCTCCTCACCTCGCGCGTCACCACGGCACGATCTTTCTTGTTCCACTTTCCTTTCTGAAGAGCTTTTTGGGTCGTCTCCACAGCCTTGTCGCTTGGCTGGTACGGCAGGCACGGCTGGCTCTTCTCGATGATGGTGTACGCAAACTGCTTGCTTGAGAGATCGCTCGTGCTTTCTTCGAGCACGTTCGCGTGGACCGGGTCGGGCAGGCTTCCCGCAATGGCGACGGCGGCGGACGTCGCCACCTCGTCGCTCAGCTCGCCGTCGTCGTACGCGTCCAAGCTCTTGCTGACGAGAGTTGCCTGCACCTGCTTGAAGACGCGAAGGGCGTTCGCGCGCTTCTTGTGTGCGGCGGACACGGCCTCTCGGTGCGACCTGCTCATGGGCACATCCTTGTTCCACGCGGGATTTCCCTGCAGAGCCTGTATGACACTCTGCCTGAACTCCGTGTCCTTCCACTTCTCGCGCAGCTTGCTTGCAATGGCATCGCGGTGGCTCGACGACATGGGTTCGCCTCGATTCCAGGCGGGGTACCCCTTGGGTCGTCCAGGTCCTGCTGATCGGCACACGTCGTCGAGTTTGTTGTCTGAAAGCCACACTCCGATGGGTTTCGGCGGCGTCGTTTCCGTGACGCGCACCGTCATGCGCCACTTGCGGCTATTCCCACGCCCGCAGTGCGCCTCCCACCTGCTTGCCGTGTACCTCATCGCACCGCGGCAGTCTATGCAAAGGCACCGCACGGACGAGTCGCGCACGCGAAACCGCCCAGGTATGCCGTTGCACTCGACGGGAACGCTGTCGTAGTCGCTGTTGTTCTGGACGGCGGTTGACGAGGATGTCGACGGAAGCTCTGTCGACGTGTCTGCGAGTGTGAACGTGGGCGTCGTCGTGGTTGTGTCGACAGCCGCACGCAACGTGGATATGTCCTGCATAGATTTCTGCTTTCTTCTTCTTCGTGGCGCGTTTCCCAGAGAAGAAGGTGTTGTTGACATCTGCTGCTGCTGGATGGCGGATTCCTGCTGCGAAGGAAACAGGAGGTGCCGATGATGATGGTTGGTGGTAGAAACGCCGCCGGCATTGCCACCGAGTGCCGCCGCCGCCGCCCCAACCGCACTTCTCTCTTTTGGTCCGTGCGAAGACCCCAACAACATACCAGCTGTGTGCGGGAGCGCGCTGCACACTCCAGAGATTCGCAAACATTGTCGCTGCTGGAGAGATGTGTTTGAAGAAGAAGAAGAAGAAGAAGAAGAAGTTGCTGCTGCTGCTGGATGTTGCCCCCCACCACCACCACCACACTGACGCGAGCCACCAAGCTTGTGATGGAACTGAGAAGACCTGTGAATGTGTGACGACACCAAGGACGAGGAGGAGGAGGTTGATGATGAGGTGCCCAACACAGGAGACTTGAAGGCCGCCATGGCTGGCCTACTCCGATTGTTGGTGGGACGGAGGGACGGAGGGGAGGGGGGGGCGTGGCGTTGCGTTGCGTTGCGTTGGTGACGAAAGGGGAGGGGCCGGAGGAGTCTGGGGAGGGGACGGGGAGTCTGGGGATGAGACCATACGTCCGTCTCATCCAGGGGGGGGTGGAACGGGTGCGGCTGTCCTGCGCCCTCAATCACCTGGATCCACGTGCGGAATCCCGTCCCCTGGAATCTGCAAACGAATGACGTCGCTAAAAGGTAGTCTTGTGCGGCAAATCTATACCGTACCCACGGGAAGAACTGAAGAAGGAAGAGGCGGCACGTTCCCAGTCCCCCCTCCCCTCCCCTCCCCTAGGTCGCCTTTCCTCTCCTTCGCGGCGACACGACGTTTAACTCGACAAGAACAGAACAGAAGCTCGTTGTTGTTGTTGAGTCTCCGCGAGAGTAAGTCGATCTGCCCTCATCAGGCATCAGTAGTATCAGCGCCTCAAGTGGCCAACCCCTGGCCCTAGGTTCCGATCCCCCCTCCCCCCTTGCCCTTGGCGGCCTGGGCCTGGGGGCTCTTCTTCGTCAAATTGTTTCTTATTTGCACTGGGGATACACACTAGGTGCAACTATTAGGTCGTGTTTCCCGCGGGAAAGGATTAGGTCATTAGGGGTTTCCCCATCCCCAGGCAGACTGAGAGACTGAGACAGAGACAGTCCTGATGACAGGGGAAGGCGGGGATCCACCTTCGCCCCCAAATGCAGACCTTGTTATTCTCCCACCCCCCTGGGGGGAAGGGGAGGAAGAAAAGGGAAAGGGGTGCAGAAACTCCTCGGGGGACCCTTCTTCTTGCTTTCTTTTTCTTTTTCTGGGGAGGCTTCTTTCTCCTCCCAGGTCCCCTGCCGAGGAGAACGAAAGAAAGAAAGAAGCTGTGTTGTGTGTGCCACGCAAGGCTTTTTCCCCTCAAGACGCCAGGTCTATCCGGATTCTTCTTAGTTATTTAGAAAAAGACATTATTCCTCCTCGCTCGCTCGGGAGAAAGAAGAAATAGAAATTCCTGATTATTCGCAATCCGCTATCTTTCTAGCACACCACTCTATACCAGTGCTCTAGTGCTCCATGGCTCCCTTGACTTACAATAATTGTGAGGGTGGGAGGGTCCCCACGCGCCAGGCTCGGATCGCGCCACTTCGACCTAGAGTTACGTGCAGTGACCCAGCGGCTTCAAGCAAACGGTCGACGTCAAGCTGTGATAAGCGCAGGCACCACGCTCTCAGAGCCGAGTCGCACAAGAGCAACAGACAAACGGCAAACTCCGCGTCCGTTTCCGCACCACCAACCTCACCTTCACAAACAAACAATACAGCCACCGCCTCCGATGACGCGACAAATGCACCTGCAGCAGCAGCAGCAGCAGCACTCGACTTGACGACGACAACCACAACAGCAACAGCAACAGCAACAACAACAACGACAACGCAGCAGCAAGTCAAGTCGACGTGGACGCGCGTCAAGTCGCGCGCACCCACGCTCTCGCTCACGTCGGGCGCTGTCGCGTGCGTCGTTTACCCCGACGGCGTGCTCGAACTCAGCGACGGACGCGCGTCGGAGCGAAGACCGCGCGTGCACCTCTCGCTCGGCGCAAACGCACTCGCGCATGACCCCGTGAGGTGGAACGCAAACGACAATAAGATTGTTGTCGAGTGGGTGTGCGGATCCACGCTCGAGGTTACGAGACCGCCAAACCACGAAGACGCAGCCGTTTCCGAAAAAGACTGGTGGCTCCGTGGGCGCAAAAATGCCGTTCTCGTCAACTTTCGCGTACCAAGCACGGCGGAACCCGTGCCGTCGCCCGACTTCCAGCCGTACCCCGATGAGGGGCCACACGCACCGCGTGCCGCGGAAGTCAGCGTCGAACTGGACCAAGGCGGCTCGTGGTACGGAGGGGCGCACCTCATGCGCCAGCACTGGCCTCTCGAGGAAGGGAGGTGGGAGGTGGGTCCTCACCTGCCATTCGACAACGGACCGCACGGGATTGGCATGCTCGTTGGATGCCACTGGGTCAGCTCACACGGCGTTTGCGTTGCCGTGGACCCTGAGTCGAGGGGACTGCACGCCGGACTCAACGCGCCGCTGAGAAGCCGTCCAGGGCGCGCAGTTCCAGGGTCGACGCTCGACGGGTACCGAGGCGGGCGGGAGGAGGATCCTTGGCCAAGACGAGCTTGGGGCGTTGGCGTGCAGAACTGCGGGCGACCCCTGCTACCTCTCGGCGACATCGCGCAGGATGCCGGAGATCGCATGCTTCGCCTCCAGAGCCGACTTGGGTGGGAAGACGACGGTGTCGTGCACCCGTGGTGTCGCGTCGCGCCGCGAGACGACGATGGCACCGCCAGTCTGCGCGTCTGCCTGTCGGTGTCGCCCGACGTTAGGGAGGCGACGACGAGCGCACTCGCGCCAATGCCACGCCCGGGACGATCGCCGCCCGATAAGATTATGCAGCACCCAATCTGGTGCACGTGGGCGCGCGACCACAGCGGTGTCACGCAGGACTCCGTGATGACGTACGCGAGGCAGATTGCAGAGCGTGGCTTGCCGAGATCTGCCATGGAGATTGACGATCGGTGGCAGCAGAGGTACGGAGACATACACTTCTGCCCCAGCAAGTTTCCAACAGCCAAGGAGATGGTGGACGAGCTGCACGACCTCGGATTCAAGGTGACGCTCTGGGTTACGCCGTTCGCCGAGGCTGCGAGTGAAACGTACCGCGAGGGTGCCGCACTCGGCTACTACGTCACCAGCCACAGCGCGACGCCGGCGAGCGAGGAATTCGAGCTTGGAATCTCGCTCCCCGGAACGGCGCTCAAGTTCGCCGTGGACCTGTTCCAGAACCTCGAAAATGGCATGTTTCGGTGGTGGGGAACGCAGCCGGTAGCCGCGCTCGACTTGACGAATCCGAAAGCCGTCCGCTGGTTTCTGGCAAAGCTGCGCAAGCTTCAGGAGGAGACTGGCGTCGACGGATTCAAGTTCGATGCCGGCGAGCCTTGCTTCCTTCCAAGCCGTGCGAACACGCACGCCGAGCTCGCGCATCCCGCCGAGTACACGCGCCTGTGGGTCACCGAGGTGGCACGACACTTCGAGTGGGCGGAGGTGCGCTGCGGCTGGCCGGGAACGTCTGGCACGCATCTGCTAACGCGCATGGGCGACAAGGACAGCATGTGGGGGATTGGGAACGGGCTGCGCGCCCTCGTGCCGCAGCTGCTCACCGCAGGCGTTCTCGGGTACCCCTTCTGCCTTCCAGACATGGTGGGAGGAAACTGCTACTGGGGCCAGAGCCCGAGCGAGGAGCTGATGGTGCGCTGGGCGCAGACAAGCAGCCTGATGCCCGCAGTTCAGTTCAGCCTACCTCCCTGGCGTGTCAGCGAGCGTGCTGCCGGCCTTTGCGCGGAGTCGCTCGCGATTCGAGGTCGATTTGCACGCGAGATTGCAAGAATCGCAAAAGACAGCGCCGTGAGCCTCGAACCTATGTGTCGGCCCATGTGGTGGCTTGATCCGCACGATACCAGCTCCTTCAGCGTGAATGACCAGTACAGCCTTGGCAACGACGTCGTCGTCGCGCCGGTGGTGGAGCGCGGCGCGAAGTCGAGGAGCGTGTACCTTCCGCATGGATTATGGCGCGAGCTCCCGACGTGGGAGTGCCGCGTCGGCGACGACCGGTGCGTGGAATCGCCGCTCGTCGTTCATGAAGGACGTCAGACGTTTCAGGTGGATGCGCCGCTTGCCAAGCTCCCCGTGTTCGTGCGCGTTGGAAGCCGAGTCGAGGCTGAGCTTGGCTTAACGAGCGCGGCGGCGATGCGCGGCAACTAAACTAAAAGTGTTGCGTTTGTTTGTGTCACTTGTTTCTATCGCTATCCATAACGAAAAGATATCTCTCCTGCACGGGAACCCCCCAATCCCGATTGTTTCGCACCAAACCCCTAAATCGTGCACGTGTTCGGTTACACCCAGAGTTACACCCTGTTACACCCTTTTCCCGTTCCCGACCTCCCGATCGTCCACCGCAAACTAACCATCCTCCCGCCATAGCATAGGAGAAGAAGATGTCCGCCGACTGGCTCACGTACGCGCCCGCGCCGTCCGCGTCCGAGCTCGATGCGGCCAAGCAGCTCATCGACGCCGTGCGCAGCTCTTCATTTACAACGTCGTTAACGGAGCCGGATGCGCATGATTTCTCTTCTTTCCTCACGACTGCAACGGCGCTGAGGTATTTGCGTGCTCGCAAGTTCAATCTAAAAAAAGCGACAGCCATGCTCACGCGGTCAGTCAAGTGGAGGCTGGACAACCAAATACACGCCATCTCCTCGGAAGACGTCGAGCGATTTAGTACGGAGGGTAAGATGTGGATCGCGAATAAAACGGACAAAAAGTGCAGAAACGTACTCGTCATGGACAACGACAAGGAAGTGCCCAATAGCACGTCCCGGAAGGACCAAATGCGATTTCTGGCGTGGAACCTCGAACGTTCCATCAGAAGAAACCGACTGGGGCGACAAATCGGTGTTGCGAGCTTTGGAAAGTACGCCACGCCGCTCAAGATCAAGCAGAACGTCGACAACGACGACGACAACGACGAGGCGGGTATGGTGGAAAAACATGTCGTCTTCATCAAACTCGACGAGTTCAAGCTGTCGACAAGCCCGTCCATAGGGTCCACGCTCGACACAATCGACGTCGTATGCAACCACTACCCTGAACGCCTGGGACTCGCTATACTGTATCGCCCACCTAAGGCGTTCAACGCCCTGTGGTCTGTTGCGAAGCGCGCACTCGACCCAACCACGCAACAGAAACTTCTCGTCGTCAGCGACGCTTCGCCAGGTTCGGCGGGAGAGCGCGACCTCGAGGAGAGACTTGGACCGCACTGGCGCGAAATCAGCGGAATCGGTCAGCCCACGGGCACGAACGCTGCGAACGGGCGGCGTGTGTCAAGCGGGTACTGCCACAAGGATGTTTGGCGCCTCGTGCACCTCGAGGAGGAAGCTTGGAGACAGCATGTCAGAGCATCTTCGTCGAAAAGTGAGGACACCGCCGCGTCTCCTGCGCCAGCCCCATTCCTTTCCGCGGACGACGAGGAGGCGTACTACAGCGCGGAGGAATTCTTATAGGTTGTTTTTTATAGCTTGCTTATTTTATATTATTAATAAAAGAACCACCGCATCATTCATTCTTTCTAATGATTTGCTTTTTCGAAATGGGTGTGTGAACGAGAACGAGGATTGTATGCATGTACAGAATTTTCATGCGAAGGATATAGGCATATTCTAATACACGAAACTAAATTCAAAGGGCAAAAACGAAATGGCAAAAATGAGGTTGCGTGCGCTCTTGCCGACATGGTAACGACATGTTAACATGCGCTTCAGCGCTTCAGCGCGCTGTGGTCGACGTGGATCGACGTGCGCCGATCCTTGCTCGAGTTGGACGGCCCGTTGTGCAAGATCCACTTCTTGAGGTACACGACGCACACACTCGTGTCGTCCACCACCACTTCGCTGTTGTACCGGGTAACCCACCGCTGCTGCGCCTCCTCGGCAATCGCCTGTGCGCACGTCAAGCGTTGGCTGCTCGGAAGGTGACCTGGCGGCGACCCGTCAGCCTCGCGGTACCGCGTTACGTAGTCCCAACACCACTTGGACGCCTCGTCGTTCTCAAACACCTCCCAAAGGCCGTCGCTCGCAACAATCACGAGCTCGTCGTCGTCGGTGATGCGCACCTTGCGGAACGAAGGCTTGGGCCACGCGCCGAGCGACGTCGCGAGCCTGTCTCCAATGGACCTCGACATGGCAAGTCCTGGTGCTGCATAATTTCGCGCAAACACGCGAAGCGGGCCTGGATCGTCAACCTCGTCTGGGTCCAGGTAGCGCACTTCGCCGCCGTTCTTGCGGATGCGCATCTTCTCCTTGAAGTCGCCTGGCTTGTGATCCGCGACGAGTGCCACCGCCTTGACGCCGCCGCTGCGCGTCCGTCTGCACATGACTGCGCGCGAGTCTCCGACCCACCCGCAGTGCACTTCGCTGTCCGTGAGCATCACGTACGTTGCCGTCGTTCCGCTCAGCTGGGTGTCAAAGTTGAGCTTTGCCATCTCAGCCTCCGCGGCGAACGACGCATCCTTGAACGTAAGCTTAAGGTTTTGTGTCATGTTTCTCGGGTTGAAGTTCGACGACGCTTGCATGAGCCTGATCGTGTTGTTCACCATCCACGTGCTCACCTTGCGTCCGTTCTGCCCGTGTCCGTCAAACACGCAGACGAAGCTGTGCCTCGGATCGTCGAGCATGCTTTCGAAGATCAGGCAGTTGTCCTGGCACTCCTTGTCAATCTTATCGGCGCCGTCGTCCGGGTCGAACCCCGCCTTGATGCAGCTTTCGTACACGTACGGCAGTACGCTCCCTCTGTCTTCCCTCTGCCTCGTCGTCGCGCCCGTGGGCGCGCCTCCCTCGGTGGCGTCGCTTTCCCCGGACGTGTTGAGCGTGGAGATGCGTCGTCGGCGCTGCGACTCCGACGACGACGACGACGACTGGCCACCACCAGACTGGCCACTATGATTACTCCCATTATTATCACTCGATCCAAACCCAAACGCACGCCACATCTCTTTCACTCTCTCCCGAGCCAGCCACACAACAAGGAGAAAAACGGATGAATACAACAAGAGAGCAGAGCGTCAATCCCAATCCCACCCAAAGACTTGAGAGAGGAGAGGAGAGGAAGAGGGAGGGCGCGTGAACTGCAATCACTCCCTTAAGCGGTACGAAGAAAGAGGGCCTGAGGGTGACGAGAAACGGGCCGCAAGCAACAGGAAGGGCAAGGGGCAAGCAAGGGGCAAGGGGCAAGGGGCAAGGGGCAAGGGGCAAGGGGCAAGGGCAAGGCGGTGGGCAAGGCGGTGGGCAAGTGGGACCCCTCCCTCCCCCGTGTTGCCTGTTCTCCCCTCCATGTGGAAACCCTCATCATTGCATGCACGCTTAAGCAACGCTGATTGAGCAACGCCTTGATGCTTGAGCACAGCTTTGGTAAGAAAGGTTACCCTGCCCTAAAGGTACACGCGTTTCGTTTCGTCTCCGAGGGGGCCTTCCCTTCCGTCCGAGTTCCGAACTGCATTACGATAGGAAAGCAGCAGTCCCCTTGCCAGCACTCCAGCAGTCACGGGTTAGTTAGGGGTTTAGTTAGGATAACCCTAACCCCTAACTCTATCCTAGCCCTAACCCTAACCCTAACTATTTCCCTGCCCCCTTTTCCTTCCCTTCCCTTCACCCTTCCCTTCGCCGCCGACATCTTGGGCACTTCTCGCCACATCTTCGGCGTCGCAACACGCGTCACCAAAGACGAAGAGAAGAGAAGAAAGAGGACGAGTACTATCGTAAGTACGCATCATGGTGGACCCCACAGCGGCGCCGTTCATACCAGGGGGTGCAGCAGCAGCAGCAGCTCCTCCTCCATCGTCCGTCTCCGTCTCCGCACAGCCGTTCGTACCCACGAATACCGCAAAACCTCGTGCAAGCAGCACACTCAACCAAGCAGCCGTCTCAGCCCCGCCATTCATCAGGGCGGGCGCGGCGACGACGGGCGCGGCGGGAACCGGAATGGGGCTCAACCAAGCAGCTGCGGCGATGCCGTTCGTGCCTGCGTCTTCTAGACAGCCGACTGCAGAGGCGGCGCCGTTCGTGCCGCAGGCTCAACCGCCGACGAACCAAGTTCAGCAGCATGTGCCCGTGCAGCCGAGACCGGTACTCACTGAGCCTTCCGTTCCGGCGGGGCCGCCGCTGGGGGAGGTTGCACAAGTGCCCGCAGCCACGCAGCACTTCGGCGGAGGACGCGTCAAAAACTCAGCCGTCGGATTCGGTGCGCCGTATGCACCACACCACCCGTCCGATCACCACCACCACCACCACCAACGACACCACAGCCACGCGCCTCACGAAAAGAACAACGCGCCGCGACCTACGCCGCTCAGCGAACGGTTCGTCGACGAGGCTGTGCGACAGGAGGGGCACTTCAAGCACCTCCTCAGCGCGGGGTACGTTCCGCCACGGCCTGGACACCCACCTCCGGATGCCGAGGCGCCTGGCGTCACGCCACTCCCCGAATTCCTCGGCATGTACCACAGCCTCGGGAGACTCGACGCGGATCCCAGCAGCCAGGCGGTGCACGCCGCCGCTGCCATGCAAGCTGGCTCGCAGTTCACGGGCGTTACATCAACGGCGTACAGCGGCTTCGCAACCGAGTGCATGCGAGCTGTGAGCAACGTCGACGGGTCGTCGGCATGCATTCGCGTCGTTGCACACTCGGAACCCGCCGTTGCGATCCCTGCCGTCGCACGTGCCGCTCGAAGATGGGAAAAACACAAGAATCATCCGTGCATGAGCCCGGTGCTCTCCGCATTTTCTGCACACGAATACGGAGGCCATGCGCTGCTTTGCGTCGTGTGCGCATACCATCCGCTCTCCGTTTCTCTTCACGAAAGTCTCGCCGCACCTGGAAACACCGTTGGCGTGCGACGCAAGCTTGGCGAGGATGCGACGTGGCGATTTGCATGTCAGCTTCTCAGCTTGATTGCAGACGTGCACGCGAACGGTCTCTACTTTAGCCCGAGCGACCTGCACGCCACAAAGCTTCTCGTCGACGGAAGCCGTGTTCGTGTAGGCGGCGTTGGACTGGGACTTGCGCTTGGCCTCGACGCGGCGCAGGCGGAGACTGCGCGCAACCCGACGAGCGTTCTCGCGAGGCAGAAGGGTGATCTGCTGCATCTCGCTAGTGCGCTGGCCATGGCGGCAAGCGGAGCTCACGTGTCCGATCCGATTGAACTGTGCCTCGCGGAGCTTTCGGGGCCAGGAGGGGGCGTGACGCCCGAACTCATCGCATTTCTGCGCGCGCTCGCGGCACCCGCGGCGGGCGGTGGGTTTTCCACCGCGGCGGAGGCATTGAGTCGTATCGGCGGCAGGCTTGCTCGCGAGCTCGTCGCCGCTGAGGTGCGCTACGATCGGAGCATGACGAACCTCGGCGTGGAGCTGGACAACGGACGCATGGCGCGCCTGTTGGTTAAGCTTTGTATTGTCGTCGATCACCAAGGCTTGCCAGGTGGCGGCGGACGGTGGGGCGAGACGGGCGACCGCTACGTGCTCAAGCTGCTGCACGACTTCATCTTTCACCAGGCACAGCCAGATACGGGTCTGCCACTGCTGGACTGGGGTCACGTCGCGGAGTCTCTCAATAAGCTCGATGCAGGCTTGGAGGAGGAGGTCACGCTCATGAGCCGCGACGGCGGCACGCTTCTGGTGGTGAGTTTCGCGGAGCTGAAGAGGGCTTTGCTTAGCGCATACGCGGAGTTGAGCGGGATGAGAATGTAACGCACGAACAGCCCATGTTTCTTTTCCGACCGACCGACCGAACGACCGACCGACCGAACGAACGAACGCACTTGGGCAAACCTTTCGGTCGGGCAAAGAAGTTGTTTTTTTTTTACTCACCACGCAACACCTCGTGCGGCACGAGCCCTGCACCGCATCGCCGCAGTCCTTTGCGTGAATGCCCGGCGCCGTGACTGAGGTTGCTGCAGGTGTGTCGCAAACGACGTCGACGTTCCTGACGATGTTGTCAAGCGCGACGCTCCGGCCATGTAGTATGCCATTGGCGGCGGCCGCTGCTCCACCGTCGATCGGTATGGCGGTGCAGCCCGGCTCTGCGCGGAAACCCTCGCCGTTGTCGTCGTCGTCGTTTCCGAAGTATGGCCTTGCACGCCGAACGCGCTGCGTGCCCGTTTCGATCGTTCTTCCGTCTGCGTCGGTTTGGCCGTGACGGACTTGACGATTTTCCCTACGATGGCCGCGGCGATGGCGGCAGCTATGGCGACAAGGCACGCGGGTGCACATTTCCTGACTGTGGCGGATATCGCGACGTGCGCGGGCACGGCGGGCGGCGGCGAAACGGCGGCGATGATGGACGGAACTTGCTTCGGCACAGACATTTTTAGAATGTAAGGTCGAAGCGTGGTGCCACCGGGAGCCGGGAGGGGAACGACGGGAAGAAGCGAGACAAACCTCAACGCGGAGAGGAGAGGGGAGCGATCGAGGACAGATGAATAAACGATTCCATTCCAAGGAAAAGCGTCGGGAGGAAGTTCAAGTCCCATTCCATAGACTATGAGCCACCATGGGAAAGTACAGTAAATAGAACTACTGTATCGTAGCATTCCAAAAGGAAACGTTCTATTGGCGAACCTTCTACTGTATGTAAAAGCCCGACCAATCCATCCATCGCATGATCAGTCGAATCTAACTTCCTAACTTCCTAATGGAATATTGGAATGCTTCCCATACATTACAGACACCTGTTGCCAATAACTGGTGCTCGTGTGTAAAGGCCCCTTAAGGCTTAAGCCCGTTATTAGTTAGAACCCTTACATAGACTATTTTAATACCGTCTGACCGTACCTGTACCCGGTAGTCCCTCGTGCCCTTCCTGGTATGGTAAACTAACTTGAACTGACCTCCAAGCAGCTTTATGTTTGACCCCCGCGGGCGGCCGGACCGGTTATGGGAAATAATAATGTCGTTGCAGATTGA
This sequence comes from Pycnococcus provasolii, assembly GCA_938743325.2. NCBI lineage: Eukaryota > Viridiplantae > Chlorophyta > Pseudoscourfieldiophyceae > Pseudoscourfieldiales > Pycnococcaceae > Pycnococcus > Pycnococcus provasolii. The sequence goes on from OW568895.1 coordinate 38,361, forward strand.
CCTTGCACACGCGAATCATTCTCACTTTCGCACCGCTCCCTAGGTTGTGCACTTCTTTTTTGTCTACTTCCCATGCCGCTGTGGGGAGCGTCGAGGGGGGTACGTACCGTTTACATTTTATTTTTATCGGGACCCACTTGGATTGGCGGCTCGCACAGCACAGCATAGCAGAGCAGCAAACCACGCAACGCAACGTTCTTGGAAGGAACTAACACACACATTCACATTCACACACTGACTGGCCTCAGTTCATACCCACAGATACACTCGCGACGGCAATCAGACACCAGGATGTTGAGGCGCTCTTCCCGCTCTGGGAAGCGTCGCTCGACCCCGCAAGACGAAGGGAGGTGCTCGACAAGTGCCCGAGCTTGCTCGTTGACGTCACCAACTGGCTCGCGCAAAGCCGCACACTACAAGGAACCGAGTGCCACAGCCTCGTCGGGTGTCTGTCCAGCCTGCTGGAAGACGAAGAAGTTCTCGCAAACAGAAACGCGGCGGAGGTGCCGTCTCAGCTCGTTCTGCGTGGAGTCTGGTTCAAACACGACAGGGCAGCTGCCATGTCAGCCAAGCTGCTTCGACGACTCATAGAAGGCACGGACAAAGACGTCGTCAAACGGGCAACAAACCTCGCGCCGCTCGCACCCAAGCTGCTGAAGAGACTAGGCAAGCCGAGCGCAGAGTGGCTGCCAGAGGCTAGCGCAGACCTCGGTGCGTGCTTCACGGCGGTGATCGCAACGTCCGAACCAGCCGCGGCAGACGCAGCGCGAGATGGCGCTCTACCGCTCGTGGTGGAACGTCTCGTGGATGCTGCAAGCGCGAACGCAGACGATGTGCACGCCAAGGACGAGACAGCAAGCCTGATCAAGTGCACGCGTCTGCTTCTAGGCGTGTACCTTCGCGTGCCAAGAACGGGACCCGGACTCACGGACGAACTCACCAACTCGTTGCTTCACGTCGTTGGACAGAGACTGCGCGACCGCAGCGATCCTGCCGCGCGCGGCGAGGCGGCAGGTGCGCTCTTCGCAATTGGACTGCGCAAGGCGAGCGCGCGGTTCGCGTGCCAGACGGCAATCGACTGCATGGCGTACCTCGCGGACGCGCTCGCGCTCAGTGCCAAAGAGGCTGGGGGTGGCAAGAAGGGCAAGAAGGGTGGAAGTAAGGGAGCGGGAGGTGGCGACCCGAGCGCGCGTGCGGCGACGCGCCATCTCGCGGGATGCGTTCTCATTGCGCTGCTCTGCGATCCTCCGGGGTCGATCGCCGCGCTGGCGGATCAGTTTGCGGATGAAAAGGATGCCGCGGGGCCGGCAAATGCATCCGTGCTCGCTCGTCCAACCGTCTCCGCGGTGATGCTCCCCGCGCTCGTGACGCACCTGTCGTCGTCAGATGCTCTCACGCGAGATCATGCGTCTGCATGCCTCTGGCAGCTTGGGCGGTGGCAGCGGAGCCTGGAGGCGATGCAGGCGGCGCGTAGTCCTGAGTACCTGAGCACGCCGCTGCCCAAAGAGCTCTATGAGCCACAATTAGCGTCGGCGATGCCACTGCCGCCGAAGACGCCCATGGCTGCTCGTGCGCCGGGCACTATGCAACACACGCCGCTTGCGGACGACGGTGGCGTTCAGTTCATGACGCTAGAGCGCTTGTGGACGCCTGTCAGCACGAGCACGCGCGAGTACGTGCGCCAACACTTTAAAAATTTGAGCGAGCTCGGCAAGGCTGGTGTACCAAAGCCGCCAGTCATGTGGTGATCGTAATTGTAATATACTATGCTACGATTGTAATAATGCGCTGTATTTCACCTTGGTCCAATATGGAGGGAGAGGTCTTCGTAGAGTTTCTTGGCAGCCCCCTCGTATGCCTTCAAAGCAAGCGATTCGAGGCTCTGATTGGCTTCCCAACATCTTCCTCCCGACGTGCTCGCTTGCTCGGTGCTCCGCACCGCCGCCGACTCGCGCACGCGAGCCTCGCGCGCGGCGCTTCGGAAGATATGGTGCGTGGCAGCCAGATCCAATATGATCATATCGTTCATCCCTTGTTAGGAGTCATGAAGACGACGCCCTTGCGGCCGCCCATCGTTGTCTTCTTGTTGTCGTTGTTGACATCGACGCACTGAACCTCGCGTTTCCGAACGCGACGACAGAGTTTGTTCCGTCTGGGCAGAGTTTATTCGCAATCTCATCCATTGTTCGTTCGCTCAGAGGTGTGCACACTAAGGTCATGTTCGTGGCCAACAACTAAGAGGAGTTCGATCGACACAGTCACTAGGGCTACTTTATTGTAATTATTGCAGAAGATTAGATTAAGATTATTGCGAGAAGACGTTCGCCTCGAGCGCGTCACCACGCGGAACGTCGCGCGCAGGTTTACGTAGAACGTGGGCCGTTATTGCGAACGTGTACAACGCCCCGACCAAAATTGCCCGACCCTTCAATTTTTGGTGGGGCCCGCAAGGGCCCGTTTTTTTGCCATTTTGGACGTGCGCTCTACGGTGCATCCCCAAAAGGCCCAAATTGATGGACAAAATTTTGCCCTCTCCGCCCTTCCGGACACCTTAGACTGGCCTCCCCCCCCCCCCCCCCCCTTTTCTTACTTCGCGACCCCATCTTTTGCGATGATGGCGGACTTGACGACGCCGATGTCCGTGGCTGTGCTGACGTTCTTGCTCTCGCTCTTGCTGGTCGTCTGCTGGGCGCTCACGCGACCGCGTCCCCTGCAAATAAGTAAAGTCAACCACGCGCTGGTCACGGGCGGTTCGCAGGGCATAGGCGCGTGCGTCGCCTCTCTCCTAGCTGCTCGGGGAGTGTCACACCTCACCATCCTTTCGCGCGACATCTCGAAGCTGAATGCAATCAAAAAGGAAATATCGTCCGCTCACCCGTCGTGCTCGGTTGCTGTCATTTCAGTCGATGTCACTTCCGCATCAGCAACGGAACGGGCAGTCAACCAAGCGGTCGAGGCGAACGGACCTCCAGAAGTCGTCATCTGCGCGGCAGGAGGTGCCATGCCCAAGAGGTTCGAAGACGCACCCATCGAGGACTTTGAGCGCGCCATCAAACTTAACTACCTCGGTGTCGTGTACGTCGCTAAGGCTGTCATGCCGCATCTGAAGACCCATAAGCGGTCGCACATCGTGTTCGTGTCGTCCATGGCTGGGCAGGTGGGCATCTACGGATACACGTCGTACAGTCCAAGCAAGTTTGCGCTGCGCGGGTTCGCAGAGGCACTGTCTATGGAAGTCCGGCACTTTGGCGTGCACGTGACGGTCGCATATCCACCGGATACAGATACGCCAGGACTGAAGAACGAACGAAACACCGCGCCGGAGGAAACCGTCGCGCTGTCGGAAGGAAGTGGAATGTGGTCGCCGCAAGTCGTGGCCAAGAAGCTCGTCGACAGCATGGCGAGAGGGCACACGGCGGTGAATTACGGAATTGACGGTCTCATGCTCGGCACACTTACCGTTGGCATGGGAAGAGCGAGCACTGTGCTCGACGCCATCAAGGAGGTGGCGCTCATGGGCTTGCTGCGTGCCGTTGCACTTGGATACGTCACGTCGTTCTACGCGACGGTTGCAAGCATGGCGAGGAAGCGTGCCAAACGTGCGTGAAGAACAACTCGTCTCGCTTTATGTATCATCCCTTCTTCTATCCTGCTGACACCAAGCACGTACACACACAAACGCACAAACGCACGCACTCACTCACTCACTCCTTACTCTCTGCCTGGCCCTCCCACAGGCACTACGGAGACGTGAACAACTACTGCGTGTGCGCGCGCATATCTTCCCAGCAAAATGTGTGACAGCTTACAACAAGAATAATATGTATTTTTTTTGGGATATGTTTGTCGAGACAAAACAACCGAAGCCTGATATATGAATGTAAAGAAAGTAAATGGCCGTTGTTCGCTGTTCGCCGCCGCACCAGTTCGCCACACCCGCACTGTTTTCCAGCCAAGCATAAAGACTCGCACGCCGCTGCGCGCACGCAGAGACGATAGAGTGGCAAGACTTGCTTAGCGGCGGCGGCGTTTGGGCTTCTTCTTATTCGCATCGGTGATGGCCACCGCAGCACCGGCAAGGACCGCGACGAAGGCACCGAGCTTGAGCACTCCGCCGAGACCACCGCCCTTTTTGCTATCCTTTGCTGGGGAGGCGCCGGAGCGCGCGCCGGAGCGCGCGACGGGCGCCGGCGCCGCGACAGGCTCACCCTGGCTGAAGTTCATCGCGAGACGGATGAAACCAGCGTCGCCACCCTCACCCGGCTTGAAGAGCTGAAAGTGCTTATCAATCGGAACGGCACGCAGGATGTCCTGCACGTAGATGCCGGCCGCTGCCACCACGCCCGTGTTGAAGTGCCCCTTCTTATTCTTGCAAAGAATCACGCGCAGCTCCTCCGTTCCCTCGTGCACGGGCAGCACCAGCTGCTCGTTCCACGTCGCGCGCACGCCATCGGCCGTCACTGTCGATGTCGCCTGCTTCGGGGACTGTATTTTATTTTATTTTATTTTTGTGTGTGTGATTGGGAGTATCTTTTGTGAGCTGGCGTTTCGTAGGAGCTGCAAAACGTGCGCATACAGCGTCGCCCTCTTCCACCGTCGCTGAGCTCGCCCACGCGATCACAGTGTTTGCAAGTACCGCGAGCCACATGGGAGGAGGGGGAAAGCGCCGGCCCGCAGCAAGGTTCTTCGTTTCTTTCTCTCTGTGTCCTCGCCGTCGCACGAGAGTGCGGAGTCGCTGGCTCGCTCGCTCGCACGTGTATCTCTCTCTCACACACACACACACACACACACACACTTGCTCTCACTTGCTTTCTCTCTCTTCCCCTCCTTCCCTCTCTCGCGCTCTCTCTCTCTCTCTCTCTCTCTCTCTCTCTCTCTCTCCTCTCAGCTGCTTGCTTACCTTAACACCCGCCGTTTGCGACTTGAGTTCGATTTTCACGAACATGTCCATGTCACTCTCCCCCCACGCATCGGCGCCGTCGGAGGTCACGCCGGATGCGTCTTTCACGCTGATTCGCAGGTTGCCTCGCATGGGTAAGAACACGCGTAGTTGTGTTAAAACGGGTACGACAAGCCGACACACGAGGAGAACGAGAACGGGACGAGGTGAGATCCCGAGAAGAGAAGAGAGGGAGGGTTGCGCCGAGCCCTTACCTTACCTTATTAGCCGTCGAAGGGCCGGGCCGGGTGCCGGGCCGGGCGTGGAAACCAAATGGGCTGGGAACGATAACCTTGCTTGAGTAGGCCAAGACAAGAGCGAGCACTATCGTAGTGGCATGCACCCGACATAAGGCAACATTGGGCAACGCCACACTGGGCAACACTGGGCAACACTGGGCAACCCTACCCTTCAAGGCTTGCCCTCGTCCTACCTTTATCCCACGGCAGCTTTGAGCCTCCCTCCCTCGTTGCACTTGACTCTTCACTCTTGGAAATGCTTGGAGAGTCTAATTGGAGAGTCTTTCGTCTTGCTTTTGCTTTTGCCTCTTGGCGGTAAACTTCTTGTCGAGTAGAGGCGTCCATTTTAAGGGTTTCTTTGCGTGTTAACACTCGCAGGGTTTAGGACAACGCGAGGGAGCGGGTCATGGACACGATACGATTCGTTCGTCCAGTGCCGTCGATCGCGCACTTTGCGATTTCTTTCCACGACGAGGTTTTTCGCGCTTTTCGGGTGAAATTCAGGTGAATTTTCACGCACGATGGTTCCAGGAGATATAGGGAAAGACTCTACCTAACGACCCGACCGAAACTAGTCAAGGTTGCCACATCTTCTTTTCTGGTACCGCACACGGACATAAGGCAGGTGACATGACCGTATGGCTTCCCACGGTGCACAGGTCCAAAACGCGCAAACAACCGAAATTGTCAACAAAATAAAACGTAGTGTCCCCATGCATTTCGGGTCTTATGTTTGGGGGTCTCAAAAATAATATTTGCAAAATAGTTGTCGGGGTTTGACTCCTCGCGCTCATGCCGCCGCGGCGTCGAGCGCCGCCTGCAGCGTGCTCACCGCCGCCTTCAAGTCGCTCGCGCCGAACACGTAAGAGCCGGCGACGGCGACGTTCGCACCCGCCTTCGCCGCAGCGCCAACCGTCGAGTCCTTGATCCCACCGTCCACCTCGATGTCCATGTCCGGATAAGCCTTTCTTAGCGCCTCGATTTTCGGAACCATCTCCGGCATGAATGCCTGTCCGCCGAAGCCCGGCTCCACCGTCAGCACCAAGATGAGGTCGACGAGCCCCGCCTCCACGAGCGGTGCGACGCACGCCGCCGCCGCCTTCGGGCGAAGGCACACGCCCGCCTTCATGCCTGCGCCTTTAATGGCTTTCATGAGCGCCTTGGCTTTTTCCAGCTCCTCTGGGATCACCGTCTCGCTGGTGAGGCACGACGGTGCGACGGCGTCGAGCTGAAACGTGAAGATGTCCGCGCCAGCCTTGGCAAAGTCGTCGACCCACTCCGTCGGTTCTGTCACCATGAGGTGGCAGTCAAGCACGGCGGACGTCCCGACCGCCGCTTTCAAGGACTTGACGACGGGCGGTCCGATGGTGAGGTTGTGGACGTAGTGTCCGTCCATGACGTCGACGTGCAGCCACTGCGCGCCCGCCTGTATGCATTTTTTGGCCTCCGGCGCGAGGTTCGCGAAGTCCGCGGACAGGATCGACGGCGAGATGACGGCGGCGGGCGCCATACTCAAAAAACAGTAAAACTACCCGAAAAAAGCAGGGGATGGCCCGATGCCCGATGATGCGTAGATGGACAGGGGGGCGCGAAACGAGGAGGCCAGCCGTAACCCTAGCCGTAACCCTAGCCATAACCCTAACCCTAACCCCGCCACCACGCTATGATAGGCGAGTCCGTCTTGCGTGCCTGGTCGAATGTTTGGCGCCTGTTTGGCAGCGCGCTCGGCACGAGCCGCATGGAAACCGCCGCGGCAACATCCACAAAAAGGAACAACCATCCTCCGCGACGTCGTTCACGCTTCAGACTTCCCTGTGCGAGCAGCTTGTGACCAAGGCACCTCTCACATTCGCCGACGAAAGTGGTGCTGTGAAACATATTAGTGAAGAAGGTAGAAGTCGAAATACTACGGCAACTTGAAAGGCGAGAAGTCGATTGATTTTGTTTTTGTTATTACTATCTTGTAACGTTACTACACTCAACTCTTCAGACAACACCAGCAACACTTCGGCAACACCGCTTCAAATTCGATCATTCCTCCATCCTCTGCTTCGTATTGAATCGCGAGATGGTTGCGACGCCCGCTTGCGCCATCGCAGCCAGAAAAGCGAACGCCACCGCAACACGAGGGAGCGTGCACCCCTTTGACAGTAAAGCGCTGATTGTTGGGCAAGGGAGTGTCGAGATGCCTGCGGCAGCGGCAAATGCGCTGAACAGAACGGCAAAAAGGATGCCATCGCCGTACATGCGAATATGCGCGAAAGCGCGTTTCAGTCGTGATCTAGGCCCACCACCACTAGTGCGAGCAGCTCGTGGCGATGATGGTGAAGTCGCGGCGGTGGCATTTGCAGTACTTGCCGTTGAAATTTTGCGATCAACAACGTCAGCGCCGGCATCATCAGCTTCTCGTGCCGGCGGTGGAGAAGGCGGCGGCGGCGGCGGCGGCGGCGGCACAGTCTTCTTCGTGGTGATGTGCGCAGCTTCCTCAGCCATGCTTTTGCGCCTTCGTCGAACTGCGAGACACTCCAACAGGCCACCGAATAGGCATACGATGTTCCATGCGCATGATACGACACCTGCGAGCACGAGGTATTGCAAGGCGCCAAAATTCTGAAAGCTCGTGTCGCCAGCTGCAAGCGCGAATGCAAGCAAGGAGAACACGAACGACATGACGCGAACCCGAACGTCGCTTTCAGCTTTGACACGATTTTGCAATTCTTCAACCTGCGCGTGAAATTGCGAACGTGATGTGGGCTTCTTCTTCTCAGGCACCGGCGGCGGTGGTGAAGGACTGTCATCAATGGCACTGATGACGATTTCGTCGTCGGCGTACTCGTGATTGTCGTTCTCGTCGTCATGCTGCTGCTGCTTGCGCATCGCTCTATGACGCATGCGCTGGTCTGCCAATTTTCGTTGCTTCAGCTCGAAGCGAGAAAATGCGATACATCCGATGCAAGCGATTGCTGAGCCGGCGGCAAGCACTGATCCTGCCAAGGCGCGATTGCACGCGTCCCACGAGCACGCCAGTTCCGCGTACGCATTCGTCGCGACAGCACCTGCGGCGCATGCCGCTGAGAACATGAGAACAAAGGAGATGTGCGCCGCCCAAATCGAGATGTGAGGACCCCGAACAGCAAGTGCGTAGTTCAATCCACGCTCATCGCCGTACTCGGTCTCGTAGTGCGCCATAGAAAGCTCTCCGATGACGGCTACTCCGTAAGCGAAAGCAACCACCGCCGCTGCCGCAACAAGGTAATCGATCGCGGGCGTCACTCCTAGTCGCGTGGGACCGTATGCACCCGCCGTGCACGTGGCTGCGAATGCGCAAGCAAAAACGAGAGTGCGGCACACGAGTCGCAATATTGCCCATCTGCGTCCAGCCTTGCCGCCACCACCACCTGCCTCACCGCCTTTACTCAGCGAAGCGAAGCGTGACGACGGCGCCGTGTTCGCGACGAAACCACCACCACCACCACCAGAATGGCTAGTTGCGCTGCTGAATTGCGACGCGCGACGAGGAACCTGCGAGGACGAAGATGCATGCTGCTGCTCCGCGGCGGAGGAGGAGAGCGAGACGTTGACGCGCACGTCCGAGGACGCCGCCATGATTATCGTTGTTTTGTTGGTAAAATTTGATTGTATTTTTTTCCTCGGAGCTGAGGATAGGATTTCATTTTCACGTTTGTTTTCCCCTTGGAATACGTGATCGATGATGCATGTTGTTGGGCGCGTGCTCTGCCACGCCGCGCACGGCGGCGTGTTTGGCATCGTCGGCGCCGCAATCAGGTACGCGCTCGCTCTCGCATTCGCGCAGGGATATGGACTAGACGTGACGGCGAAAGACTCGGCGCTGTTCGTCGATCTGCCGGCAAACATGCTGGGCTGTTTCGTCGTCGCGCTCATCGCCGACGGATCCGCACTGCGACTGCACGGAGGCAAGGAACACGCGAGCGCCCTTTTCCCACCGACGCATCGCATACACGCACATGCGTGCTTCTGGGCGGGTTTGCGTGCAGGACTGTGTGGCTCCTTGACGACGTTCGCGAGTTGGAACACACAAATGGTGCGGATGATTACCGCGCCTCGAGGCGTGCTTGTCGCGCGCGCGATCTGCGGGTGGCTCCTTGGAACGCAACTCGCTGCTTCAAGCTACGCCATGGGTAATCATGCCGCACTCTCAATCGCAAAGTATTCTGGACATGCACGCGCGTGGCGACCTCCTGCCCCTCCCGAAGCTTCTTCTCATTGTGCCGATGAAAAAGTTTGTGACATAAAACATGACGACGACAACAACAACAACAAGAAGTACAGCTATCTTGTAGATGAACTTGTCGTGGGCGTGACATTTGTCGCGTTATGGGCGATTGCCGCGGTTGGCGTCGCGTTGAATTGGCATCCTGCTGAGCTGTGGGTTGGATGTTTGTCAGCACCATTCGGCGTTTATCTGCGCGTGTACTTAGCGCGCTGGAATGCTCCACTGAGTGGCGCGTACGTCTGGCAATCATCGACGCTATTAGAAGCAGGAGAGGGAGACGACGGCAACGACAACGGCAACGACAAGAAGTGGTTTCCCTGGGGTACATTTGCAGCCAACATTATTGCTAGCGTGTTTGACGCATTCATGAGTGGCGCAATGCTCCAGTGCACAACGAACTGTGAGCACGTGTTGACAGGACTCGAGCTTGGTCTTGGCGGCTCGCTTAGCACGGTGAGCACGTGGATGGCCGACTTCCACTTGTTGATGAACCAACGGCACGGCACAGTCGCGCGGACGAGGGCGTACTGGTACTTGATTAGCACGTTGTTCGTGGCGGCGAGCTTGAGCATTGCGGTGTACGCCGGCATGCGCTATGGTTGGGTTGAAAGGACCGCCTCGTAAAGAAATGTAAATCTCACCTTTTCTGTAATTCTCACCTCTTCTCGTCGCCGGAGAGCCAGTTGTCGCGCACCACCTCGAGGTTCGCCGACTTGCTCGACGTCGACTTCTGCTGGCTGTCGTCGTCCGCCGCCTTTTTGTTGCGGTTTTGCGGTTTGTCCGCAATCGCCGCAAGGCGCTTGCGCACCTGCGCCTTTGCCGCTCCGAAGGCGCCGTCGTCGTCGTCGTACGCCGCGAGTATGTTTCCGTCACGCTGCCCACCGCCTGTGGAGTTTTTCTTCGCTCCCCCTCCGCCCGTCGCCTTATCTGAGGTGGCCAAGTCCGCCTCCGACTCCGGTTCGTAGATGTTGCGCCTGTTGTCCGGCACCCGGAGCACGGTTCCTGGCTGCACGAGGTCGAGGTCGTCGAGTTTCCCTCGGTTCATCGAGCGCAGGAGGCTGAGGTTGCGTTCGGTGTAGTCGCCGACGTACGTGACGACTAAGTCTCCGACGGTCTCCCCTTCTCGCAAGGTGACAGTCGTCGTGGGCCCTCTTCCCTTGCGTCTCTTCTTGGCCGTTCCCTTGAACGGCGACGCGAGTGCACCTGCGACGTTACCTAGCGGCGTCGTGATTGCGCCCGGTCCTTGCATGATGATTGCGATGGACACACCTATGGCAAGTCCTGTGAGAAGTTGCGGGAGTCCGTCTTGCACGAACTTGCGTGCCCGTGCAAGACGCAGGCGCCACGAGTCTTTATTGGCACCGGGAGGAGTTGCCATGCTATCGTAGTTAGGGAGATTAAAAGTCCCGGGAGATGTTTGGGATGGGACCACCTGGAATAAGAGTCACTTTTGGCACTGACTGAGGGGATGCAAACCACCGGTTATGCGGGATGAATTTCAATGAAGTTGCACTCTAACATCCAGTTATTTCTTTGTAGGTTTCGCACAAATGGGACTGATGTACTCCCCTCTGACCTCTCCCCTTCGACCTTCGTCCTTGGAGATTTCGTTCTTGATATTTTTTCTTCTCTTCTTCTCCGCCACACAACTACGGATCGTTCCCTGTCCCGTTTTTTGCTCGTGATCATGCGTCCTTTGCAGCCTTTGTCACCTGTTTCTTGTGCCGCGTCTTCCTTCGGGATGCAGCATAGGCTCCTATGTCGATCCATCTCCATACGTCGTGTGTCTTGCAGAGTCATGCAATCTTCCACGCCGATCTCCCTGGGATCGACATCGACGTTGTCTTCCAAGAAGAAAAGATGTTCTCGGGTTCATAAAGTTTGCCGGGCAGTGCCACCGGGAAATGATAACGACAATGGCAGTTTGCAGTTGCCTGTCGTGCCGTTCGTCACGTCGCCCGTCTACCTCGCAGCGCAGGCTGCCGTCGTCGTCGGACTCTCGGCCGCCATCGACGCCGGATGGAGTGGAGACTGGTCGCGCATTGAAGTCATCACGACGGACGATGAGGCGACCGTCAGAAACGTCGTACAGCAAGTACTCACGTTCCACCTTGTGTGCACGCCCGTCGCGTTCCTCGCCGCGAAGGCCAAGGGCAACGACACCACCAAGGCGACGCTGAAAACCTTGCTCATCGGAGGACTCGCGTGCTTCGAGGCTGTGCTGAGCCCGCCGCAGGAGTGATTGCGCATGCGCGGCGTGTGTTGTGCGTGTAGCTGTGTAATACTTTTCACCTTATCAATCTACAAGCAGATGTAGTGGGGATTCGCCTAAGTGCCATTCCACACTTTGGATCATCATGTGGGACCCCCGTCGTGACACAACCATAAGTATCAATGGCGTTGATCTGCTAAGAAGCAGTTAGTTACACGTATTAGGGAAGGGAGTATGCATTATGCACTGCGATGCTTTTTTTATGTCAAACGCCGCCAACACCGGGATGAACGGGCAAACCCGCGCTCCTCAAGTTGCTTGGCGCCGTCGGAGGAAGGGATGACGCGCCAAGTTGGCGAAACTGGGTTGCGCCATCAGATGACGAAGGCATCGGCATATCCATGCCGCCCGATGACGTTGGAGTCGTGCCCATCGCCGCGTGGAGCTGCATTTGCAAAGAACGCTGGTATGATGTGATGTTGAAATTCCCGGCACCACTCGTCGATGGCGTCGAGGTTGGGGGAACGCCACCACCACGGCCGGCGCTCAAAAGAGCAGCCATCACAGCGGGACTCGACGTCGCGGGCATCGATGATGTCGGTGGCATGGACGACGCGGGCATCATGCCCACGTCCGTTGGTTGCCGCGGAGGTAAGCTGGAAAGCGGGGGAGGCGGTTGTGATGATGATGAAGGCGGCTTTGGCAAGTCGCTTGGCAAGGGTGGCGCACCAGAGCGTGCATGCGCATCGAGGTACTTTTCGTACGCCGACGGTTGAGTGTGTTGCTCTTCGACCGAGGATGTTGTCGGCGTCGCCCATGCCGTGGTTGCTGGCGGTTGCTCACCTGCCGCTGCCGACTCAGGTGGCAAAGACGACGACGGTGTCGGAACACCAATCGTCGACACCGTTCCTGGCGTCGCGCCCTCCTCCGGTGGCTTGTGCACGTGCGGTAACGGCAGCCGCTCCACGGCACCAAGCATTGGCGTTGCTGCTGCTACACTGCCGGCACTCGTCTCAAGCGTAGCATTCGTGCTGCTGCCTCCACGTTCGCCCAATGCTACTGCTGCGCCACCTGCCGCCGCTTCAGCAATTTCCTTCTCGGCCGGCTTGAGGATGGCGCTGCCGCCTACGGAACCTGCACTACCTGGAAATGTCACAGCCGCAGGCGAAGGTGTCGGCCCATTAGCACCGCGGTATGGGGTCGCCGAGTCGGCCCGCGTGTTGCCATTGCCACCACCCATACTCGTGCCCCATAGTAGAGCCTCCTTATTTCTCACATTCTCGCGAGCTCCCTCGAGATGTCGCTCCGCTTCGCTGAGCTTTCTCTCCAGGTTGCGCTTCGCGGACTCGAGCGTCGAGCAAGAGTTCTCGAGATCCGCGACACGCTCACGCAGCTCCTGGTTTTCTCTCGCGCCACTCAGCGTGGCGGATCGCACCTTGTCGCTCCACTCTGCACGCTCTTGACGGAATTTCGCAGTCGTGCTCTCGTGTTCCTTCGTCAAAGCGTACACCTGCCTCTCGAGTTCCTCCTTTTCGCTCATCAGTGCTCTCCTCTTCGTCTCGAACGTCTTCCTCTCGCCTGCAATCGCGCCATCTTTGCCCTCGAGCTCGCCCAGTAGAGCCTTCTTTTCCGCCGTCAGGCTGTCCACCATCGACTTGACTGACGTCACCTCGCGTTCCGCCTCAGCCAATCGCTCGCTCAGCTCGCGCGCCCGGAGGGTTAGCTTGCCATTCTCCGTCTCAACCTTGGCGTACGCCTCGCGGTGCTTCATGTCCGAGTCGGAGCGGCTCTTGCGATACTGCTCTGAGACCGCCGAGGCGTCCGCCTCCATGCGCTGAAGCTCCGCGCGTAGTTCCGACGTCTCAGACTTGCACAGCCGCACCGCACCGCTCACAGTTGCCTGGTATTCGTCGACGAAAGTGTGCTGGATAAACTGCCGCGCGGACGCCAACTCCGCGTGAACGGATGCAAGCTCCGCTTGCACAGCCGCGACGTAGTCGCGCTGCTCGCGATGCGCCGCCTCACGCGTATCCGTCTCCGCTCGCTTCGCTCGGGCGGCACTTTTATCACCCTCTTCCTTTGCCATGTCAAGATTCGCGGACAGCTCGTCGTTGGCAAACTGCGCCTCCTCCAGCCGCTTCTCGAGAGCCCCCTTTTCGCGCTTAAGCTCCTTCACGTCGTACTCCAGCTCCTGCACCAGCTTTGACGACTTCACCTCGTTCGACGACGCGTCGATGCACTGCTTCTGCAAGTCTGACTGAGCAGCCTGCAGCGTGGTCAACAGCTTGTTCTGCTCGGATATCTGCGATCGCAGCTGCTCAATTTGAGATAGGTAGCCATCCGCCTTGGCGCGTTCCGACGTCAGAGCCTGTTCCGCACTCAGGCGGCGCTCGCATTCACGCGATAGCTTTTCCTCCGCCTCCGCATCCCACTCCTTCTTCATGTCGCGGAACGACGTGCGGACTTTTGCGATTTCCTCGTTCATTGCCTCGAACTTTTCCAGCATGTCGCGCTTCTCGCCCTCTAGCGTTTGGTTTTTCTGCGTCAACGTCTCCATTGCAGACTGGTGGCTCAGCTCGAGGCTTGCCACCTTGCTGCTCGACGTATCCTTAAGCGCATGCGTGACGCGCTCTAGGTCACGATTCGCCGATTCACGAACGCGTGCAAGGTCGTCGGTGAGCCGGGACGATTTCTCGCGCTCCGCGTTTAGCTCGCTCTTGACGCGCGCGAGCTCCAGTGACGCAGATGCGGACGCGGTGCTGACAGCTGACTCGACGCTCGCCTCGCGGCGCGCCATAAGGCTGCGCATTGCTTCCTTTTCCTCCCGCAGCGAGTTGAGTTGCTGCATCATCTCCGCGCGGAATTCGGCCATCACCTGCTTGGAGGCTGCGTTATTGCTTTCATCAGACGACGGCGGCGCTCGCGACGCGGTGTTCGCCTCCGCGAGCATGCTTTCCGCACGCGCGACTTCGCCTCGAAGTGCTCTCATCTCTCTGTTGAGCGTTGCCACCTGCTGCTGTCCTTCGGCACTTATTCCGTGCGTCACTTGGTTGCTCTGCTCCTGCTTGAGTTGCTCCACTTCTCCAGTCAACGCCTGGATCTGTTCGCGCGCCTGCTCGAGTTCCGCAGATGAGGCGGCGGACGCGTCGCCACCTCCTTTTGTTTTTTTCTTCTGCAGCGTCGTCAGCGCCTCCGACTGCCTTGCATTCTCCGTTGCGAGCGCGTCGCGCTCCTCCTGCAGGCGTGACAACGCGCTCGCGCGTGCCTGCTCCGCCTGCAGCACGCGCTGCACTTCCGACTGTAGAGAAGCCCGGTCCGCCTGCAGGCCTGATATGGCCGCCTCGTACTCGGCAACGAGTGAGGCAAGTCTCTGTTGTTCGTGTGCGTTCTGCTGCATCATCGCCGCGGCTTCTGGGACGTTCGGCAGGCGCTGCTGCTGCTGCTGTTGCATCTGCATCTGCATCTGCACTTGCATTTGCTGTGCCTGCTGCTGCTGTGCGAGCTGCGCCTGCGATAGTGCGGGCAGCGGCGTCGCCATTTGGCTTTGTGTATGTTTTTTCCCCTTGGCGTTGGTGTTTGTTTTCCTGGCGTTTGTGCTTTTCGCGTTTCTCGGCGGCGGCAGGACGTCCACCGGGCTTTGCCAACCTGCTTCCGCTTCGTGCCACGAGTCTGAGAGTTCCGACCGAGCTGACGAGTTACCTTTACTGCTTGCACCTGACGTCGGACGCGAGACACCTGGTACCTGTCTGCGACCACCAGCAGGGCCTGTACCTGTCGTCGTCTTCTTATTCACAAGCTTGTGTTTGCTGTACTGTGTTGTTGAGAGAGAAGAGGACTGTGCAATACCCTTAACTGCGTTCGTTAACAAACCAATGGCGTCTAACACCATATCCTAGAGCTTGAAGACACACTCACTTAAGTGCGGCCATGAACCAACCGGAAATATGGGAAAGGAGGGGGAGGAAGAGGCAGTAGAACTAACTACTCGTAGGGAAAAGTCAGTCCGTTGACCATTATGGGATTAGGGTTGACCTCCTCTTGAAGAAACACCATTGGATTAGGGTTCACTAACCTTAGGGAGGAGGACTACCTTAGGGTTGACTTTTCGGATGCCTCCTAGGTCGGACGGCCTTTTCTTTTCGGAGGCCTTGTGCACATATGTATGTAGACTACCCGCTCGCCTGAGAAAGGTTTTACTGTTTGGCATTTCCGTGGAAACCTATTCGGTAGGTAGCACACCGGAAACGTTTGGGGATCCCGTTTTTGGTCGGTGCGAATGGTCCATCCAACGCTAGTTAGTCCATGATAGGTTTCCGCTCCGGCAGGCTAATCTGATGCCCTTGCTCAAACCCCTTGTTGTGTGTGTTTCTTCGAGAGACCTTGCTCGTTTCCTGTGCCTGTGGCAGCTCTCCCCTTCCCTCAACGCCCTATCATAGACTAATAAGAGTGCTGCTTGAGAGTTGAGAACACCAATTAATTTGGTGGACTTTTGGATTCGAATAATGTCCCACCTAGGAGGAGTCCCACCTATGGAGGTCCCAGCAACGCCTGCTATGCCATAGTTTATTATTATTGCCATGCGGCCCATGCCATGCGAATCATGCGAGCTAAGAGTACCTTTCAAAGCCTTAAACCCTAACACATGACTGTACCCGTCGTCAATCAGGTGCTCTTAACTCTTAAGTAGGTGCTCTTGTGGATCCACACTTCCACAGGGTTCCCTTCCCGCCCCTGACTTCAGGGACGCACGCACGCACGCACGCACGCGGCCTTCCCCCCCTCTCAGTCTCCCTTCTCGCTCCGGGCTTCTCTCGCGGCCGGCCATTCCGCGCTCCTTAAGAGCGCCTCTTGCTAGAATACATAAATACATAAATAAATAACCATGGACGACAGCGGCGGCGGCGGCGCCATCTCGTTCGACGATAACTTTCACATACGTGTCCTGGACGCGGAGAAGTTCAAGCAAACGAGAGACCTGCAGGAATCCTCAACGGCTTTCAGCAAAAAAGTTACCGAACTCTCCGACGCCGTCTCGCGAGTGCTCACGGCTGTTGACACGCAAGCAAGTCGCATCGAAAAGGAAAAACTAAGAGCCGTGGGAGCGCGAATCAAGGCCAACGCAGAGGCGGACCTCACGAGTACGTCAAAACCGGCTGACGCCGTATTTGTATCATACTACTACACAACTCACAAATCAAACGCACACAACTCGACTCAACTCGTACCAGGGCGCCGCGCGAAGGACGAAAGACAGCTGCTCTCGGAACGACGAGAGGAACTTGAGAGACTCAACACGGAATACGAAAGCCTGTGCCGCGTCAAGCAGGACCAACAGAGACTCATCGCGAAACTCAGCGCGGGTGGACAATGATGAAATAGAAACAACAAATACAGTACATAACGCATAAAAATACAAACCAAAAACAAACGCAGCTGCTACTTGTTGCGCCGCCACTGCGTTCCCCACGTCGCGCTGTCCTGCACCGTGACCAAGCCGTCGCGCGAGACGTTGCCGTGCTCCTTGCTCGCAATGGCGCCCACGGCTGCCAACTGGTCCACAAACTCCTCACGCGTGCGCACGTCGGGTTTGCTGTGCTCGTCGCCGAAAAATGCGCCGTCGCCACCTCGTGTCCATGTGAAACGCGCGGTATCCACACGAGGGTGGTTATCGATAACACACGGCCACATCTCGTCACGCGCGAACGTCGGCGTGCTCTTTGTCAGCTCGAGGAAGAGAGACGGTCTGTCCGAGCCGTCGCGCCTGAGCTCCCAGCTCCAGTCGCCGTCGTCTGACGCGACGACGCGTGCATGCAGTGCGCCAGAGAATAACTCGTGGTTTTTGCACGCGACATTCACGCGCGTTGGTTTGACGTCCACGCGCACGTCACGCGCCGCGGTGGACGGCGGCAGTGGTACGGAAACTTCGACGGCGTGTGGCGTCTGGTCCCATTTGTACAGAGACTTGTCAATGTCTTCCGTGTCGTCGTCGAAGTTGTCATGAGAGGCTGCGGTGAGCGCGTTCGCAAGCGGACCCACGCCGCCGCACGTTCCCTTGATAGGGGCTTGCAACGTCGTGATTTGCACAGGTTGCGCCGTACAGGATCCCTTTCTGTTTCTTAGTGTCAAAGTGATTTCGTACGTCGCCGCTGGCGCGAGGTCAGGGACACGCACACGTGCGCACACGGAGTCTGCGTGAGTGGGTGTTTCCACAAGCGTGATTGGCGCATCGTCCAGCACGGTTATGTCTGAGTTGTCCCCTCCGAGCAGGCGCACGAGGTGCGTTGGCGACAATATGCGCGCAGTTGCCGACGCAAGAAGACCGCCAGATTTTCCTGATGCAGATTCAGATTCAGATGCACAAACGCAAGACGCAGGTTGAATTCGGAAGGAGAAAACGCACGACGTGCAAGAATCACTGAAGGAATCACTGCCACTGCCACAGCTCTTATTAACTACGGACACGGACACGGACGAAGGCGCTGCCACTTGTGGTTGTGCCGTTGACGACAACAACGACCACGCGGCGCCCATCGCGCGCTCGATGTGAGTGGGGAGGAGGAGGGGGAGGAGGGCGGGGAAAGCAGAGCAGGGTTAGGGTTAGGGTTAGGGCTCGGGTCATTTTTTATTTACACGAAGAGCATCACGCCGGGGCCATGGCCATGGCGCCCATGGCCGAGTCCACCCGTGCAGCAGTCCACGCAGCAGTGCGTCTCCCTCAGCGCCCAGCCCGCGAGCACTAACGCGTCGCCGGCCGTCACTCTTCCGGGAAGGTACCTCACATCCACCCGCCGCTCGAAGCACCTAGGAACGTCCGCTTGGCCGCGCACGTCGCCACGCGATGCGCTAGGTACTCTGGAACTCACCTCGACGACAGGTACCTGGTCGCCTCCGTGGACCACCTTAATGTCGCCACAACACCCGGCCGCGCCATGCACATGCAAATTAGGCTTGCTGGCGTCGTACGTTCCGGCGCGCGTCGCCTTCGCCTGCTCGACGAACTTGCGAATCAACATGCCTCCCGGTGGCGCGCCTGGCTCGCGCGAACCCGGCTTCGGTGGGCGCGGTGTCGGCGGGGTCAACCACCACGCACGTGCGCTCGTTGAGCAGCACGCGCACCCCATCAACGACAGGTAGCCCGCACAAGGCGTCGTAGGCTCGAGGAGCATCGTTTGGTGCGTGCCGTTATGTATGACGACGTAGTCGTTCTGCGTGCACCACCCTCTCCACTCCTCGCGAAGCACGAGCGACTCGCCACTTCCCACGACTTCAATGACGTCGTTCGCCAACCTGTCGCCAGCGCTCTTGACGAAGAGGTCAGGCGGCCCGTCGGGTGCGTCAAAGTTCACCTGTATCGTTCCGTTGGGGAAGAACGGCGCGACGACCGTCGAGAGGCGCAAGGTTGCGTATTCGCTTCCCGAACGTGTCATGGATTCGTGCACGTTAGGGGGGTGCGGCGGCATCGTCGTCATCAGACAGCCAAAAAAGACCAGTGGCCCTCAAAGCAAAAAGAAAAAGGAGGAGAGAAAAACTGAGCAATTACTGTGGAATGCCTTAAAATCCCAACCGCAATCGCACGACGCAGAAAGCGCATGCAAGAAACAGCCAAGGCCAAGGGGGACGAAACAGCCAAACAGGAAGCTGCTTGTTGAGTTGAGCCCTAACGTTAACCCTAACCCTAACCCTTTAAAACCCTAACCCTCCGCCCTTTTCTTTCCTTCTCTTTTCTCTCTGGTTCTCTTTCTGGGTTTCTGCCACGTCATCGTACCCTCCGCCCCTCCGCCCCTCCGCCACATCTATTGCAGGTTCTGGTCACGCAGTTTCTGGTCAGTGTCACCTTAGGTGCGTGCGTGCATGGTATACACGGCGTTTGGTTTTACCATCAAAGGCACAGGGCATTTCTTGTCAAGGCGACTCTGCCAGAGTCGCGTTCTTGGTTGCCCGAGCATCAAGCAATTGACCCGCTTGACAAAGATAACTGCCACGCCTCTCCGTAACGCGCGCTTCTCCACAGCTCTTCTTCGTGGGCGTGGTAGTGCACGCATGCTCAAGAGCACAGACGGGGACGTTGTCAAAACTTCAGAAGAGACACGTGCGTCTTTGCATTGGCCCGTGGTTCTCTACGTGCCAAACTTGATCGGATATCTACGCATCACGCTCGTCGCAGCGGCGGCTCTCACGAAGCAGTTCGAAACGTCCATCGCCTGCTACGTTGCGTGCGCAAGTCTTGACTTTTTCGACGGAATCGCCGCGCGAGCACTGAAACAGACGTCAAGATTTGGAGCCGTCCTTGACGTTGCAGTTGACAACGTCCAACGCGCAGTCGCTTGGCACCACGCGGCGTGCGCGTGGTCGGCGCCGGCATTCGTCGCCGTTCCGTGCGTCGAGTGGATGGTATTTGCCATCACGCACGCCACAAGTGACAGCGAGTGGAAAGAGGATCTCGCGACAACAGCTAAGACCACACCGCCGCTCTTCGTTCGCGTTGTGATGGCGAATGGATTCAAAACCGTTCCTGGGCTGGTCGCCATCTCTGGCCTGCACTGCCTGCCCGCAGCTTTGTGGTGCGCAAAGTCGGCTCCAGCACAAACCACGCTTTCCGCACTCTCGAATCACAGACTTGTGCTCGGCATTCTAATACTGGGACGACTTCTCGCGTTCGTCGTCGAGGCGTACGTCGCGACGACTTACCTCTCGAAACTCGCCGATGCAGATCGACGAAAAAAGACGACGTCTCGAACGAGTTGATGACACTGTACTTCTAGTGTTTAAAGTTTTGTAAATTGTACTATACAAGTACAAATCCAAAGCTCCAACCTAGTCGCCGTCGACGCCTCAGCCAGAGGGTGGTCCTGAGTCCTAACTAGTCCTAAGTAAACTATTATCTACACATGTACTCTTGTATTCAATTTGTTACAAATCCAAAGTTCCAACCTCAACCGCTTCCGGCACCGGCTCTTCTTGACGAGGTGGGCGCAGAGCTTCCGCAATGCCTCCGTACGGGCGCGCGAACCGAACATCCTGCTGCTTCATGACGTCCGTGAACGCAAGCAGCAGACTTTCTTTCGCGGCGTAGTACGCGTCGAGATTCGCCGCTCGAATGTAAAAGCTCGTGTAAACGACGATCGCCTCCGGCTTGATCTCGAAGATGAAAACCCTTCTGTGTACGTCTACGCCGCTCTGTATCACCCGCTCATCTTTGCGCAGCACAGCACGGAATCCTTTCACAACCTCCGCAACCTTGTCAACGTTTCCTGGCTCGAGCTGAAGCATTTCATTGAAGCGAAACACGCGCCCCCGTCTTGAGACGTTCACAACAGGCGTCGTCGAGAAGAGGCTGTTGGGCAGAATCTCCTCCTCGTGCTTGAGGTTACGAATTCTTGTACGATACCATCCACTTTCAACGACTGTGCCATGCACCTCGCGGCCACCGACGTACGCCGTGACTGTGTCTCCCACGGTGAACTGCCGCGTGACGAGTAGCATGAAGCCAATGAGGTAATTTTCCGCGAGATCCTTGCCCGCAAAACCGAGCGCGATACCTCCGAATCCTCCGATGGCGAGAAGCGAGTTTGCGCTGTACCCGATCGCCTGCAAGCCCAGCACAATGCTGGAGACTGCGATGATCGCGGTGTACAGCTTGTCGACACCGGCGATGGCCACCTTGTCCGTGACGTCAGACGCGATCTCGGCTTCCCACTCCAAGAGAGCCTTTCGCTGTTCTTTCCACGCGTAGGTGATGCGTGCCATCGCCAACACCACTGCCAAATTCGTCGCCCTGTTCGTGAAGGTGTGCACGACTTCCCGGTCGAGGGAAAGCCACGGCGTAGCGACGTGTTCACCTAGAGCTCCGAGCGTGCATATGACGAGTACGACTTGAACAGGCTGCTTGGCAGCTGCGAGCATTTTGCGAACGAACGAGCTGTTCCAGCTCTTGGCTGGGTTGCCAAACGTCTCGAAACAAAATCGGGTTGCGGGTTCGACAAACAAGGCAATCACGTACGTTGCGACAAGTCGTGCTGTGGCGATGAGAAGAGGGCTTTCGAGGCTTACGAGCGCTTCCTGAACGACTTTGAGCGTGGGTAAGTGCGGCGTCTTGTGTGGCGCCATTCCACTTGAGTGCGCGACAAACACCATGATGCCCGATATCGCTGCTAGTGCGACGCCTGTGACGATTCTGCGCAGAAAGAGCAACTGGCGCTTCCTCGGTAAGTTGTTGGCAGTGGTCGTCGGCTCAGGCTCAGGCTCAGGTTCAGACGCGCCTTTGGTTTTGGCGTCGTTCTTCTTCTCTTCTTCCCGTTCTTCATCACATTTCTCACTACTCAGAGGTTCTCCCTCAGAGGAAGACGTAGGCGAAGACGTCGTCGTAACTGCGCGTACAGCAAGACATTGCCTTCTTTTCGATTGCAAAAGACGACGACGATGACGACGAGGAGGATCACGAGAGCAGGAGACGGATCCTAACCCAACATTAATGACCCAGGAGGAGACAGAGAATGAATGATGCGAGCCATGAGTCATGGGCACCCCTGATAATGAGCAAGACAAGGAGCACCTTCGTCGAAGACTGAGACCACCACCACCGCCACCACAAGCACCGCCGCCACCACAAGCACCGCCGCCAGCAGCAGCCCGAGGACGACCTCTCAGAGTGGCAGAATACAAGCCTCTCTGAGCACACGCATATCTATGAGACGCGGGCATGATGACGACGGGTTTGGTTTGGGAATGGTTAACCGGTGGGAAGTTTTTCCGGATATGGTTAGATAAGGCTGGATGGGGGACTGATTAGGGTTGGGGTTTGGGATGGGGTTTCGGCTAGGGTTACTGGTTTCGGGTTTGGGCTACCTGAATGATGAATACAGTAACTTATGTGCAGGCCTCCTGACCGGCATATCATGTCAAAAGTGACCACACACAACGTAAATAGGCTCTTTGAGCTACCATATAAACACCACAACCACCCCCCAAGAGTTCCGAATAGGGGGCATACCCTCAGTTGAAGAGAAGCCATTTTTTGCGTAGTAGAAGAAGAACTACTACTACGCAAACGGTGTGACTAGCCAAAGAAAGGTAGTTACACAATTACAAGATGGTTGAATGAATGAATGGTTGCTGGTGGTGGCCTGGTGGGATTGTGGGAATAATAATGAGAAGGTGCTGCTGTTGTGCGTGATACATGATGAAGTGGCCTTCTAACCGAGTAACCGAGTTTGAGCTTTTCTTTTTCGGTAAATGCTCATATTATGCTTTTCAACCAAGTGGGGATGTCCCCCAAAAAGTTTATGAAAGTTTATGAAAAGTTTTTGGAAAGTTTTTGGTGTCCTTAAACGGGAACCCTTCGTTTCGGGTGGGTACGAGCTGGGGCTTGGCTGGGACCGACTTTTTGAGTTTTTGGTTTTGGACATCCCCACTTGGTTGAAAAGAATAATACATTAAGGACTTAATTTATTGGACGAAAACGATCATACGGTGTGTTTGCGCAAACAAGCACAAACGTGCTTGCGCAAACATTTTCCCCGCCCGGACCCGTGTGCTGTGCGCAAATCACCTAAATTTCTAAGTAGGTTTTACGCTTACCTTCAGCGGTATGTCCATTTAAGTTACACATGGTGGGGCATTCAGGGCAGGCACACAAAATTTCATTTGATTCGGACTTTACTGTATCTTGTACGACTATAGGAATATAGTCTTGTAGTGTAGTAATAATAAAGAGCTTTCATTTGAGGACTGTATCCAGATGAGTTGCAAATGAGATTCGTGGCAATTCGAGAAAAAACAAGGCAATAAAATAAATTCGGTTACTGTTTATTGAACAACCTCAGCGTCATGCCGAGCAGCTGCGCGGGCGCCTCCTCGCTCTCCGCGAGATTTGCATCTTTCTGCGCAGCTTCGTGCAAAGCCTTGAATTCTGACTGCGGCACCGAAAGCAGAGTTGCAACGGCGGGTAAAAGGCGCGGGCGCATCTTAGGCGCTTTCATGTACTCCATCATCACCTTGCGCAGGTAGATTGTGTCCACAGATCCCACCTCGGGCGCGCTCACCTGAGCCGCTGCCACTGACCGCGTCGCCGCCGCTGCGGCAGCCTCGCTCGCGTCGCGCTCCGCCGCGGCAGCATCGTGCGCCTCGCGCAGGCCTTCGATCTCCGATTGCAGCGCCTGAACCATCTCGAGGCGATCCAACGCGGAACTCTCAGCTTGTGCCGCGAGCGTTGAAAGACGCGTCACCTCCGCAGTCTCCACCTCCCGGCGCTTCTCCACGAGGCGGATCTCCTCGCGCAGACCTTCAAGCTCCGCGCGCAGACCCTCCTCCATCGTCTCGTGCCGTGCGATGCTAGCCTTCGCCGCCGCCGGCCATAAATCTAATCTCAGGTTAGGGTCCGAGTCGCGTTGTCTGTATTCCAGCTCGGACTCCTCGCGCGCGTTTGCGTGCTTTCGCTTCCAATCCACGAGCTCTGCACGCAAGTTCTCGAGCTCGGCGCTTGCAGACACGCTGCGCCGCTGCGCCGCCGCGGCGTCCGACGCTGCACTTGCCACGGCGTCCTCCATCTCCGCGCGGCGCCTCTCCGCATCGCGCGCCTCGTCGCGGTACCTTCGCAACGCCTCCACCTCGCGCGTTGCATGGTCAAGACGCTGCTGGTATTCCGCCAACTCAAGCTCGAGCGACTCGCGCTGACTGGCGATGTCGTCCATGCTCCCGCTCTCCGCGCGCAAGCGATCGTTATCCTCCGTTAAGCGTGCAAGCTGCGTCTCGAGGTTCGCGTTCGCCGCCCTTGCGTCAGCGTCGCGTTCCTCGAGGCGCGCCTCGTAGTGCCTAGTCACCTCCTCGAGTCGCTGCTTGAGGCTGTCCGCAAGCTTCGACCCCTCCTGCGATGCACGCAGCGACTCGGACGATGCGCGCTCCTTCAGGCTCTCGTTTTCACTCTCCAGGCGAACGAGCTGCGCCTCGATCCGTCTCACCTGCGCCTCGAGCTCAGTCTTCTCAGCACCGAGCGCCGAAGCAGCCTCTCCGTGCGCGCGGCTGGTAGCAGCGGCGGCGGCATCCGCCTTCCGGCGCTCCTCGCGCGCTGCATTCGCCGCCGACCGATTCGCCTCCTCCGCACTTCTCCGAAGTTCCGCCTCCCGCGTCGCGAATTCCTTGCGTTCCTCCGCCATAGCCTTTTTCAGCTCAGCCACCTCGCGCTTCGCCGTCTTCTGCGCAGTGCCGGCATTCGATTCAGCCTTCTCGCGCGTACGCTCCGCGCGATTTGCAGCATCCTGAGCAGCGCTCACAGTTTCCATGAGCGCCTCAGCATGCTTCTCGGCGCGCATCGCACGATCCTCCGCCTCCTGGCACAGCACCTCCGCCTCCTTAAGAAGCTGGCTCTCCGACGTCGCTCCTGACGCAGCGGCTGCACGAGCCTGCCTTTTGAGCTCGAGCACCTCTTCCTCGAGAGACTTCTTCGTCTCGTGAAAGTGCGCAGCCTTGGCATTGCTCTCCGCCAGAAGGGTGTTCAACTCATCCAAGTCCGCGTGCGCCTTGTCGAGCTCCATGTCGCGCTCCGCAAGCGTGCGATTCACGCCTTCCAGCTCGGACCGCAGCGCGGCAGCCTTGCCGTGTTCGAATTCAAGGTGTTCCGACGTGAGCGCTTCTCGCTCCTCCGACTCGGCGATGCGTACCCTCGCGACGCTCATCGGGCTCATCATTCCGCCCGACACATCCATAATGGGAGTCATGTGCACGGTCGTCGACGACGAACTTCGCTGCATATGCATCATCGCCGCAGCCTGTGCTCTTGCGCCCTCGAGCTGAGCACGCACCTCGTCAAGCTCGCTGGCATATCCATCACGCTGCATCTCCGCCGCGTTCAGGCGCTCCTGAAGCTCCTGTGTACGGCACGTGAATTCCTTCACGGTGACAGATGCAAGGTTGTCGTACAGCTCCTTGTAGCTTGCCGTGTCATGTCCCGCCAGCATTTCTCGTGTCGCCACCTCCTCCTCAATGTGGCTCTCCGCTTGCCTCGCGCATCGCTTGAATGCCATGAGGTGCGAGGACAGGCTCGCGATCGCCTCCGCCTGTGCAGCGGCGTTACGCTCCTGAGCTCGAGCAATCGCCGCACCCGTCTTGCCAACGTGCTCACCCGTGGCGAGTGCGGACCTGAGCAGATTTTCCGCGGCGGATTCGACGCGTGCATTTTGCGCCTCCACGGTACCAACAACGGTACTGCTCTTTGATATGGCCGCCTCTACCTTGGCAAGTAGAGATGCGACAAGTTTTGTATTTTGAAGATTTGTTGCCTGCTTGGGAGTGGCGGCGGCGGTGGTGGTGGTGGTGGTGGTGGTGGCATCGCCGGCATCGTCTTCGTCGTCGCCGATTCCAAACTTTGGGGCTGATTTTGCCTTCAAGTTGGCGAGGTCCGCGTTGGCAGCACCAGCCGCTTCTAGTTTGGCTGCCGCCTTAGCGAGCTGCGCTGCCTCTGCGCGAGCGGCGTTAGCTTCGGCTTCCGCCTCGGCAAGCTTCACTGAGAGCTCTTCCGCCTTCGCTTCGAGAGAGAGGTTGAGCACGGCTGCGACCCCTTCGACCGCCGCCGTCGCGGCGTCGATCGTCGACGTCGTCACTGTCTTGGTTTCTTCCGACGACGACGACGACGCTGACTCAGGTGCCAATTCCTCCGCGAGCGATTCCTTTAGAAGTTCCTCGTCGTCGCCGAGGCACCCGAGCAGGAGTCTGCGGTACGCGTCTCGCTCCGCCTTCATGTTTTGCGTTTCCGCTGCGTGTAAGCGCGCGAGAGTGCGCACGTCCCCCTTTTCCATGATTTGCAGTCTTCTTGCCGCCTCCGTGGAGAGACGCACGTACTCGACACCACCACCACTTCCACCTGCTACCGAAGACGCCGACTTTTGTCGTCCTGAGCCCTTCGCAGGCGTGCCCTTTCTAGTTCCAGGAGTGTCTGACGACTCCCGAGGTCCCCGAGGTCCCCGAGCTGGCGACTCCTGAGACGATCCTCCTGCGATTCCCGGCGGCAAAGAAACACCTACTCCTTGGAAGCCTGCAAGATCTTTTTGTAAGCTTTGAGACGCCTTACCGGAAATCTCGGATATCTTCGACGACGCATCTTTCAGCGAGCCGACCAACGAACTCTGAAAGTTGGAGAACATGATGAATGAGGAAAGCAAACTCTTAAGATGAAGATGGATATCCGGGGAGCAGATAGACGCGAGAGGAAAGCTCCCGGGGCAGGAAACGAAACGAAAGCGCCCTCTCGAGAACGAAAACGAAAACGAACCCTAACCCTAACCCTAACCCTAACCCGAACCCTAACCCTAACCCTAACCCTAACCCTAACCCTAACTCTAACACCCTAACACCCTATTACCCTATTACCCTAATGCTCGTAAGTAGTACTTACCCTTGATGGGTCTACCTTTATTTGTATTCGGGGATCCGCCCTTGCCCATGAAGCCTTCGCCTAGGGAAACCATCGGCCCGTATTGGTTTGGGCAAATCCCCCCCCCCGGGCCCCGGTGGTTCTCGTGGCTCAGGACCGTTGTTCTCTCAAGTCTCAAGTAGACTAAGATACTCACTTGTCACTTCCCGCATACAATACAAGACATATCACGATGATGCTCTCTCGCTCTCTCCGCATGAAAACACGCGCCATCCCGGGAACTCGCACACGCACTGTACTCAATAAGAAGAAGTTCTTATGTGCAGCCACAACCACGGAAGTTGCTACCACTCCTGCTGAGAAGATGTTCACGGACGAACAGTATGCGGCGGCGATCGCAAAGGCGGCGGCGGAGATCAAGGACGCGAAGCTTGAGGTGACGACGACGAACGAGGAGGGAAGCGATGTCACGGCAACGCCGAAGACGCGCGTGTTCACGGACGAACAGTACGAGGCGGCGATCGCCGCGGCTGTGGCGCTGAAGGAGCAGCAGATGGCCGTGCAGGAAGCGACGACCGTCGTCGAGACGACCACCGACGCCACGGCCACGGCCACGGCCACGGAGACGCTCGTTCCCGCCGTGAAGCCCGAGGGACGCGTATTCTCCGACGAGGAGTATGCCGCGGCGATTGCCGCGGCGATCGCCGTGAATAACCAGGGCGAGGACGCCACTTCCTCAGACGCACCTACGGGACGTGTGTTCACCGACGAGCAGTACGCCGCCGCCCTCGCCGCCGCGACCAACCCGGAGTTGGCGGGAGACGTCGCATCGGCGAAGCAGGTGATGTTCACGGAGGAGCAGTACGCGGCAGCGCTCGCGGCGGCATCTGACCCGGCGCTGGCCGCCGCGTCGGCGCCGAAGCCCGTGCCCGTGACGGAGGCGATGGCGTTCTCTGGACCTGCGCCTGAGACGATCAACGGACGTCTTGCGATGGTTGGTTTCGTCAGCGCTGTGGCTGCTGAGTTCAGCAAGCAGGAGACGATCGTGCAGCAGTTCGGCGACGCGACGAACGCCATCATTGCGACGGCCATCACATTTATTGTCGCTTCTTTGATTCCCATGCTTAAGGGCGACGTGGACAAGTCGACGACGGGCATGTTCAACGCGAAGGCTGAGCAGACGAACGGAAGGCTCGCGATGGTTGGTTTGAGCCTACTGCTAGTGATTGAGAACGTGAGCGGAAAGGCGTTCTTTTAAGAAAAGTGCTCATATGACGCGGAAAACAAGAATACATAGTCTATGATATTCGTGGAATTGAAAACGAACATCATGACGAGTTGAAAATTATTCTTGGATGAAACCCCAAAACAACGGATTCCCAAACCCCCAAAGACCGAGTTCGAAACCGGTATCCCCCAGCAACATAAAGAGGCACAGGGGAAGGGACCAGGGGTCGTCCAACTGAGGGGATTCACCCTTGCCATTACAATCCCGAGGGTGATGGGGATCCACCCTTGCCCATAATACCCGGGACCCTCCGCCGCCGACGTCTTTCAGCTCGTTTCGTTTTCTGCTTTATCCACTTCTCCCCTGCTCCCCCATTACCCCTCTCAACAATACGCTGCCTGCCATGTCTGCTCGCACTCCTTCCTACACCCCCTTCTCGTTGGATACGCTGGACGCGTGTATATCCTCCATGTCCAACGGAGAACTCATATACTCGTCGCAGTTTCGCATGGTCGACACAATATCCGCCATGGAACTCTGCGACCCGCGCATGGACTCACACGCTCTCAAGGAAGAAGGAAAAGGGTCCTCCTCCTCCTCCAAGGAATCGACTTCTCTCGTCTCCGCGTCACTGTCGTCAACGCAAGTCTCAGCCTCGTCAGCTATGGACGCACTCGACGCGACGTGCGCGAGAGAAGCGCTTCTACTCGAAGGAACCGCGGCTGTCATGAGCACGCTCGAGGCGACGCCCTTGCACGCGACACCGCCGTGGGAAACGACGACGCAGAAAATACAAGCAGACAGCTTCTCCGTCGACGCATTCAAAGCGGCGTCGCAAAACGAACTTGCCGCTGTCGCGCTTTGCGCAACCTTCGACGCCACGCTCGCATTCACGCACGCAGTCACAAACCTCGTGCACGGCGTGCGCGTCGCAGACGACGAGGACTTTGCGCCACCTGACGCCGCGTCCGTCCTACCGGCACAAAAACTCGGATGGGGAGATAACACAGTCTCCAGAACGCACGAGGAAATCACAAAGGGACCGCCCACGTCGGGACACGCGCGCTTGCCCGTCGCTCTGTGCCGTGCCGAGGCCATATTAGCACAGCACGTTGGCAGCAATGACGCCATTAAGCCGATCCACGATCGGATCAAGCTGCGCCGAATCATGCTGGAAGTCATCGCACAAGCGCAAAGTGCCGCGCGCATGACATTCTCCTCCAGAAAAGATCTGAAGAAATCCAAATTCGATGCCGAGGCGGCGCTTGACAGCGCAGCGGCAGCTGCCCGAGATGCCATGGATCTCGCACAAAGTTTCGTAGACGCATCGTCCGGCTCCGTTTCGGAGAATGACGGCTTCTGCGTGCGCAGCCTCCTTCGCGAAAAACTTGGCGCAAACGTGCCACGCTACTCGGCACTTCCGTCGCGCGCAGATTCGTACAAGCGCATGCACACACTTCTTGCGGGAATGGCGGGATGTATGCGCCTTCTGCGTCTGCTCGTGACATTCACCAAGGCACCTGCACTCGAAGTTCCCATGTCGCCTCACAGGCTCACGCCCGCGTGGGCAATGATGGACATTCTGAGACATTCGCAGACGATGAACGCGCCGCTCGTGAAGTGCGTTGTCGCGCGATCTCTCGTTGCATCCGCGCTGTTTAGCGTCGATCATGGGGGATGCCGTGGCCGCGAAGGGCCGGTCGACGCGCAGTGGGCGGCGGGAACGCCACTCGCAAGGCTCGCCGCGCACATGGCTGGCCACGCCGCATGGCCTGTTTGCTCGCTCGGCGCAGTGGGATGCGCGGAAGAGGGCAAGTTTGCCGAAAGCCTCGCCGCTATGCTTGCGGCAGCTTGCCACGCGCTGCTGTCGAGCGGACCTCGGTGCCGAAGGAGGCTGCGCCGACTGCTGGTCGAGCGTATGCCCGCGGTGACCGACGCCGCCGACGCCGTCGACATGTGCGTGCCAGTTCTCGCGCGCATCTGCGATGCGAACCTCGTGGGACGGTCGTACGGCGGGAAGGCGGCACTTGTCTTCGCAGCTTGCATGTGCATCACGCCAGACAAAATGCCGGATGTTTCGCACGTCACAAAGGCGATGATCCTCGTGCGGCGTTGGGAAGACATTGTGCGTAGCGGCGCCGTCGATGTTGCAGAGGTGGTGCCGGCGGAGTGGGCGCACTGGAATGGCAGCTCGTCGATTGATGGGAGCACGGAGGACACACCCCCGGCTGCTCCGACGAACGAGGAGGAGGAAATTATGGCGGGGGCGTACCGAGACAAGGCGGCGATGGAGGCTGCACGCATGGTGTTCTTCCAGCGTGGGCTGCCAGCTCAGTTAGAGAAGAAGGGGGGGAAGAAGGGAAAGGTTGCCCGCGCAGGAGGAAAGGACGCATGGGCGGACGCCGTACGTGTGCTGTTCCCCGAGGCTGTGGCGGTTGGCGACGATGCCAGCAAGGAAGCTGATCAGTACTCCGTCGCCGTGCGCGGCGACGGAACGGGCGTCGGGCCAGCTGGCTGGCTGACGAAGAGTCTCGCGACGCGGCTTGGACAGGCGTACGTTGCACTTGGATTCCCGCAGGGTTTGTACACGAGCGCATCGCTAACGGGTTCGCGGGCATACGGAAATGCACACGGCGACGAGTTGCTGATGGCGTACTGGTACTACGAGGTGCTGTGCACGCAGCAAATCCAGGCGGATGAGTGTTGGAATGACGTGCTGGAGGTGTCTGCGAAAAGTCTCATCGAATCCTCATCTTCGGATGGTACCGCATCTCCCCCGTTCGGCGCATCGCCGCTCGTCACTCCCGCGGCGGCTGATCGCATCAAGACGTCGTGCTCGTCTTTGCACCGCCTTGTGGACATGGTGGGCAGCTCTCCAAACCTTTCCGCAGCTCTTCACCTGAGTCCTGTGATGAGCAGTGTCGAGCGCAAGGCTGTGAATGCCGAGCGCACTGCTCTGCAGGGATCCGTTCGTCTCACGGCGGCGCTTCTTGAGAGCAAGAGCAACGCCGCGCAAGGATTTGAGGGACGTCCTGCGGATGCCACGTTCAACACGTCGCAGGAATGGTTCGAGCAGCGCTTCGGCTTTCTCTTTGCGACCACCGCGCCATCGGCGCTGGACTACAAGAGCTTCGTGGCGGTGACAGATCGCTCCAAGTTGGACGCCACGCGGCTGTATCACCTTTCTCGCGCATGTTTCATGGACGCTTTCCATCAGTCGAAACAACTTCTGAAGGGATGCGAGGTGGCTGCCTCGGCATGTAGCTCGGCATCCTCCACCCACCAGGCTGGGTATGCAGCGAACGTGCTTGAGATGCGCTCTGCAACGGCAAGCGCGAGCGGTGCCACGCTGACGCGTGCGTGCCAGGCCAATCTTGTTGCGGGTGTTATGCTGATGAACATGGAGGAGCCTGGCAAGAGTGACGACTCTTTGTCTGCTCGTTTGTCTTACGACTCGCACGTTTGCGTTGCGAGCGTCGCGTTGTCGCGTAAGAAGGATGACGTTGACACCTGAACTTTTTAGAAACCAAAAAATGAAAAGTTACACAAAGGATATTTTCCTTATATCTTGTCGTTCTTAATGTCGCCAATTGGTCCGTCGTCACGCAAAAGCCCGAGGTTGGCGCCACCTTCTGACGATTTCGACGACTTGTCAGCCATGCCTGCCATACCACCACCAGAAGGTCGATTGCGCCACGGATTTTCCTTTGTTTTCATTTCTGGCTGCCGAGTTTTTGAAGATGATGAGGAGGAGGAGGATGCGGAGGCGGAGGACGACGACGACGAGACACCACTGGCAAGTCGTTCGACCTCCTTCTCCTTACGTTCTGCGGCACTCTTGCGCGACTCTAGCACCTTGTCCGGTGCGAACTGCACCTGCAAGCCAAACGCGCCTATTCCGAGTCCTGTGAATATGCACAGGAATCCCGTCAGGTAGAGTCCGCCACTCGCGATGAGTTTGAGCGCCTCAGACGCGTTCCTTAGAAAGTAGGCGTCAGGCGCGGGCATGGCGTCGATAGCCTCGTTCGCCTGTCCTGCGGCGAGTAGTACACCGACTCCAAATAACGTCGCCGCGGCGGCCCCCTTGTACGCCTCGACGGGTTCGGGCAGAGGCCTGTCCGCCTCCTCTCTTGCCCGTCGCAGTGCGTCTTCCCTTCTTTGCAGCGGCGTTTGGTTTGGGATTTCGATTCCGAACACTTTTGCGGCGGTGACATCCGACTCGGACGTTTTTTGCGTCGTCGCGCGGTTCGCACGTCGTTTCAGGACGCGAATAAGCAAAAAGACAACGCCAACCGTGTACGCGTATCCCGCGGCAGCTTCGAGCGGTCCAGGCGCTGCATCGTCTGAACTAGCATCGCTCTCATTCTCACTAGAAGCAGTTAGGAAGACAGAGTTTGGCGTATTGATCTTGCGCTTCCTAGGAAGCGGTGGTTGCAAGGGTCGTGATGTCATTGGAGATGGATCAGAAGATGAAGACGATGAGGACGATGAAGATGAAGATGATGACGAAGATGAAAGAAGGGCATTGCAAACCTTGGGAACCCGGGTACGGTTTGCTATACCAACTGTACGCATAAGTGTCAGAGACGAGTGAGAAGAAGTAGAAGAAGTTGAGGCTGAAGTACAAAACCGCATACAACGAGGAGTCGTGACCTTGGAAGCCATCATCGCCATCGCCATCGCTTTTCACCTAAGAAGGAGATACAGATAGATATCAGCGACAAAGGGACCTGGGAAGTCTTATCCAAAAAGGAAAAAGACGAGGGAGCCCAAACCCCGAACCCCTGAACCGGGCCAGAAAACCCAACCCCTAACCTAAACCCCTACTAACCTGACGGAAAGGCAGACAATTCCAAGGCGACAAGGAGGAATCCCCAAAACACACGTGTGCCAAGTAAACAATGCCACAAAGGGTATGTACCCCCTAGCTAGGTGGGCCTGTAGGATCAAACTTCAACGCCCCTATCGTAGGGGACACTCTTAGGGACCCGGTTCCCCGAAACCCTAGCCGAAACCCTAGCCGAAACGGTAAAGGTGCGTTGCTTTAGCCTCGTCGAACCCCCTTGTCCGGCGGCGCCCGTATAGCACCTGTCCCGGGCGCCAACACCATTTGTTTTATTTCAAGTTACTGACTGTGCTCAGGTTCCATGGCGTCCTCGGCGGGTGCTCCTGCGTCTGCCGATACCTCGGGTACTGGGCTCGACACCTTGCCTCTGTACAAACGTCTGCTGTACAAGAACGAAACCGACCGGATCAAGTACGAAAAGGCGGTGCAGACCTGTTTGGCGGCGGAAACGGAGCGGTCCCAAAAAAATAAATCCATGACAAACGGTGCCGCCGCGAAATCCAACGGGTCAAAAGCGTCACCCTCCGTGAAAGCGAAAAAGACTCTCGTGAAAAAGTCCGCACCGCCCGCCAAAGCAGGAGCCAAGCGCAAAATGGTGCAGTCCGACGACGACGACGACGACGACGACGACTCAGAAGACGACGACGACTCGGAGTCAGACTCAGAAGACGACGACGACGACTCAGAAGACGAAAAGCCGCTCGCTTCGAGAAAAAAAAACACAAAGACAACGCCGACTCCGCCGGCGAAGAAGGCGAAAAAAGCTGCCGCCGCCTCCGCTGGCAAGAAGGCGAAAAAGAAGAACGCATCCTCCTCCGGCGTCGGCATCGAGAAAACGACAAGCACAAAAGCTAAGGTGTGGGACACGCTCAGCCACAGCGGCGTGCTGTTCCCGCCGCAGTACGAACCTCACGGCATCTCTGTACGCTACAGTGGACAGGAGGTGAAACTCACGACTGAACAGGAGGAGGTGGCGACGTGGTACGCACAGATGATACACACAAACTCGGACTACATCGGAAAGGAGCTCTTTCAGAAAAATTTCTGGGATGGGTTCAAAAAAATACTCGGAAAGAACCACGCCATGAAGGAACTGTCCAAGATTGACTTCGCGCCCATCGTCGAACACCTCGAAGCGCAGCGCGAAGTCAAAAAGGCGATGACGAACGAGCAGAAGAAAGAACTTAAGGTGAAAAAGGATGCCATGGAGGCGCCTTTCCTCTTTGCCATGCTCAACGGCACTCGCGAGAAGGTTGGCAACTTTCGCGTCGAGCCGCCGGGACTATTCCGAGGACGCGGCGAACACCCGAAAATGGGCATGCTGAAGCGCCGAATGGAGCCTGAGGATGTCATCATCAACATCGGGAAGGATGCACCCATTCCCACGCCGTTCACGCACACCGCAGACTTCCAGCTCGTCGAACTCAAGGGGCGGCATTGGCAGGAGATTCGACACGACCCATTCTGCGCATGGATGGCAGGGTGGCACGACTCCATCAACACCAAGGACTGGAAGTACGTGCAGTTCGCCGCCACGTCGTCCGTCAAGGGCGAGAGCGACCTGAAGAAGTACGAGAAGGCGCGCAAGCTGTGCCTATACATCGACAAGATTCGCAAGGACTACGAGAAGGGCATGAAGAGCTCGGATCCTGAGACGGCGCAGTTGGCCGTCACCACGTACCTTGTCGACAAGCTCGCGCTGCGTGCGGGTGGCGAGAAGGAGGAAGATCTCGCGGACACCGTCGGTGTGACCACGCTTCGCGTGTCGCACGTCGAACTGCACGAAGATGGGGAGACGATCACGTTCGACTTCCTGGGTAAGGACAGCATCCGCTTCCACCAGACGCACAAGCTGAACCCCGTGGCGGTCAGCGCGATGAAGCGATTCATGAAGATGCCTCGCGAGAAGACGTACGAACGCGGCGGCAAGACATTCGCCGCGGGGTCGAAGAAGGGTCCGGATGACGACATCTTTGGGCACGTCGACCCGTCGAAGGTGAACGAGCATCTCGCGAACCTCGTTCCAGAGCTTCGCCCAACGATCAAAACGTTCCGTACGTACAATGCGTCCATTTTGATTGACGAAATGCTGCAGGAATTCGAGACGGACCAGTTCGTCGCTCAGGCGAAGAACAAGTCGGAGAGCGTTCTGGTGGATGCGAAGGTGGCTTACTACAACAACGCGAACAAGGAGGTTGCCATTCTTTGCAATCACCAGAAGGGTGTTTCGAAGGACTTCGATTCGCAGATGGGCAAAAAGGTTGAAAAGCGCGACAGCATCAAGGAGAAGATTGCAGAGTTGAAGAAGCAGAAGGACCTGGCGGCTGACAAAAAGGCGTTGAAGATGAAGGCGCTGAACGACCAGCTCGCGAAGGCTGAGACGGCGATGCGCCAGAAGGAGGACTTGAAGACTGTGAGCTTGGGCACGTCTAAGATCAACTACATGGATCCTCGCATCACGATCGCTTTCTGCAAGAGGGCGCACGTGCCGATCGAGAAGTGCTTCAACAAGGCGCTTCTGGAGAAGTTCAACTGGGCGATGGAGGAGAGTCCCGAGTTTCGCTTCGACCCTGCGGTGGACCCTGTGTCGCGCATGCAGCAGGATTAAGCTAAGCGTAGGAATACTCAAGTCAAGTCAAGTCAAGTCCGAGGATGGCTAACTAACTATCGCGTGTAAGTGTGTATCTCAAGATAACTATCTAGAAAAGAAAACAAACAAACTTCTTAGAGCAGAACCTTCCTCCCTCTTTGCGTGTACCAACATGTACTTTACATATTCCTAAAGGTAACTGAACTCCCATGGAAAGACACATGGAAAGGCCCTGTCGTCCGAGTTCCTCTACTCTAGCTAGGGGTTTGACCGAGTGGTTCCGCCCATATGGCCATATGGTAGGTGGTGGTGCTGGGGGGAAATACACAGGGGGGAAATTACACCCTGGGGGGAAGTCGTTTTGTTCTACATATCTGTCAATTTCTCAGTTCTTGTTTCTGAGCTCTTCGCAGCCTTAACTGGTTTTTCTCCTCCCCCCCTGCCCTTAAGGGATGGTGGGAACTCCCCCCCCCCTGGAACGAACGACCTTGCACAGACCTTGCCTAACCCTCCTCTTCAAGTACTCTTCATTGTTCATTTCATGTCCGCGTACATGTTCCCTTTTCCTTCTGCTCCCCCTCCCCCTGTGGGTCCCCCTGCCGCGGTGGTGAAGGTGAATGGATTCGCGTTCGGCCTACCAGGCCCGACGGTAGGTTCGGCGGCCCAACCTCCCATGAAGAATCACCAACCTCCCATGAAGAATCTGCAGACTCATACTCAACCTCAACCTCAGCAGAGACAAGGACAGAGAGTCACGCCTGACGCGTCGCTCATAGCGGCGCGCCTGCCGCCCGCAGCCACACCGCCTACGCCGCCGAATGTACATGTCGACAACCAACAAAACATCCAACAGCCACCACCACCACAAAAAGACGTTCAGCTCAGATACGAGCCGAAGCAGCCGTCAAGGGCGACCACGCAGCCGTGGGCACTGCCAGACGCAAACGCCGTGAATGCAGAGGCGCCGCAAGCTGTGCACAAACCAAAGTTTAGACGACCGCCGCCAACGCCAAGTGGACCGCGCGCGGACATCTCCACCGTCGACGCGACGCTCGTCGCGGGAACGCCGCACGAACGCGCTCTAGCCGGAGATGCTGTTGGCGTGCAGCAGGCGCTCAACCAGCGAATAAGCGAAGTAGACCGACGTGACGCTCGGACGGGACGCAGCGCGCTCGCACGCCTCGCGAACGAAAGCGACTGGCATGGCCAGACGCCGCTCCATGCCGCTTGCAAGGGAGGCTCTGACGAGTGCGTTCGCTACCTACTCCATCTAGGCGCGAATCCCGCCGCTGCTGACCGGCTTGGTGCCACGCCCGTGCACGTCGCCAGCTGCCTCAGCGATGACACGTGCCTTAGTGCGCTTCTGGCAGCCACCGGCAACGGATTCCACGTCCTCCCGTCCCCGGCGAGAAGATGCAACGTGCGCGACAGCTGTGGACGAACGCCGCTGCACTACGCCGCCGCATCTTGCTCGGATGCATGCCACGCAATGCTTCTGCGCCGAGGTGCCGATCCTGACGCGCGCGACAACGCTGGCGCACCGCCGCACGACGCCGCCCCATCTGCATCTGCGAGACGAGGGTGCATCGAGCGCAACGGTCGACGTGGGGAGCCGGAGAATCCGAATGCGGTGCCGCACAGGCCATCTGCCGCGGTCGTGGCGAATGCTGCGAATGATCCCACCGAACAGCCGAATCAGAACAATGTCGGCGGAAAAAGTAGCGTGCGCGCCCAGCTGGCAAACAACGCCGCGTCTATGCACTCGGCTCTGCAGGAAGCTCGGGGCATAATCGGCGCCGACGACCGTCATCGGTTCATCTCGAGCAGCAACGTTCGAAGGAAGGAGGAGATGGTGGCACGTCTGTGCCAGCGCACGACGTTATCGTCCACCGAAGAGCAGCGCAGGTTACGCGCTGCAGAAATGGCAGCTGATGGGTTTGCGCGCAACAAGGAGAAGGATCGCAAGCCCACGGCACCCTACGAGCAGATCCTTTACGGTGACATGCATGCGCACGCGCAGGTATTCCTCGCACGCGATGCGCATCCCGCGCGCGCAGCCGCAGCTTCTGCGCCACCGGATGCGCGCGACGGCGAACGTGTGCTTTCGTTGTGCCGTCGTGGCGACGAGGAAGGCGTGTTCTCGTTACTCGAGCAGGCACGCAAGGATCGTAATGCAAGAGATGATGCACGAAATGCAAAGCATGCGGCGTGGATCGAGGCTGCTTGGCAGCCGGGAGATGATAGGCGTGCTGCTGCGACGGGCGCACTGGACGCCGCAACACCTGTTCGTGCTCTCGTCGATTTTCAAGATGCACGTGGGAGAACCCCGGCAATGGAGGCACTTGCGGGAGGCCACACGTCTCTCGCGCGGCGTCTCCTCGTGGACGTGGGCGCGAATGCCGCCCTGCGCGATGACATGGGGCGTAATTGCTTGCATTTTTGTGCTCTAGCGGGTGCTGCTGAAATCGTCGACACTCTTCTCGAAGATTCGCGGTACAATGCGCCGATTGCACCGCGCGTCTTTGCCAAAAGCCAGGCGCCCACCATGCCGCGGGTATGGGAAGTGCGTGACTCCGCCGGTAAAAGGCCGAGCGACCTTGCGGCGGACGCTGGAATTCGCGCGGCACTTCGCCGCAAGATGGCAGAAGCGGGAGGTGGCGTTGCAATGTCCGCAAGCCGTCTCGTCAAACTCGGGGTGCGACGTGGCCGGTCGTATCAGACCGAGTTGAAGGCGCTGAGACAGTCGCCAGTCTGTGGTGGCGCGCAGTCAATGCACCGCGCGCCCGCAATGCGCGGCCCGATGTACGCTCATCCGGCGGATGCTTCGTTTGCAGGTGCGATCGACGACATCGCGGCGAGGGTGCTGCGCGAGGTGCTCTTGATCAGCCTCGATGCGCAGCGCGGTCGAGCTCCGCCCTTCCGTGCGACAAGTGCGGCGGTGGTCCATCACGATCTTAATCTTCGCGTTGCGACCGAGGCGCGGCTCCCACAGGGTGCTGGCGGCGAGGCACCTGGCATGATCCGCGACCATGCCGCCGATACCGCCCCCTGCCGCGATCCAGAGCAGCAGGCTCCAGCAAGCGTGGAAAGCAATTTGGAGAGCTTGCATGCGGTTCTGCCAATGAGCGTTGGTCTTCGCATGCGTGAGGCGTGGACAGACTTGAGGAGAAGGCAGAGACGTGGCGAGCGCTTCAGCATTGGTGAGGCAATTGGCATGTGCTCTCTTGTGAGCGACCTCGTGAGTTGCCTGACCGAAGATGAC
Source organism: Pycnococcus provasolii (assembly GCA_938743325.2). Lineage (NCBI taxonomy): Eukaryota > Viridiplantae > Chlorophyta > Pseudoscourfieldiophyceae > Pseudoscourfieldiales > Pycnococcaceae > Pycnococcus > Pycnococcus provasolii. The sequence goes on from OW568895.1 coordinate 77,296, forward strand.
GATGCGTTGTAGATGAATCGCACCACTTCACTACTTATCTAACCGGTATTGCTCTTGTTGTGGAAAAAAAGGCTGCTACATACGTGTCCCTGTTACAAGCCCCTAGCCCTAACCATCTCTATCCTTTATACTCTCTCATCCCAAAAATCATCTTAAATCATGCTCGACGAGCTTCCACTTCCACTCGGCATGAGACGCGCAGATCCGTTGTCCACTGTGCTCTCACGCAGCGCGCGCACCTCGCGCTCCAGCGGCTCGATACGCTCAACTTTCACCTCCTTCAGCGCTTCCTCGAGCTGGTTCACGCGCCCCTCGACGCCAGTCTGCCCCTTCATCTCCAACGCGCGCTTCTCCTTGAGCTCAAGCTCTGTTCGCAGGCCGGCAACATCGAAGTTCAGCAGGAGTTTGTACAATCCAACCTTGCTGAGATCCTGGACGAGGAACCACGCAATGCAGTAAGCCCACGTGAACACAGCCTGACCTGTGGTGAGCGATTCCATCTTCGTCGCGGGTCCGAATGGCCAGTTGAGCGAGAGAACGGTGGAGATGATCGTCGCGAAGACCGCCGCGCTCAGAAGCGCTGTGCCAGGCTTGCGATCCGTCGCGAAACCGTTGGCGACACGAGCGCTGAAGACCGTCAGGAAGTCCGAAAGGCTCACCTTAAGGTACATCATCGTGTACACCTGCCCGTACGTCATTTCGCCCATACCCCACTCCTCGAACGTGCTACCCTTGTTGTGCGAGTTCAAGCCCATGTGCAGGAGCATGACGCTGCTCATCACCGCAACAAGGCCCAGCCACGTCGCCACGCTGAACACGATCGGCAGGTTCCATCTCTCGGGAATAGGTGACGGCTCGACGTAGTCGTACGCGATCGAAATGATCGTACCGTCGTTAAGAATGGTGATAATGACGAGCGAGATGACGGGAAGAACGAAGTAGTTGGGTACCGGCTCGCCGAGCTGCTCCTCCGTCCAGTTGTACGGTGCCTCCTTAGGATGCACCGACAGGATGGTCAGGAAGAAGAACGCGAGCAGCTGGATTGTGCAAGCGACGCGGTACACGACGTAGTTCTTCATGCGCTGGAAGATGGAGCGCGAGATGACAATTGCGTCAACAATCACGCTAAGTCCGGGGGCAGTGAGGATGATGTCGGACGCCGCGCGCGCGGCGTCCGTGGCACCCTGCACGGCAATGCCGATATCCGCGCGCTTCAGCGCCGGGGCGTCGTTCACGCCATCTCCCGTCATACCGCACGACCAGCCACGCTGGCGCAGCGCCTCAACGATGAGAAACTTGTGCTCGGGGAACACCTGCGCGAATCCGTTGACGTTCTCGATCATCTCTCCGTAGTCGTCGCCGATCGTCTTGGGCAGCTGCTCCTTCGTGTCCACCATGGGGAGCACGTCAGCCTTGAGGATGTTCGTTCCCATGCCCAGCACGCGGCACGTCTCCTTTGCGATTGCCGCGTGGTCACCCGTGATCATCTTCACGTCGCAGCCGTGCTCGATGGCGCGCTCGATCGTCACCTTCGTGTCGGGCCTCGGCGGGTCGAGGAAGGTGAGGAATCCGTACATCTTCATCGGCTCGCCCTGGTACGCGACGGACACGGCGAGCGCGCGAATGCCTCGCTCCGCCAGCTCCTCGATCGTGCGGTTGAACTCGTCCTCAATCTGCGCGCGGTTTCCCTCACACAGGGCCAGCAGCACGTTCGGCGCGCCCTTCGTGACGGTGAAAATGCGCCCCTGCGGGTCCCGCAGCGTCGCCTCCGTGCGCTTCTTCACAGGATCGAACGGGATGTACTCGAGCTGCTCGTACGCGTCGAGCGGAGTCTTGTCCACGGCGTTCAGCACGAGCGTGTCAAGCGCATCCTTCGCAGGTTCCTTCCACTTGGCGGCAAGCGCGGCGAATCGCAGGATGTGCTCCTTGGTGAATCCTGGAACGTACGTGAAGTAGTCCTGAAGAACCATCTTGTTGAGCGTGAGCGTTCCCGTCTTGTCGCTGCACAGCATGTTCATGCCCGCGAGCTCCTCGATGGCGGACAGCCGCGCGACAATCGCCTTCTGCTCGGCAAGCTTACGCGACCCGAGCGCCATGGTGGTGGTGCAAACCACCTGCATGGCAATGGGGATCGACGCGACGAGCAGGACAACCGCGAACGCGAGCGCGTCCAAGAACGGCTCGGAGTTGGCGAGCATGTAGATGAGGCAGATGGACACCAGGAACAGGCTGACTCCTAGCAGGAACGTCGTGATGCGGATGAGAATCTTCTGGAAGTGTCCAACCTCGTCGACGGACTGGATCATCGACGCCGTCTTGCCGAAGAAGGTGTTTCCCCCCGTGGCTGCGACGATCGCATCAATCTCACCTCGCACGACGGTACTTCCCATCTTCGCGACGTCACCCTCGCTGAATGTCACGGGCAGCGACTCTCCCGTGAGCGCCGCCTGGTCAATGTCGATGGGCGGCCCGGCGCACACGCGGCAGTCCGCGGGAACACCCGCGCCTGCGTTTAGCGCGACGCGGTCACCCGGAACGAGGTGCGCGGCGTTGATGTTCTTCCACTGCCCGTCTCGCTTCACCTGAGCCTGCGGCTTGAGCGAAGCCTTGAGTGCGGCGACGGCGTCGCCAGCCTTGCTGTCCTCGTAGAAGCCGACGGTGCCGTTGACGATCTGCAGCACGAGCAGCACGAACAGGTTCGGCCAGTCGGCGATGAGACCTTCGATGAAGATTGCCGTCCAGATCATGCACGGCATGGGCCCTGTGAACTGCGCGACGAACTTCTTCCACTTCGGCACGACTTTCTCCTCGAGCGCGTTGGGTCCAAACTCGCGCAGGCGTGCCGTCGCCTCGGTGGTTGTGAGACCATCCTCCCCTGTGTTCATGAGGCTTTCGTCGATCTCGAGCTCCATCTCCGGTTCCGCGGAGACTGGCGCCGTTGCATGATCGCCGTTTCCCGATGACCCTTCGTTTCCCGATCCGTTCAAAGGCGTGTATCTCAAAGGTGCCATTTCGCTTTCGTCCTTCTCCTTCTTGGAGAACCCGCGCATCAAACCGCCTCCCGGCATAGAGCCACCTATAGCGACGTTGAAGCCCGCTGCGCTGTCCACTTTCAGCAGAGACGGGGGTATGACTACTGCCTTTGAGGTATTGGGAGCACCAGATACACCTGCAGACGCACCACCACTTCCAACAGGGGCAAGCCGCCGAATGACGCCGAGAGACTAACCCTACCTAATAACCACACGAACGAGAGCAATGAAAGTAGCTAACTAAAGCTACTACTACTAACTAAAGCTACTAGCGACGAAGCAGAGCACACAGCCGATGAAACAAACGCCTTCTTTCCAATCTCCCTGGACCGATTATACAGGGCACGCGGGCCCCAGGCAAGATGTTGTCGCCCCCGGGTCCCAAGAAGGTGGGTCCCCGGGGCATCCGGGACCCTGCTCCACCAGAGAACTGCTTCTTCCCCCGGGGGAGGGAGGGGCCCCTCGAGAACAAGGCGCTGCTTCTAACTAACTCTAACTGAGAGGAGAGGCAGAACGAGAGGCTTCGCTCGCGTTCCCTCCCTTCACGAGGGTCCCGGTGGAGGGGCGGGTTCCATAGGGCATAAGAAGGGGTATCCCCTCCTGTTTCGTCCCCTGGGACCTTCCCCTTCCCCTTTCGCAAACTCCTCAGGGTTTCGTTGGCAACAGCCTCCTGAAAATACCCTAGGGACTCAGGTGTCAGGGGGGCTCCATGGTTGCCGCTGCAGCTTGTGTTTCTTTTGGGCTTGCTTTGTTGATGCGTTCCCCTTGTTGGCCTGACCTGTTTCTTGACCGTGTTTCTTCACGCTCCTTCGCTGTTTCTTCCGTCCTTTCGTCCTTTTGGTTTTCCATTCATTTCGTTCGTTCAAGGGCTTCAAGGGGCTGATGGTGCGTGGACGTGCGCGTCCGCATCTAGAAAGCTCGAGTGTTTTTTTCTGGGGTTCTTTTTGTTTTTCCTTTGTTTTTTTTCGTGTTTGCTCGTCGTCGTTCCTCCTCTTTTCATTCGACCGGAAGGCTCTCTTTATGTATCATCTCGACCCTCATCATGCAAACGCATCTAAATTCTGAAGTGCAACTGAAGTGCACATGCGCGGCAAAATTCTCCCCAAAAAACAAACCAGCAGAGATTCCTTTACGAGGTTGGCCACGCGCCTGCCCCTCTCTGCTGGTCTCTCTGCCTCTGGTGGTCAAACCATGTCCTGGCCCTACCAGCGCCCACCAGCGCCAACCCGGCCCAAGAAAAACCCTAGAATTCTTACCATAAGTAGAGAACTACAGTACACATCGCCAGGACGAAAACGCCAACCCTCTACGATAGGAACTATGATCAAGTGATCAAGTGATCAAGTAGACAACCAACCGCAACACGAAGCGTCACAAGCCGAATAAGAACAGGAAGAAGAAAACAAAGGCACAAACGCCCAAAAAGTCAAAAAAAAAAAAAAAAACCGAAACCCCGAAGGAAAGGAACCCATAAAAAACCCAATGAAAACCCAATAAAAAACCCAATAACAACCCAACACACAACGAGGAATCCCCCCGCTTCCCGCCACAACCACACCCCTCCGCCCAAAATGCAAAAGCAAAGGCGGCCTAGGCTCCGAGTCTCCCCGAGAATGAGCCTGCTTCGCCTTCCCTCCTCCCTCCAAACCCTCCCCTCGCTCAGTCCCTCCCTGCTGAGCCTCGCCATGCCGCCCAAGCTGCGCAGCGCACGCGGCTCACGCAAACCTGCTGCGGACGTCGACGACGCCCCTCCTTTGGATGCGGCTTCACCGGCTGAACCTTCACCCCAACCTGGTGCTGGTCGTCCGCGACGTGCTGCAGCAGCAGCGGCGAAAGAACGACTCGCGGAACAAGCGGGGGCCTCCCCACCTGGGGGAAATGGGGGAAATAATGCGGCGGCGGCTGCCCTCAAAGAATCCGTGCCAACTACGAAAGGTGGGGCGGGTGACGTCGCGCCTGCGGATGAACCGAACGCGCCGCCACCGCCAATGGATAACACGGGTGCACACGCAAGGGCGGGGGACGCCGTGCCGCCCGCACCGGCTGCTGCACCCCCGGGGGCGGCGGGTGCTGGGGCAGGGGCGCGAGGAGCTTCCGCGAAGAAAAGGCGACAGGGGGAACCGCCGCCGCCGAAGGATGAAGATAAGGAGGATGAGAAACGAGTACGTTTTTTTTCTCCCTCTCTCTTTCCGTCTCTCTCTCTCTCTCTCTCTAAAAAAAAAAAGTCGACGCTCACAACAACCATCCCACAATCAAAAAAACAAAAACAAAACACCGCACAGGAACGACTCAACGCTCAGGCTGTTGCACAAGCTGCCAAAAATGCCGCGGAATATGCCGTCAAGGCGGCGCCAGCACGCGTGCCCGCGCAGCACCACCGCCCCGCGAACCGCCCCGTCGACCCGCCCGTTCACCAGGATGTCGTGCAGGGAACGAACGGAGAAGAACAGCCAATCGAAGCCATCCCGGACAAAACCTCCGTCGGCGGATCGCCAACCTACATCGTCGAACGAAGGCTAGGAAAGGGTGGATTCGGGCAGGTGTACATCGGCAAGCGCGTCGGCAAGACAGCCGCAAGCGCGCGCGACCCAGAGACCGTCGCGCTGAAGTATGAGCACCGAAGCAGCAAGGGATGCAACTACGGACCGCCGTACGAATGGAGCGTGTACCAGAGCCTGAATGACGTTCACGGCGTGCCGAAAGTACACTTCAAGGGAAGGCAGGGAGGCTACTACGTGATGGTTATGGACCTCCTCGGACCGAGCTTGTGGGATGTCTGGAATCAGGCTGGACAGACGATGAGTCAGGAGATGGTGGCGTGCATCGCCATCGAGGCAATCGCCATTCTGCAGCACTTTCACGAGAAGGGGTACGTGCACGGCGACATCAAGCCGGAGAACTTCCTGCTCGGACCGCCAGGCACGCAGTTCGCGAAAACGCTCTATCTCGTCGACTTGGGACTCGCCACACGGTGGCGTGACTCCATCTGCCACACGCACATCGACTACGATCAGCGACCTGACGTGTTCCGAGGAACGGTGCGCTACGCATCCGTGCACGCACATCTGGGACGCACGGCGTCTCGACGTGACGACCTCGAGTCGCTCGCGTACACTCTCCTATTCCTGCTCCGCGGACGCCTGCCGTGGCAGGGATATCAGGGTGACAACAAGGGATTCCTCGTATGCAAGAAGAAGATGGCCACATCCGTCGAGGCGCTGTGCCGCTACCCTCCCGGGTTCAACGACGCGACTCCCTCGGCATTCAAGCAGTTCACCGAGACGGTTGTGAATCTGAGGTACGACGAGGAGCCGAAGTATGCAGCGTACGCCGCGCTTTTCGCGCCCGTGTGCGGCCCGCCCACCGCGAGCCGGCCCGTGGACATCGCCGTCGGATATCAGCTGGGACAGAAGCGAAAGCGCGAGAGTCTCGAGGACGACGGTGCTCTGGGATCGGGGGGCAAGGAAACGGGTGGAACTGGCACAAACTCGGTGTCCAAAAAGAAGATGAGGCTCGGCCTGCCGGCTTGTCAGTGGATCACCGTGTACAACGCTCACCGCCCGATGAAGCAGCGATACCACTACAACGTTGCCAACGCAAGGTTAGAGCAGCACATCCACAAGGGAAACGAGGACGGCCTTTTCATCTCCTCCGTGGCCTGCAGCCAAGAGCTGTGGGCGCTCATCATGGACGCCGGCACGGGCTTCACCAGCCAGGTGTGGAATCTGTCCAAGCAGTTCCTTCCTAAAGAGTGGGTCATGGAGCAGTGGGAGGAGGGGTACTACATCACCTGCCTTGCCGGATCTAATGCGGGCTACGCTCTCGTAATCATGTCCAAGGGCACGTCGTACACGCAGCAGAGCTACAAGGTTTCGGATCACTTCCCCTTCAAGTGGATTCACAAAAAGTGGAAGGAGGGGTTCTACGTGACGAGCATGGCGGCTGCGGGTTCGCGGTGGGCGGTGGTCATGAGCCGCAACGCGGGCTACGCAGACCAGTGCGTGGAGCTGGACTTCATGTACCCGTCGGAAGGCATTCACCGACGTTGGGACGCGGGATATCGCATCACGAGCTGTGCCGCGACACCCGACCAGGCGGCGTTCGTGCTGAGCGTTCCGCGCCGACGCCCGAGTGACGAGACGCAGGAGACGCTTCGCACGAGCGCATTCCCGTCCACGCATGTCAAGGACAAGTGGGCGAAGAACCTGTACATCGCAGGTGTCGCCTATGGACGCACCGTCAGCTGAGGGTGATTCGTTGGCGGGATCGCCTTTCTTTTCTTTGCATTTTCCTTTTTTTTACGCCAAAATAACCACAGGGTGGATCTCCTGTTTTCGAGGAGACGCGGGAAATAACACACATCTCTTTTTACATACTCACTTTCGTTTTTTTCTTCTTTTGCTGTGCGCTTGTGAGTGTGGCTGTGTGTGTAAACAAAAAAATTCCCCTTCCGAAACACAACACGATAAATAATTAAGAAGAGAAACCGCCCTCCCAACCACAGTCAGTCGATTTTTGATGAAATGATTCGTATTGATGACTTGAATTTACACGGCTGTGGAATAGAAGAGTACATGTGCATTCGTCGGTGCTTGTTCGACAAGCTCCCAAACAGCTGGCGTCACGTCCACCATGTCGAGAAGGCTTCGATTCTTCACGTCAGGCGTCACGTCAACGGCCAAAACATCGAGTTTGCTTAGCGATACGGCGTCTCGTTCGATGAGGGCGGCAGCGCGATGCGGCGTCGACACAGCCATCGCTGGTGTCACGCACTTCGGCACAGCGGCTGCGAGCACGTCACTTGCATGATCGTCGACAGTTTTTTTCTTCGCCGGTAAGAGTCGGTACGGCGGTGAATCTCTGGAAAAAGCCTCTGAGACGTTCGCGCATCTGTCCGCGCTTGCACATATGACGAGGAGTCGAGGCATCAGCGGTTTCGAAGCTTTCTTGGCTATGTCGCGCGGCAGGTTAGCTTCTTGCATGGCGTGCTGAATGGTGTCGTGAATTGCGTTTGATTTGTGCACGGATACTTTTGCCGCGTCTCGGAGGTGCACGGCAACGCCATCGTTTCCGTCTGCTCGAGCACATTCCGCGACGATTTGCGCGACACTCGCACTGTTCATCGCCTGAATCGCCTCGCGCGAAGGTCGTGACGTCCCTGACAACAATCTCTTCTTCTCCGCAATCTTTTTTTTCATGGAGTGTGACGGATTTGTTTGTACTGCGTTCCCGATGGACTGTGGTTTCGAGGACAACTTTGCATTTGCCTCCTTGGACTTGAAACTCTGGGAGGCGACGTCTTCTTTGACGCTTTTTTTCTTCTTCGTCTTTTTTTTCTCCAAGGGAGTCTCCTCCTCATTTTCCTCCTCCTCGGCAAGCTCGTCGTCAAGAGCAAGGGCACGTCGTTTGCGCTTCCCCGCTAGGAACAATCGCAGCGCCTTCTGGCGTCCCATGGGCATGGCTGGCTTTACTGAAGGCGTTCGGGAAAACGTTCCGGCTGGGAAAGGTGGGCGCCGCCGCCGCGGAATCGCGGAGTCTGACAAACCAACCCCCAACGTGTAAATGGGGTTTTTGTTTCATGGCTCGGGATTCCAGATGTTGAGAATGTGTGTTTTCTTTACATGGGCGCGAAGCTCCCCGTTCCCGGCGTCGCGTCGCCAGTCACGAGCGCGATTCCTAAAATCACAAGCGGGAGGAAAATAAACAACAGACCGATACCGACCCAGAACCCCTTCGCATTGCTGCTCGGCTCTTCCATGCTCACGTTCACAGACTTCGACTTACTTGGCGTGTACTCTTTCGAGAGACGTTGGTTTTTCGCGGAGAGACCACGCCCTCGTCCCGTGGGAACGCCGCGCGCAACCAAAGATTGGCCCATGCGCCTTCCACGCCTCAAAGAGGATGACGATGAGGATGAGGATGACGACGACAAGCCACCACCACCATCACCCAAAAGACGACGACGACGAGGAAGAACCCCATAAGAAGGAAGACCCCATGAAACTATGGGGGGAGCAGCACGAGCAGCACGAGCAGCAAGGCCAGAGCAAGAGCACGAAGAGGCACGAAACGAAGAGGAAGGGACATGAACGCGAGTGCGAGACATGGCCGCCATACGAAAACAGTAAAACACAGAATGAACAGAATGCCGGAAATGAGGAAATCACCCGAACCCTAACCCTAACCCTAACTCGAAAACCCGAAACGAAACAACAGCCTGCTTGAAGCCTTGAACCATGCGAACAAATCCCCCCCCGGGGAACTGAACGGGAACAGCTGAAGCAGACAACAAAATACAGGTACTGTAACCGAAAAGGGCAACAAGAAGTTATCTGATTTATCTCCCCTTGCTTGGTAATATTACATGCATGAGGTGATACGTTACATTGTAACCACGTATATATGTGTCATATGTATGTCGATATGGCTTGTAATAATAATACCGTACATCATACGTTTAATCTAACGAGCGCCGCCACATTCACATTCACGTGAAGAGATCGTTCAGCATTCACAGACTCGTCAGTAGCATTAGTAGTCATTCAACACAACATAGTCTAACATGGTGGTATACGCAAAGCTCGTTACCGGGCTCGCTTTCGCTTTCGGGTGGGCGCTGGCGACGCTGACGCCCCTGCTGGAAATCAAAGCCGATGATGATGTGGCGTTGTGCAAGAAGATGGAGTTGGACTTCATCGTGCTGGAAGGCGACGCGACGTCAAAGGCGATCGAGGACGATATCGTCAGTGACTTGAAGAAGGTGGGCATCACAGTGAACACTCGTCTTTTGAATAAAACATTATTCAACGAGGCCATGGTCGATGGAGACTTCAACATGGCTTTCTCGGAGACGTGGGGGGCGCCGTACGACCCGCACGCGTACGCTGCGTCGTGGGCAACGCCGGACGAGGCATACTATGCCGCCCTCAAGGGACTTCCCCCGCCATTCACGCAGGAGGTGCTTAAACAGAAGGTGACCGAGGCGCTGCGTAAGGAGTCCGAGGTGGAACGCGAGGATGCGTGGACGGAGATTCTTACCGCCATGCACAAGCAAGCGACCGAGCTGCCCATTTCCAGCAAGCGCATCCCGGCTGTTATCAACAAGCGACTTACCGGATACACGCCAGGACATCAGCAGTTTGACTATCCGGTTCACACGCTCCGCGTTCTGAGCGGCTCGAGGAGCATCACCGTTGCTCCGGGCGCGCAGAGTGGCCTCTTCAGCAACGCTACCGGTGTCGGACGACTGGACGCGCACACCTACCGCCCGAACGAGTTCTTCGCTAACAACTGGGTCTACGACGGACTCGTCGAATACGGTCGAGGTGGCGCCATCATTCCAAGCCTCGCCGCCTCGTGGACCATCACGGACTCGCCGGGGGGCGGCCAAAATTACACGTTCAACCTCCGCAAGAACGTCACCTTCCACGACGGCGCCGACTGGAACTGCACCGTCGCTAAGCTCAACTTCGACCACGTCCTCATTCCGCCGCTCCGCACAGGTGACTGGCACGGGTGGTATGGCCTGCCCGAAGCGATTGAAGGATGGAACTGCACGGATGACTACACCTTCGTCGTTACGACCAAAGACAACTACTATCCATTCTTGCAGGAGCTGTCCTTCATTCGCCCGCTTCGCATGATGTCTCCGAACATGTTCGTAGGTGGCCTTGAGAGCGATCCACTCACGCAGAATTCGTGCCACAAGGGCTCGACATTAAATGAGACAGACGGGAGCCCAAAACCGATCAAACACGACGGCATGACACTTATGTGCGCCGGTATCGCCGACCCCGACGGAATCTTCGGCACCGGCCGTTGGAAGTACGACAAAACGATCAAGGACGGTGAGGGCAAGGTGCAGAAGGTGCACTTCACCGTGAACCTCGACCACTGGGACGCGCCGAGCACGTCGAGCCAGTATGTGAACGAGCTGGTCTTGGTGACCTATCCGACCCATGAAGCCGTGAAGGCTGCGCTGCTCGACAACTCCCTCGACGCCGTGATCGGCGCTGGCGTCCTCACAGAGAAGGATGTGGCCGTGTTCAAGCGCGAGCACGCCGACAACTTCGCCGTGCCCTTGACCGAGCCGATGCAGAACCGAATCGTCGTGTTCAACACAGCGAAGGCGCCGACCAACGAATTGCAGACCCGCAAGGTGATAATCCATGCCGTGGACAAGGATACCATAATCAAGAAGGAGCTTGCGGGACTCGCTGCACCTGCCGAATCGCTCTTCCCAAAGGACGCGCCGTATAGCGGTGCTCATCTGACGCCGCGTCCCGACTACGACTATGAGAAGGCTCGACTGCTCAACTGCCCCGAGCCATGGTGAAGCTCACCGAGATGGCTCTCCGCTCTTGGAACCTCGCCTCTGAACCGAACCTGGTGAAAGTAAATGTTGCTTAGACGGGAACGCATCATCCCGGCATCGCGGAGACTGTTGGAGTTGTTTTTAATTTTAAGGGAGTTGGTTTGAGACCGTTGTAACACGTGGCATACGGAGAGTCCGAAACGGGTTCGGGTTCGGGTTCGGGCTAGGGCTAGGGTATTAGGGTATTAGGGTTAGGGTATTGGGGTTAGGGTTAGGGCTAGGATATTCTTCCCCCTCCTCCCCTCCCAAACCCTACCCGGGAACCCTCTGGTCGTCCTCCCTTCACGTTCTGCGGCGGCGGCGACCCATTTTGGGAACTACGCCTCATTTTATTTTAGTCTCACGCACAAGCAACGTTAGATTCGACCAGCGAACCTTTTGATAGTGGTTTCCTGCACCTACTCTTAGTATTCTTAGTAGTGCTCTTATTAGTAGCTTACTGTCTAGTATCTATAAGTATCTTGTATAGCATGTACGGCGGCGGCGGCGGATACCCAGGAGGATACGGCGGAGCAGGTGGTCAAGGAGGTGGATATGGCGGATATGGCGGTGGTGGATATGGTGGTGGTGGATATGGCGGTGGCGGATATGGCGGTGGGGGATATGGCGGTGGCGGATATGGTGGTGCTCCTGGTGGTGGCGGTGGATACCATCAAGGAGGTGGCGGAGGATATTATGGAGGATATGGCGGGGCGGGAGGAGGATATCAAGGGGGATACGGCGGAGGAGGATACCCAGGAGGTGGCGGAGCTGGATACGGTGGAGGAGGATACGGCGTAGGAGGCGGATACGGCGGCGGAGGTGGTCAAGGAGGCATGCCCATGTGCAAAGACTTTCAGAACGGAATATGCACGCGAGGGGACCGATGCCGGTTCTCGCACGTCGGGCCTGGAACGGGCGGGCCGGTGAACGCACAAATATGCCGCGACTTCCAAAACGGCTTGTGCAAGCGAAGCAACTGCAAGTTCTCTCACAACCTAGACGGGGGCGGAGGCGGAGGCGGAGGCGGATACGGCGGACGCGGCGGCGGAGGAGGCGGATACGGCGGACGCGGCGGCGGAGGCGGAGGCTCCAAAGTGTGCAAAGATTTTCTCAACGGAAAGTGCAACCGCTCAAACTGCAAATTCTTGCACGACGCCTCGCAGGACCCGTACCTGCTAAACGGAGACCCGCGCGCTGCGCTTCTGCAGCGAGGCTCGGACGCCGCGCGCGACGACACGGACGACCGTCGTGGACGTAGCCGCAGTCGAAGTCGTAGCCGTAGCCGAAGCCGAAGCCGAAGCCGTAGCCGAAGTCGTAGCCGAAGTCCAGCTCGGAAGGCGGGTGGCGACAGTGAACCGGCTGAAGCACCGGAAGCAGATACGGAGAAGAAGGATGACGACGAGAAGGAACCAGAGGCGGAACCTGCCGAGCCTGTCGAGGCCTCGGCGCCGGAGGAAAACGAGGCAAAGGAGGAGGAACAACCAGCTGGTGATGATGAAGATGCACCATAGCTGGACTTTATCATTGTTGTAATAATGGAATAATGGGGTTCACTTCGTCCAGCCGTTTTCCATTTCACAACATTTCACATTTCAGATTATTTACACATCCTTCGCGCGTTCCCAGCGAGGTAAACATGTCTCAGGATCAAACCACTGGTAATACCGATCGACACACCTTCGATGACGATACGTCGACGTGTCCTTCAAGCTTGCTGTCGTGTAGCGAAGCATGGCTGAGAGCGTGTGGCACCCAACCTCCTCGAATCCATGTCGTACCCATACTTCGTTCAGCACCGCATTGCCATCGCCGCGCGATGCCTGCAATTCCCTCGCACGATGCAGGACTTGCGTGTCGTACACAATCACCGCGTTGTCACGTGAGTGTGAGCCCGGCGACGGCTTGTACTGAATTGAGTTCAAGGTGGTAGCCATGTAGTCGAGCACGCAGCTCTCGTCGTACTGCGTTGCGACATGAGCCTGTAGCGCCACCGCCATCCGGTGGGCATCCGTGGCATCGCCGGGGATGAAATTCGCGACTTCAGAACATATGCCGCCATCCCAGTGGAACCGGCGAGAGCACGGCATGACCTCCTCCGAGGGCCCGGACGTGCCGAAGTCTAAGCCGGCGACCGCCGGGCAGTGCTCGAGCACTCTCTCGCTCAGCGTCATGCGATCGGCGGACTCCGGCGCGAGCACCGTCCCTCCCACGCTCATGAGACGGCCCAGCACGTCGCGGAAACCTCCTCGCGGTTGCGCCACCGGGCGGTTGAAGTTGTCCTCGAGATGCAGCTGGTATCGCTCCACCACGTTGAAAGGCTCGATGTTGCTGCCTGCGTGTCCGCCGCCGCCGCCCATTTGTCCACTTGTGTCCGCGATATCGAAGTGCTTCTGAAAGTACGGGTCGCCATCTGCGCACACAAAGAGTCGATGTCGCCGCCCATCTCTTTGCGACATGTCCAGGCGTACAGTCGTCTTGACACGTCGACGATCCCACGGCGGAATCTTTCGCTTCGGATTCTGGAAGTCCGTCGCCGCGGCACCGCCAGGCGCACCCCACAGCTCCGTCTGATATTTAGCGAGCGGCTTGTCAGCATCCGCCGTATCGCCGCACGGTGCACCGTAGTAGTCCCAGTTCGGCCAGAGGAAGTGCATGGGCGGATTATTTGCGTGGCTTAGCCACGGCGCCAGCAGCGGCACGCCCCACGGATGGTCGGCGTCCCACTCGAGCTCCAGCGCCCTGTTACCACCTTCCACCTCGCCGTACGGCGACGTCGCAACGTGCACGCACACGTCCTTCGGCGTCCATCGGCCGCTGTGCACGAGCTGGTAGAAGTTGTTGAGAAGGCCAAACTTCACATCCTTCGTGACGTCGTGGTGACAGTTGACCCATATTTTCACGTTTCTGTTTGGGACAGCGGCAATGCGTGTCGGCAGTTCGTCCTCGCGCGGGCCTTCGTTACTTTTCTTCGCGTCCAGCTTGACGTCTCCGTCCTTTGTTGTCTTAGGTGCGTCCGCCGGCGGCGGCAGGATATCGATTCTGTGCGCCTCGACGCAGACGATGCACCTGTCGCGCGGCACGTTTCTGTTTTCTGGCGAGAAGGCGAGCAGGCCGGTCTGAACCCCCTTGGCGCGTTCCGTGGCGTTGGACGCGAGCTTCTTGAGAACGGAGCACCGCGGCGCGTACGGTACGCGCTTGACGGGCGTCGCGTCGTACTTAAAGCCAGTCTGCGTCGGGTGCGGCGACGTGGTGTGTCGCCAGTGCGGCGGCGGTTTCGCTGATGCCAGTCGCGTGTGCACGGCCAGCAAGTGAGCCAGCAAGGCCAATACCAAGGCGTACGGCATGGCCGGCCTGATGAGTGGAATCGGATGGCGAAACCACCACGATCGGATAGCTTAAGTTTATGGAGATGGAGATGGACGCGACCTGCCGTGGCCACTTACATACTTCCCCATTCTTCTGAGCCTCAGACTGTCTGAGGCTGAAGAAACACCCTTTTGAAGGGGTGAAGTTTAATACAGAGAGACCATGCCATCACGTATGTACCCTAGTACTATAGTCTAGGTATAATATACAACATCATCACGACCCTGACAAGAAAAGGAGGGAATAGGGAGGGAGGGGGAAGTCGTGACGGGACCTTCTGATCATAGACTACTTTGCTCACCTGCGCAGTGCGAATTGCCTGCCGACCTGTGGCTACGACCAAAGTAAAGTGGGACATCCGCAACTTGCTGCCGACCTGTGGAACACGTTGTTTTCGGGACATTGTATAATAAAAAGCTCATGCACCTCCATATCCCCTAGTTAAGAAAACAGGGAATAACGGTGCTTGATTCCTTGATGGCCTTCCGAATCATCCTACCCGGTAGTCTATGCAACATCGGGAACATCGGTCGACGGACTCGTCCTTCACCTACCGGGTACTGCCTGACCTGATAGGACTATCGCTTTGATATCGCCTCTTGTCGTGCGGCAAGCCGGCAACAGGTCTCGTTGTACCGCTTTAAGGCGCTCTCTCGGCTTTACTGTAAGACTGCACACTCGTTTTCGCCATCACTCCTACTTGTAGGAAGGTACCTTAGTAAGTAGTAGTATGGCGGACGAACAGCCTGTTGAACCTCCTGCGCCTGCTGCAGAGCCTGCTGCTTCTGCAGAGCCGGCCTCTTCTGAGCCTGCGCCTGCTGCTTCATCTGATGTTCCCCCCTCAGGAGAGCACGAGCGCGACGTCACGCGCGCGTACGGCAAGGACCGTTCACGCCGAAAGAAGTACACGTACAGGGTCATACCGCCGTCCATGCAGAGGACGCAGTTTGGAAAGATGGTCGCGAGCGTAAACAAGTCCGCGCCGAGCTTCGGCTTCGGAACCGCGCTCAGGTTCGCGGAGGGAAAGAAGAGCAATCTGCCCAACTTCATCAGCAAGGAACACAGCAAGCAGCTCTTACCCGACTACACGCCGGGGCCAGGCACGTACGTCGCACGAAGCAGCATGGGCTCGCAGGCGTACAGCGAGAAGAAAAGCAGTGCGACGCCCGCTTTCATTCACGCAGACAGGTTTGCGATGGACGTGCGCGAACGCAAGATGCTCGGCAGTGTGCCCAGCCCGAACGCGTACGACCCCGGAAGTTCGTTCGGCGCGCAGCAGAACAGCGTCAAGCGCAGCGAGTCCATCATCGGGTTCCCCGGCGCGCACAGAAACGCGCAGGCGTCCATTGGCAAGGGATACGAAGGCGCGCTATTTGCGCGCGACACGCCAGGACCTGGAAACTACCCCGTCGCGAGCGGATACGGGAAGCAGGTGCTCGCAGGCAACGTGTCGTACCCCGCACCTCCGTTCGGCCGCGAGCACCGCGCCATCGACCCGCGAATTCCCAACGCGCTCGAGAGGCGTTCCGCGCAGGTGCCTGGCCCCGGGCAGTACTCGTACGACCCGGCGTGCGCGCCGCAGAGGAATAGCACGAAGGAGAGCAAAGGCATGTACTCGTTCGGCAAGAGCGTCGACCGCTACCGCGCGGGTTTTGCGAGCTTGGATGGCGAGCGCGCGAACAAGGTGTACCAAGGCCTGCTCGGCCCTGGGCCGGCGAGCGACGCGGCTGCTCAGGTGAGATTGCTCGAGGGCGCGAACGGGCCGCAGCTGCTCAGCGTCAAGGCGTCCAAGCCAGAATTCACCTTTGCTCGCGAAATGCGCCTGCGTCCGCCGCGATTTACAAACATCGAGGCGCCAGGTCCTGGGACTTATGTGGTGTGATAAAATCTAAGATGGCTGATTCAGTAATGGAATGCGCTTCACTTTACAAAAAACAAATTACAAGGTGTTTCGCTCTAGTATCGCAACGACGGCGGCACAACGTGCACCATTCGCGCGCGCGACGTCCAACGCCGTCTTGCCATCGCCTGCGGCATGTGAGACGTCCGCACCCGCCTCCAGGAGCGCTTCGACAATCGGCGCACAGCCCCTCCTTGCGGCAAGCATCAAAGGTGTCGGTCCCAAACCACCATCTGCGGTGCGCAGACGTAGGTTGCACAAGTCAGGTTCGTTCGTGAGAAGCAGCTTCGCAACCTTCGTTTGTCCAAGTCTCGCCGCGTTGTGAAACGCTCCCGATACGTATGGCTGTACGTATGTTTTCGGTTGTACCTTGTCGTTGTCGTCGTTTGCGCCGTCGCCACCATCCTCCTCCTCCTCCTCCTCGTCATCATCGTCAACATCGTCATCGTGCTTGCGAAGCTCGTCAATTAGCATGTCAGGCGGATCGTCATTTTTAACGCGGGCGCCAACCTTCAACAGCCGCTGAATGATGTCAGGATGTGGTCCATCTCCCTCGAGATTGTCGCATGCCATGCATAGCGCATCTGCTCCACTGTTATCGCGTTGTGTCACCAGACGTTGAAGCAGGTGGTTAGAACTCGATTCGCATTTACGCCTTTTCGCTGGTGGCATTTCGTCTTCCGAAAGAAACTGACTGACAGTCTGTGCGGCGTGTAGTATCACCTCGACTGCTTCATCTGAGCCACTTAGGCAAGCGAGTGCAAGAGGCGACCGATGGCGGGACTCAATCTTTTGGTTTTGGTCTTTGGTTTTGTTTCGGCTGTTCACAGCCCAATCTCCCTGCGCATAATCCGAGTTGTCGCGTGTCACCATCAGAAGAGCTGCGTGGACGGCGCGAGCATCTTCGGCAGTTGTGATGTTGTTCAAGAGTGCACTGAGAGCCTTCGCGTCGCCAAGGCGTGCGGAAACATGCAGAGGCCGCTCATGCGTGTCACAATGACGAGGTGCGAGTAGCATAAGACCGAGTGCATCTTCTACCGGCTGTAGTAGATGGAAGATGAGGGTGATAGCATCTGCAGCATGCTGTCCTCCATGTTCGCATATTGCATGCATGATCGTATTTCCACTAAAGGTTGTTGCGAGGACGATTCGCATAATTGTTCTTCGCAGGTGATCCTTGTCCGGTATGCGGTCGTTAAGAAAATCTTTGATTGCATTCTGTGCTTGATCAAGTTCAGCCTGAGTTGCTGTCGGATTCACGTCGGCGACTTGCAGTATGAGCTTCATCAGCGGCTGTAACAACTCGTCGGCTGCATCTTCCGGTACGGCGCTTCGTGCGTCGTGCGCGATGGCCATTTCAAGCACCCGTTTTTGCAGTGGTTCCTCGTATTGAGCGCAGTTGTAAAACTGCAGTTCCAAAGCCTCTTGAACTGTTTGAGCGTCGTCGGGAATCGCCTTGTCTTTTCGATGTGACTTGCGCAAGATGGACGCGTTGAACATCTTCTCGAGCATGCGTTCGTTGAACAGCCCTTGCTCGAGCGCGGCAAAAAACACTGCGTCGTCATCGTCTTCGTATTCTGCATCGTCCGTCTCGTCGTCAACGGCGTATCGGATGGCGCGCATGATGACGTTCCTCGCTTCTGTATTTCTGCCGGCGTCTTGGTGTGACATTGCCGGTCCTAGGCACACGTCCCGGTTCTGCAGACAAGCTGTGCGCCAGAGTTTGAGAATATCCGCCGACGCGTCGATCCGACACCTCCGAAACAAGGCGCTGACTTCGGCTGGGGAGAGCTGCTGCCTTGTAATTGTTCTTTGAAAAGCGAGTGGTGCCGGCGTATCTGCGAGGTCCTGTCGAAAGTTCCGCCTTCCGATTTGCTGCATGTGTCTCACGCATGGCTCCAGGATAGGAGCACAACTGTGCAGCGGCGTCCAGTCGTCTAAAAACGAGCACCACACCAAAGCATTGGCGAGTGAGATATTCGCAGATGACGACGCGAACTTCTCCATGAAGAGAGTCAAAGACATGGGCGGCGAGTGTCTCAACGCTGAGTGCGAGGAGGCGAAGTAGATGGAAGTGCGCGGATCCATGACGAGATGAGATGAGGAAGTCCACTTCAGGTATAATATTCTCACAATAACAGATGCGCCAGAAGGACGCCGACGCTTACGTGTTGTGTTGTAAGCCGACGCCGCCGACGCCGCCACAGATCCAAAAGTGGGAGTGAGAAATTCCTTCGGCAACAAATCCTCCACAAACCAAGTCCTCGGTCGGTTAGGGTTTGGTGGGAGTTTGGGCTAGGGTTATCGGTTAGGGTTGTGGGTTAGGGCTAGGGCGTCTTACACATGTACATGTGCATATTGTACGTCGTTTTTCTCACGGCACAAGCACGGCCTTGCCTTACAGTAATAGAGTGTTATTTGCCTTATTTTGATCCACGCAAACGCCAAACGCATCGCTCCTATTATAACGTGAGGTAAAGGTCGGCTCATCGCTCGCTCGCGACGCTCACGTGATCGTCGGGTCTAGCATCGTACTTCTAGTGGTAGTCTCCCTTTATGTAAAGGCGAAGAAGAGCGATCGATGCAAGCGACCGACGATTTCGATGCGGCTGGAGCGATGCATTAAGCCTTTAGCCGACACCTCAGAACCACCTACCTGTTTGCAAGCGCCGACAACAAGCCCTCCCACCCTTGTCAGGACTCGCGCTTGCGCTGTAAGCTTGCGCCGACAACAGAGAAAGAAAACCTTGGTTGGAAAACGCCTTGCACACATACACTTGCAGTTCACGCCAGGTGCCAGGAGTTCCATTGCGTTCAACGCGTGCACAAGTCTGTAAAGCTCAACGCTTACAGACCGGTCTGCTTGTGTTTTGTGTGCATATAAATCTACGTCGTCAGAATCCCCAGAAATCAACCTGCTTTAGTTCATCAAGTCATTATCAGCATGGCAACTCCGAAGGCGACTCCGGAGAGAAAGTCAAACGCGCATACGCCAGCTTCGGCTTCGAGAGGAATTCAGTTCAATAACGAGTCGGACGTCGCGAGCTTCACGTCGTCGCCATCCGCCGCGCGACTAGCCGCGAAAAATATCGCCTCGTCCGCGATTGCCAAAGCCGTCGCACGCGAACACGCTGCAGCCGCGAAGCAACCCCCGGCGGGCCAACCCACGCAGCGATCGGCGTCAAAAACCAGTGCCCTTCGACGGAGCTTTAAACAGCAGTCGGAAGATGCCGCCGGCGCACCCGTACCACGCCGCGAGTCCACCTTCGGACAAAGCCAGAAAAAAATCAACCACCTCTACAACGTCAACCCAATGGAAAAAGTGGCGTTCGGACGGTCGAACGTCACCGCAACGAATCCCAGCATAGGATACAGCGCCGCACTTCCGCCACCTACCATGCACGACCCGTCCACCGCCACGCACGGCGGTGTGAGGTCGCTCCTCCTGAAAGACTTGCGACGAGAGCTGCGTGCGCGAGGTGCGTCGCCCGCGGGAGGTGTGGACGTCCTGCGAGACCGTCTCACGAAAGAGCTCGGGAGAGCTGGTGCCGAGCCGCTTGCCGACCCCGCAGTCAACGTCAAAGCCGAGGTGCCCGCGGGATCCGGGGGGGACAGCGACTCGCTCAGCCGAAGCAGACAGTGGATGCTCACCAGGCCTCAAACAGCGCCGCGCGTCACGGACAGCCAGGTAGCGCTCGACCACGAGGATACGCCGTGGAACGCGCCCGTTGCGCCGATGAGTCCGGCGTACGGGCGCAAGGCTGGACTGCAGAGCCCTGGTGGCAACCCGCGTGCGGGAGCGCGCAAGCTCAACGTGTTCACAATGCACCCGAGCGTGCAATTCGACGAGCCGTTCAGCCCACAGCGCGAGAATGACAGCGGCGAAATTGTACCAGCAGGGGACTCGGGAACGGAGGTGTACTCGAGCGGCGACAGGCCTGGTCGAGAGGGACGCCTGCGGCATCGCGGCGCCACGACGACGAGCCACGACATTCTCATGGGCGAAATGCAGCGAGCGAGCGGCATGCGCGGAGGGGGGTGCATCTTCGACGTCACGGAGGACGACCGAACGCGGCGCCGTGATGATTACGTCGAGCTGTTGAACAAAAAGGAAGTCAAGGCGAAGAACATCTCAGGACGTGGCGGGTACATGCACCAAAGCCAGGTGTTTAACAACGAGCAGCCGGCGGCGGCGGTGGGTGAGGAACACCTCGCGGAACACCGCAGGGCGTCGAGGAGGTATAATCAGGGCGTGGGATTCAGCCTGCTGCGCGGCGGGTACGGGACGAAGCCTGACGCCGAAGACGACGTCGGCGTGCGCTCGATGAACAGATCCATACCGAGGCCGCAGAGCGCGAGGCCGTCGGTGCGCGACCCTGGGCCGCTCGGAGAAAGCTCCGTGATGAGCCAGGTCACCTTCGGCTGACGCGTGGCGAGAACGTGCATGTGAACGTGAGAATGTGAACCAAAGCACGCAAAGCGTGGATCCCCCCGGGTGAATGGGTTTGGGGAGGAAAGAAGTTTAACTTTTTAAAAAAGCAAATGACGAGTACATTTTCTGCTTGTTTCACAAATGGGTTACCTTTAGGGGCTCGGGTTCGTCCCACTCCGACCGTGAATCGAGTCTCGGTGGACGTGACGGAATCCTGCCTTCCGCGCACTCTTCGAAGGCAGATACTTCGTGAGTGAGTGGGTCCATGACAATTCCACAAAGCCGAGCGCCAGCCAGTTCGAGCACCGCCGCCGATTCTGCCGTCACCTCCATAGCTGTTGTCATAGCAAGAATTCTTCGCCACCCCATCGACCGGTCAGCTGACAAGGTCACAGAGGTGGTCAAGAGTCAAGAGTCGAGATGAGGGGCGCCGGCCGCGAACTTGCCCCCTAGGTGGGTGATTTGTGTATGTAAGCTCACAACACAGAGGTCGGTGGTCAAGTTTGGTACGCGGCCTTTGTGTAAGGTGACAGAGGTAGGTGGTCAAGAGTCTTCTCGAGAAGAGGGGCGCCGGCCGCGAACTTGCCCCTCAGGTGGTTGATTTGTGTAAGTTCACAGAGGTTGCAAGAGCAGTCAAGAGGCAAGAGGTATGCCGGCCGCGAACTTGCAAGCTTGCCGGCTTTGCCCCCTAAGGTAGGTGGGTGATTTGTGTATGTAAGGTCACAACACAGAGGTAGGTGGTCAAGTTTGCAAAGTACGCGGATCCACCTGCTTTGCCAACGTTGAGCTGTTGAGCTGTTGCGTGGGACGTTTTTCACTTCGAGGCTCTGGAATGGTCTTGAAGAAGACGTGTATGGAAAGGTACATACACGCGCCTACCTTTAAAGTTTCCTGTAGTTCTTAAGTACCATCTTCTTTGGGTGGGCCATTCATAACTATTGGAAGCCCTCCATTTGTGTTTCGGCAAAGGAGGCTCATTATTATTCTTTCAGCTCCAAGCTTCATTGTTGGCCGCAGCATTATTCGTCATTTCGCGAATCATTTCACTTCACTTCATTTCGTTTATTTTCGTTTCATTGCAGTGCAGTGCAGTGAGCCCATATGGGGGCAACAACCAGCCCTACCCTTACTAATGTGGTGGTGGCAATCATACGCGGACATGGATACATTTAGCAGGAGGAGATGGGAAGTGCCTTTTGGGCACTGGCGCCGATGTTCGACGCGTGGTAATCACGTGTGGTGGTGGTGGTCTTCTTCTTCTTCCCTTCGTCTGCAGATGCAGAGGTGCGTTCACTCTCTCTGCAGCTGCACAGGTGGTGGCGATCGGCGGCGGTTTCCTTGTGGACGTCGCACACGTGTGGTGGCGCTCAGTGAGGCCTTGCAACGCTCAGGACGCCTTTTCTTCGTCGTCGTGTTCCTGGCAACGGTGGCGTGTGCTTTGAGTGAGAATTTCGTCACGCCGGCGGTGAGTAAGGTGCTGCGACTCCGTAACGGCGTCGTGCACTCGAGCAAACTCAACGACGCAACAATACAAAACGCATACTCGACGAAAGCTGCTGGGAGCGCGAATGCGTTGTTAGCAGCAGGGGTGGTGCACAAGCCGTTCGTCGCAGTCAGCAGACGTACCACTTCACCCGCGCAGAGAACGCTCATTCAGCGCGTGCTTGCACGTCACAACGCAACCGTCGCGGCATTTTTGCCAGACAACGCGTGGCTGTGCAACGGACCGCTGCCAGATGCCGCGGTGGCACTGCGACAAGAACTCGGCGGCCAGCTCGCTTGGATCGGAAGACTTCCCACCGCACATCGCGTCGACAATGCCGTCGACACTGCCGTGCGTGACCTCAGCTATCTCGAGGCGTTGCGTGCACAGCCCACCTCGCGCCGACGAATGCTCACGAAAACAGAAAGGAAAAGTTACGCGCGTGTAATACGACGGCTGAGCGTGCTAGATACACACGCGCCAAACGAACGCATCGTAAAGACGCCGGCTTTGAGGAATAGAACAGCTCACCTTGACCACCGTAGCAGTGGTGGTGGTGGTGGTGGTGGTGACGACGGCGGCGATGGCGGCGTGCTCAACTTCGACGTGGAACTGTATCGTCCTTCAGAGATCGCCGATGCATGCGACTTGACGCAGCTGCAACATGGTCAGAACGACGACAACGAAGTGGCCGCAAGACGCCAACGCCTCGTGCGGTACGCTAACGCCGTGGCCGACGACGTACGCAGTGCGCTCAACGGCGTGCAAAGCGACCTGCAAGCCACGCCGCTGCACCTCTCCGCGCCCCGTCGACGCCTCATCAATATGCAGCTACCGCACGTGAACGTCGTCGTCGATGGACGTGGATGTGATGCGTACTTCAGAGTTTCAATGCCACGCACTGCGCAAGTGGCGAGGTCCACCGCTGCCGCACTCCGTGGTATTAGCGACGTCGCATTCGTGGCGATGAGCTATCGGCGTAAGATGCGCAACTACGAGGCGCGCGTGATCGCGCAGAGCGGCTCGAGTGGAAACTCGCGCTACCACGACGCAAATCTCGACGGATCGGGCCAGGTATTAGGTATCGGAGACACAGGAATCGACATGGACAGCTGTTACTTCCGTGATGACGGTGCGGGAGGCAACACGCCGCGCGCGGGACATCGAAAAGTTTCGTGGTACTATACATACAGCGGCGCAGCGGATGGCGACTCAGATGGGCATGGCACTCACGTTGCGGGTAGTGCCGCGGGTCTCAGTACGAGCACACCCAACCCGGATAGTCGAGGAGTCGCACCCGGTGCGTCGATAGCCTTCAGTGACATAGGAGATTCGTCCGGTGGGTTGGTTGACGTTGGAACGTATCAGGACTTCTACGCGCGTGTCTTTGCGGCGGGAGCGCGCGTGCAAACTGACTCCTGGGGGGAGATGTCAACGAGCTACGGAGTGTCTGCCAGGCAAGTGGACACATACTTCTACAGCGAGCCGCGTTTGCTTGGACTCGTTGCTGCCGGCAACAGTGGGCCGTACAGTTCGACGGTCGAAAGCCCTGCGATGGCAAAGAGTATTGTCGCGGTGGGCGCCACGCTTAGCACGGCAAGCTCCTCGCCTGCGTCGGCACCCCGGGCGTACAACCTTATCGTCGATGGCACCACCACGCTTCGCATGTTGCGCGCGAGCGACTTCGGTGCCACTTCCATCACCATAGGCACATCGTATGCAATGGCACGCTCAACTCCTAGCGAAGGATGCTCAGCCCTGACAAACGCCGCATCCGTGGCAGGCAAGATCGCAATCGTTGATCGCGGTACATGCTACTTTACGCAAAAGGCGCTTTTCGCTCAGCAGGCTGGTGCCACAGTTGTGGTGATCGTCAACTCGGAGGGCGGCTTTGTCGACATGAGTGACGACGGCACATACGGAAGTAGCGTCACCGTGCCCGTATTCATCGTGCCGCTGGAAGCGGCTTCTGCTATCGACGCGGCCATTGCTGATGGGAAGACAGCGGTCATCGGAACGTTCACAAGTCCATCGAACAAGTGGGAACATCTAGCACGTTTTTCGTCGGTTGGACCCGTTGCTGCGGACAAACGCATCAAGCCGGACGTTGTGGGAGTGGGCGACTCCGTGCTTTCTGCGGGGTTGAACTCTAGTCCAAAGACAACCTGTGGCTGCGGTGCTAAGAAGATGGACTATCGCGGCACAATATCGACAACAACCGCAGGTGTGACGTGCAACGCGTGGAGCTCTTTCAGCCCATTTGCGGGGGGTAGTCCAACGTACCCCGCCTACTACACGAGCGCCGGATTGACGAGCAATTACTGTCGCAACCCGGACAGCGACGCGAGCGGCCCTTGGTGCTTCGCCGGAAGCGGCACGTCATGGGGATATTGCTCCGTGCCAACGTGTTCCAGCAGCCAGTGTGCACACTGCTCCGCTGCACGCATGTCTGGAACATCGATGTCCACGCCAATTGTGGCAGGAGCCGTAACGTTGATCAGACAGTGGTTCGCCACAGACCACGCCAACGTGCTGCCTTCTGGTGCCTTTGAGCCTAGTGGCGTGCTTCTGCGAGCTGTCCTCATAGCGTCTGGCGATGACATGCAGGGTACTAACTCGAACGCATTTCCACTAGGTCCTCGACCAAGCGTAAGTCAAGGATGGGGACGTGTCAACCTCGCAAACGTGCTGCCGCTTGCGACAGATGCCTTCCGTGTCCATGCTGTCGACATTTCTTTTGGAGGCTTTACCGTGGCAAACACGTTCCACGAGTGTGCTGTACCAGTGACAAGCGCTGACGAGGAGCTCGTCGTGAGTCTGGCATGGAATGACTATCCTGCGAGCCTTAGCGCCGCGGTGCATCTCGTCAATGACCTCGATTTGACGTTGCGTTCTCCCGACGTATCCGCATCTTCCTATTCGGCCCCATACACCTTGCGTGGAAACGGTGAGGCTGCGGGCGATCGGCGCCATACTCAAGAGGTTGTGAGAGTTGCATCGCCGAAAATAGGAACGTACGCTGTGCGCGTCAGCGCGGTGACAATTAACTACGAACAGACGTACGCTCTCTTCGTGCGCGGAGCGATAGGCACTGTCACCTGCGGCAAGGGTATTGCTGTTAGCACCGCATCGGCGTCAAGCACGGTGACTGCTGACCCGCCATGGGAGCCGCCAGCTTTGTGGTCATTCTACGGAGTCTGGCTTGGCCTGGCGAATGTGCCATATCCTCCAAGTCCGCCTCCTCCTCCATCGCCGCCTCCGAGTCCGCCACGTCCACCTTCACCGCCATCGCCACCGCCGCCGCCACCACCGCCTCCGCCGCCTCCGCCGCCCTCGCCGCCACCGCCGCCACCGCCGCCACCACCACCACCACCACCTTCACCACCTCCATCTCCACCTCCATCTCCTCCACCTTCACCACCTCCATCTCCTCCACCATCTCCTCCACCTTCACCACCTCCACCTCCATCTCCTCCACCATCTCCTCCACCTTCACCACCTCCATCTCCACCTCCATCTCCTCCACCTTCACCACCTCCACCTCCATCTCCACCTCCATCTCCTCCACCTTCACCACCTCCATCTCCACCTCCATCTCCTCCACCTTCACCACCTCCACCTCCATCTCCTCCACCATCTCCTCCACCTTCACCACCTCCATCTCCACCTCCATCTCCTCCACCATCTCCTCCACCTTCACCACCTCCATCTCCACCTCCATCTCCTCCACCTTCACCACCTCCATCTCCTCCACCATCTCCTCCACCTTCACCACCTCCACCTCCATCTCCTCCACCATCTCCTCCACCTTCACCACCTCCATCTCCACCTCCATCTCCTCCACCGCGGCCACCTCCGCCGCCGCCTCCACCCGTGCCTACCACCTCTACCACAACCACGACGACGCTTGCACCAGTGTTGCCTACCACAACGACAACATTGACGACGACGACGACGACGACGACAGCCCCGACTACCGCAGCGACAACGCCGGTGGTACAGTCGACGACCGCCGCGATGGCAACCACGACGACGCTGGCACCCGTGTTGCCTACCAACACAACAACAACATCGCCGATCACTACAACCACCACGACTGCCGCGACTGCCTCGACTACCGCAACGACAAGCACGACGACGCTGGTACCCGTGTTGTCTACCACAACTACCACCACAACAGCAGCAACAACAACTATAACTTCAACATCGACAACGACCACGACTTCAATTACCACCGCGACGTCAAGCACGACGACGCTGGCACCCGTGTTGTCCGTTACCACGACAGCCACGACGGCGGCAGCCACGACGACCACGACAACGAGTGCAACCACTGCAGCAGTAGAAGAAACGGGTGCAGCCACTACCACGACGGCACCACCCCCTGCTCCAATTACGAAGGTGACTGCCGAGGTGGATATCGCCGTGTCCGGCTCTGCGGCAGATGTCGATGTGAGTGCCCTTATCGAGGTTACGAAGAATATGGTTCCAGATAGCGAGGGCGGTTCGACGGCGGTGGTGACTGTTGACTTCCAGGTGGAAGCCTCAGTGTCACTCGAGGGTGGTATTACGAACGCAAATTTTGCGGAGAAGGCGGACTCGATTCGCCGCTCCATCGCACTTGCACTTGATATTCCTATTGATCTGGTGCAAAATGTTGTGATATTGGCGACGAGTGCGTCGTCTCGCCGCGTGCTGATGCAGGATTCCCCGACGAGTGATGCCGTGGATGTTGGATACACAGTCGTCGGCATCAAGGATGGAAGTGAAGCTGACAAGCTAGCATCCAAAACGAAGGCTGTTGTGGAAGACAATACGCTGGCCGAGAAAGTGGGACAGGAGGCGAATGTCGTCGTTACGGTGAAGGTTAAGGAGGCGCCGAAGATGGCTGCTAAGGTCATGATAGAAAAGACTGTGGTGGAAGCTACCAAGGGCAGCACTTCGAAGGGTGTTGAAGTAGAGCAGATGCTGAAGGCTAGCGTCGACTCGGGAGACTTCCAGGCGAAGCTTGTTGAGAAGTCGCCTGCTGCGGCTGCAACGCTCACGGTGGAAAAAGTCTCGTCGACTGTGGAAGTGGTGCAGTCTCCACCTCCACCTCCACCTCCACCTCCACCTCCGCCTGTACCGACACCAGTGCAGCCGCCATTTGTTTCGGATTCCCCGCCTCTGAAAACGCAGGTGTGGTCAGATTTGCCACCGCCGCCACCGCCGCTTATCTCAAGTGTTGGTGGCGGTGGCGGTGGAGGTGGCGACATCATGACGATAATCATAATCGCTGTGGCTGTTCTTCTCGCTTCGATGGGTATTGCGGCGGTCTGGGTTGCACGGTCTCGCAGAGGTCGACGCAACGTGCAGCAAGGTGAGGAAAGCAAGCGGCAACAACAACCTGCGACGCCTGTGATGGCGAGCACGCCTACGTTTGCACATACGTCAATTCTGCCACATGAAGGCGAACGTCGCGGCTCGACCTTCGAGCCTCCGATGGCGGATTTGTCTGATCGATCTGATGATAGCGAGAGCGACGATGAAGAGCCTCCTCTAAGCCTTAAGGTGACGCAGCAGTTCCCTGAGCGTCGTGCGACATCCTTCTTGCCGCCGCTTCAACAAGGCGGCAAGCTTCCTCAGCTACCGGCGTCATCATCTATGCCAGCTCTCCGTACTGGGAGGAGAGCTTAGTATGTAGACTTTAAGCAGTACAAGTATTTATAGAAGAGTACAGTACAGTAATAATAATTGAGAGAACAACAATTTTAACTTTAAGAAGCATGAGCCGGCGCGATAGGGTTCGGGTTCGGGTTCGAGCTGACGAGTGACGACGGTCGTGACTCGTGAAGTCCTTTTGATCAATGATTTGCTCAGTCAACTGGCGCCTTGCGTAGTGCGCGAGTGCCTTGCTTGCGAGAGTTCAGATTTCAGAAGAAGTTTTTGGTTTTTGTTACGACTTACGACAAACCTAAAATTATTCAGATATGCAACTAACTAAGCACCCACCCACCCACTGACCCACCTACCTGGGCAGCATCATTTATTATCACTCATCAGCGGCATCATGCATGCATTCGACGGGCATCGATTACTTGGCGACGAGAAGAGACCCAAGCCACCATCTGGTCCGCACACGGTGGGAGCATTGCTAACTTGATAGCAAGCTGCAAAAGAAAATAAGGATCTAGTCACCAGCTTGCTGAGGTCCGCGTTGAGATCTGGTTGGTCTATTTGGTTGCCGATGCACACCCGACCTCCATTTTTAAGCTTGTTTGCGCACAGCTTCTTGAGCTTTGGGTTGCGCAAAACCTGTAAGGAGGGATGGAGGGATAGATTGTGAGTGAGAGGGAAAGGGCAGTGTACAATAGTGGTGATGGATCGTCACGTACAAGAAAAGAATCACTGGTTGTCGTAAGGCTGGGAAGGCTGATTTTCTTGAGGTTCTCGTTAAGGGCAATCTGTTGTTTCGTTTGCATTGAATTTGTAAGAAGAAGAGTGAGTTTCACATGCATGCCAGTGAGTGATATGATTTATTATTGTAGAAAATCAAACAAAAACCAAGAATAAACAGACAAAAGAGAGTGACACACAAAGAACAAGACAACAAGAATAAACGCGAATTTCCCTTTTCCCTCTAAGTCAGTCCCCTCTTTCCCTCGGGGGACATAGATCCCATAAGTCCCCACAGATCTGCAACATGCCCCAAACTCGGTTGCGAGCTCCGTCCTCCCTCGCTCAACACATACCAAAAGAAACAAAAATCAAAACATCACGAAAACGAATACAAATTCAAAACATTACAAAAACGAATAAAAATTAATCAACCATACAAGACCTTGACAAACCAAATAAGAAGAACGAAGAAATGAACATACAAACTAAACAACTAAACAGGCAACGCTACTTGCTAGCTTTCATACCAGGCATAGCAGCGAGGGGAAGTGTCGAGATTATACCTTATATGCCTTGTGGGGAACCGTTGTTGAGGACTCGGGATCCCAGAGGGATAAGGGGGCGCGGCCCCTGGTTGTCTAAGTTGTAAGACCAGTAGACCACTCTCTTTTTTTTTTTCTTTTCTACTTATTATCTTCAAGGACAGGAAGAGGGTTACCCAGGGTTCGGGGTTTTAGATTCTGTTTTCTTGCGCCGACTGTCTTGACGAGTTGACGACAACATTTGGCGATGTCCAACGAAAAGAAGTTCCGCCGGGTCAAGGGTGAATGGAGCTCTCGCGCCGGCCGGACGCCAATTCCACCCAGGCGGCCTAACGTTGCTTCGAAAACATCGCTCGCTCAATTCGGCGAATGGGGAACGGTGTGAGTGAGTGGACGACCGACTGGAAATAAACAATGTATGTAAAGTACACTCCATTACTGTCTGCGCCGCAATCCAAAATTTGCCTCCATGGCTTGCATCGTATTTGCACCTGGCCCGAGGGGCTGTGTGTGTGATTGTGATGGGGTCAGCGGAGAGGCTATGTGATTGTTAGTAATCATTCAAGGCGGCGGCGCATGTTTTTTTTTTTTCTCGTGTTGAAGGTATAATACGTACATCCCAGTCTCTTTTGTTGCGTTCAAGCATGTGCGCGACATGAGGATTGCGTCTCAGCACGTCCGATGGATTTTGATTGGCGAATCGCGTTCTGATTTCCTCGAGAAGTTCATCCGGACTCCAATTCAGCAAGTCTGGAAAGTCAGAGATCATGCGGTCTGTGCGGCAGTCTGCGGGCATGGCTGCTCTCCACGCATCAGCTTTCTCGGCAATGTCGTCGAGTCGATCTCCTCGCACGGACGTGTCAGCGTTGAAGTTGTTCCACCTCACGGCAGGCTTCGCCTCGCTTCCCGTTTCCGTTTCCGCGTGTGTGTCTGACGTCGCAGGTTCGACGAGTAGTGACAGCCTCAGCGAGCACATTCGCGATACGTCCCCTTCCGGGAAGATCTCCTTGAGTCGCACGATGCGCAGGCTTACGTTTGCCGCTCCCGCTGCCGCGATCCTCGCCAAAACTGCTGGTCTGACTTCGTTACGTTCGACGCGTTCTTTCAAGTCAGGCACGAGTGTGACAAGACTATCTAGACACGCACGCACGCGTTCTTCGCTCGTCTGCATTTCGTCCGCGACCGCCCCGACAGCGAGTTGAAGTTTTTGCTCGTGTGAAAGTTCCTTGATGATGTCAGACTCCTGGACGGTTCGTCCCATGAGACGCCAGGGGGGCTCGCCATCCAGCGACGACTCAGGCTCTTCTGTGTAATTTCTTCCGATGTCAGGCGACGGGACGGCAGCCAACCTATCCCGGCCGAACCTACCACGAGTCCTGGGAATCCAACCAAAAGAAGAATACAGACGTGGTTTCAAGGAGAGCATGACTAAGGCGAGACGTTGTCTATTTGTATCTGCACAAGGCTGGAGGCAGGCGGCGTCGTCACTGGTCACTCACTGGTCGTCACTGGTTACCGTGCGCGTCGTCACTGGTCACTCACTGGGCGCGGCGATCGACCGGCATGCGCAAAAAAACGAAAAACGAAAAACGACAACCTCGGAGGAGGCGAAGACATCTCAGGATGTTGAGCTGAGCAGCATGGAGGCAAGTATAAACCGAAAGCTCAGGTGTCGACACGGGATACATCTTGGAAGAGAAATCGAGAAGATAAGAGTAGGAAGCAGGGGGAGATCCTGGAAAGGATTCCCGGCAGGCTTCGAGAGAGGGAAAGGGTCGGGACCCCTCGGGTCGTTCTCCCTGCCCCTCCCTCACTCTGCAAACAACAAAAAGTGGCGCCGTACGACCAAAAGTACCGTGTAAAAGGAGTATTTCTTGACCAAAACTGATACAGGAGCATCTCAGGGCACGTGGGGGGGTGTTAGGGTTTAGGGTTAGGGTTCGGGTGCGACCTTTGTCGGACACGTTGTTGCTATCGTTGCCTCGTCAAGTTGCCGTAACTTATCGCGCCTGGACTGGACTGGACAGCCTGGTGGACTTTTTGAACAAAGACTCCCCCATGGAGGGCCAAGGCTGCCAGGCTGCCAGGGGGAAGGAAGACACACTCCTTGCTTGGGAGGAAGACAGGCCGCCAGCCGAGCGAGGACCAAATATGTACTGTAGGCTTCGCTGAGTCGCTGACAAGGCTTGACAAGGCCGAGGGAGGTGGCGGAGGGGATCTTGCAAGTTGCCAAAGAGCGCCAATGATGAGGAGAATTCGTTCGCGCCAAGGAAAATGTTTGTCGAATTGGAAAATTGGCACAATTCAACCACCACCATGGAGGGGCAGATGGTAATGCAAGTTCGATGAGAGACCAACTTCATTCCAAGAATTCATCCTTCCCCCCAATCATCTGCCCATCTGCCCAGAAGGAGGGGAAGGATGCATGAAATGAAGTTGGGGCCATAAAGGGGTTGCCTGTTCTCAATTAATGCAAGCAGGCCCAGACTCTCGAAGGAATACAAGGCGTGGCTCAACCTACTTGTATGAATATTGTCCCGGAGGACAGGTAGGTATTGCCAGTTGCCGGCCGCTCCCAGGAGTTGCCGGCCGCGAGCTCCCAACTTCCAAAGAGTTGCCGGCCGCGAGAACAGGCAACAGGGGGAACTTGCCAAGGTTTCGCGCGCAAGAAAACTTTCGTACCCCCGGTTTCAAGCAAGGCCTTGCCCTACTTCCCCCCCAACCTCTTCTTTTGTTTGGCGCGCGCACTTGAGGCTCCTCTGTCTCGAAACACGCATACATCAATCAAACTTGCAACCACATCATCTTACTCAAGTGGCTGTTTCTTGTGACTACGAAGCGGCCATATCTCCACTGGCAATACCAACTTGGTTTAACTGGCACCTTAGTCTAGGTAAGTTTGTGCTTTTGTGCGTGTGGTGTGGTGTGGTGTGGTGTGGTGTGGTGTGGTGTGGTGTGGTGTGGTGTGGTGTGGTGTGGTGGTGTGGTGTGGGTAGGCGCACGCACGCACCTTGTTGTTCGTCAGACTTGTCTTGTTGGGTTTGGTTTTCAAGAGCGCAGTCCATGCATGGGAAGTGCGTGTTCGAGTTTTTGTCCGCCCCGTGTTTTTTGTTTTGTTTTGTTGTTCATGTTCGCTCGACATGTTTCTTGGCGGTATTCCTATAAGCATCACACTCACAATCACAATCATGTATCCTCCCAATCTTCTCTTGTTTTTTTCGTGACGTTACTACTACTTTTCGCTCTTCACAGGAACTTTGCGTTCGTTCTTGTTCTCACCGTACTGTGTGTCTCGCATACGAATAATATCTCGATATAATAGATAAACTAGTACAGACAATAGGATACAATGGCCTCCTCAGCAGCCGCGTCACCTTCATCATGCGCCGTCGTCGCAGGAGTCTCGGCGTCGGCCGCCCCTCTCTGCCCCGTGCAGACGTCAATGCCGTGCAGCTTAGAATTCAACCTATCGTCCTCATCAACGCCAACCAACTCGCCCCTGCCGCCGTCGACGCCACAACAAACACTCACGAAAATGAACTCAGGAGCAGAAGAACCGGAGTACGAGTGCTACAAGCTTGGAAAGCGCAAGCGAAGCTACAACCAGGTGGAGCTCACGTTCAGCTCCGCAAACGGAACACACAGCGTCGCCGTCGCGGATGCCAAACTCGTGCCTGGCCCAGAACCTGCGCCGAGCGACGAGTCAGACGGCACGCTGCTTTACGACGTCAGGCTCGTGAACGGCGCCATGCTGCGATGCTCAATCTACCTCGTGTACGCCGAACCCGAGCCTGTCACGCCGCCGAGCTCCAGCGACGCCAAATGCCCGGAAACGACGTACCGCTGGAGGATGGTCACGCGTAAGTGCTGCACGCGAGGATGCGAAGGGCGCGTGCTCCGGCCCATCAAGCGCTACGGGCGCATCGGGCGGCGGGCGCCGCCAAATGCAAGCCCCGCAACGCCGAGGGCTGATCCCAATGCGAGTCCCGCGGCGCCAGCTGTCGTCGGAGGCGAGTCCCCGCCGCAGTGGACGCAGTGGACGCCTCCTAGCCCGATGGATCGCAAGGACTACAAACACCTCTTCGTGTCGATCGACGAGGCGAGCACGCACGTGCACCCGTTTCACCCGCACATTCAGCTGCACGGCGCGCGCAACCCCACGCTCGCTGGCGCGGCTGCCGCTCAGCCAAGCGCGAAGAAGTTTCGCCTGCTCGTCGCAGCACACGATCCGTCCGACAACTCATTTCTCGGCACGGCAGTGA
This sequence comes from Pycnococcus provasolii, assembly GCA_938743325.2. Classification (NCBI taxonomy): domain Eukaryota; kingdom Viridiplantae; phylum Chlorophyta; class Pseudoscourfieldiophyceae; order Pseudoscourfieldiales; family Pycnococcaceae; genus Pycnococcus; species Pycnococcus provasolii. The sequence goes on from OW568895.1 coordinate 111,047, forward strand.
GCGGCCCGATCCGCGTCGTGGCAAATAACGACGTCCCGAAAGGTGCCGCGGTGATTTCGCTCGACGTTTCGATGCCAACTTCGTGGAAGGGATTCAACATGACTGACAATGCGGCGGCGGCGGCAATGCAGCCAATGCGACAGTGGGACGATGCCGCCGTGCAAACCCCGCGCGTTGCATCCGCGCGGCGAGGACCTCCCCCACCCCCTCCCCTGCCACGCTCGATGAGGACTACGAAAGCGGACGGTTCCGAGCCGTCAGCCTCGGCGTGGAAGCGTGCGAGGGCGGCGGACGAGGAGGAGGATGCCGCCGGAGCGCTAGCGGCACTTGCGGGTGTTGCAACGCTGAAAGCTGACACGAATGTTCGCGAGACACCTGTCGTGGCGAGGAAAACCGCGAGGAGAGCAGCGGCACTCTCGAAGCCCGCATCCGCCGCGGCTGTGCCACCGACGCCGAATCCGCCAATCCCACCCGCCGATCACGCACCACTTGCTGCCGCCGCCGCCGCCGCCACCGCTGCTTCAGGCCACATTCCACCATTCATGACAATGCCCACGGACGCCATGTCGGCTATGCACAACCCGGCAATGGCGCAGTTATTTGCGTCCATGTTTGCTGGCGGCGGCATGCCGATGCCTGCCGTGCCGCCAAGCGGCGAGACGTCCGCCTTTTACTTCTTCTTGAATATGTTCCTGAGCCGCATGGGTAAGGCGCCGCCGGCTCCGGGTGGTGGCCAGATGGCGATTCCAGCGGCGCTCATGCCTGGAATGGCACCTCCCCTGCCATGATCCAAAGATCGCTCGTTAAGTAATGGAAAGTTTTTTCTGGGTTTACATACATACTTCGTCCAACGATCGGTCGTCCCTTTAAGTTTAGTTCACACGATTATTTGCATTGTGCTGTATCCCGATTAATGATCTGGCCAAGGCCTATCCAATAACGAACGAATCCGAATGAGGTTGGAGAATCTTGACCGGTTTCAGTTTAACAGGAGAAGGTGCCCAGGCCCGCGAGTTCTGTGACAGGGCTCGGAAGACCATCGTATGTTACTCTAGGGACGCACCTACTGTACTATGATAGCCCAGAGTCGCCCAATCAACGCTTGATGGCTCTTCTTAACTATCGTAGTACTACTATTCAGGTCCATCGGGACGGTATACAGTAGGTACGTATAGTAGGAAGAGGAAGAATACTGTAGGGGCCCATTCTAACCTTAACAGCCCACTAGTGGCTCTCCAAGAAACAGGCGCATGCAGGTTGAAGTGGATCCCGTTGAGAATTGGGATACAAAGTCCTGCCATGAGCCTCAATTATTTTAATAGTTGGGAGGAGAATTGGTCCTCCTCCTCCTGAGCAGATCGAGATCGAGGTTTACTGTAGAGGGAGGTGGGGCACGAAGTTCATAAGAAGTTGTGACCGCCTATATTGCCTGACTCCACCGGGTCGCAGGAACGAGGCTCGGAGGCGAACCACCTAGGAAGGTGATGGCTGATGATCGCCTGATGAGAAACTACTGTAGAAAGGGAGGTCTTTTTAAAAAATTCAGAAAGGGAGCATATGGTTTTCTTGGGGTATATGGAGATGCATGCTTTTTACAATGTCCCAAAAACAACCTGTTCCACAGGTCGGCAGCAAGTTGCGGATGTCCCACTTTGGTCGTAGCCACAGGTCGGCAGCAAGTTGCGGATGTCCCACTTTGGTCGCGCACAAACAACGGGCAATTTGCATGTCCCACTTTGGTCGTGAGCCAACAGTGGCAAAATTTCCCACCCAAAACTCCCACGCAAAGTGGGACATGTGAGGTGCTTGCAAGCAAGCTCCCCGCCTTAAAACCCCACACAAATTGGGACATCCCCCTTCCCCTTCCCTGAGTGTTTTGTTAAAGTATATCGTGTCATCGAAACCTGTTGCAACCTCTACTGTAAAAGAGGTCTGTAAAAGCCTTGTGACCAAAACACCATTTGTGCACTGGACCAATACTCGCCGAAGTAGGTAAGTTTACCCGGTACAGAACAGCTTCAGAGTTCAGAGAACACACTGGTCATCGGCGAATATTCGGCATTCGGCCGAGGCCGAGGCAAGAACGAGGCACAGAAGTAGAAGGCCGCAGAAGGCGCAGAGCCGAGACTTGCGAAGAAGGAAAGGAAGTGAATTCCGGAATAAAATTCAGTTCATCTGTTTTATAGGAGGTTTTATACGCCAGAACGAACCCACGAACGAACAGTACTGCGCGTGTAGGGTACAGAACCTTTAAAGGTATCCCTCGCGTTGAACTCTCCAGCAGTTGCTTGGTGCTTAAGTTCCGCAACGGCAACTGTGCTCGCAACGGCTTAAGCAGCGAGTAGTATTCTTGTTGTGCGAGTCTTGTTGTATTCTTGTTGTATTCTTGTTGGCTTAAGTAGTACTTATAGTCGAGACACACTCCTGAAGATACACTCGTGTATCAGTACTGGGCGTGTGTATCTAAGCGAGCGAGACACACTCGTGATACCGTGGCGAGCGTGGTGCATACAGGAAGTTTGCTCTTGCTCTCGTTTCGTGCGTGTGAGCTGTGCGTGAGCTTGCTTGTGTGTGTAAGCTTGCTTTTGTGCGCGAGCTTGCTTGCAAGGCCTTAACGCCTTAAGGCTGCACACTACTCCTGAAATTGAAAGGGGCCACTTTCTTGAACTGGAACTTGAAGTTGAGTATGTCTTCAAATCAAGAAGCTGTCGGCGGCGTCGTCGGCGGCGGCGGCGGTTCGTCGACGCCTCGTTTGCCTCCGGTGAAGACTTCTTCAAAGTCCCAGGGGGTCCCAGCGTCCTCCAGTGGTAACTCTCAGGGCACTTCCGCGCGATACTCGCCGCGTACCTCGATGCACACGCCTCGCACCTCGCGAGGTTCACGAACTCACCGCGGCAACGCAAGGGGGAACCACCACCACCATATCAACCTCGACCGCACGTTCGCGAACATACTCAGCAACGGCAACATCCTCCAAGAACACCTCGTGGACACCACGCACCTCGAAATCGATCGGCCAGGCAGACAGTCCGTCAAACTGAACCCAGCGATGGGGAGAGAGGAACTCGCGAACGCACTCCTCAAGATGCTCAGCCAGTACGCATCCGTCGCGTTCCGAGACTCCATCACGCACTGGAACGCGGAGGTGGGAACGGGAACGCTCAGGCAGCACCTAGCCGAGCCCGTGTTCATTGCCATGGCACTCAAACTCATCGCCAAGGCGAAACACTCAGGGCCCATGGCGACGGAGCTTGCCAAGCTGCTGCTCTACTACCAGTACGAACCGCAGCCCAACGGACCCGGCACGCTGAACATTGTCAGGTTCGTCTCCATGGCAACGCCGCGCGTCGCCGCGGTTGGACAGTCGGCGAGAATGAAGAAACACGTGCCCGAAGACGAAGAGGACGACGAGGATGAGACGGCCGTTACGAGCCCACGAACAGCCAGAAGCGGCGCACTGACGGAGCGTGGAGCGAAGGGAAGGGCGGGTACCAAAGCCGAGCGGCGCAACAAGCCGACGCTGACACCACGAGGCTTTGACAGGCGACCGACGAAGAAGCTGACGTCCGTCGGCCTCGAGGCTGTGATCGAGGACGCGGTCACCGTGAACACGGACACGTGCATCGAGGAGTTCCTGCCGCGCCTGCTCAAGACGCTCATATACCGCCTGCACATGCACATCACCGGCAGAACGGTGCTCGCGGAGTCCATCTTGGCGAACGTAATTGTCACGACCACGGAGCTGTGGCGGAACATGAACATTGTCGCCTTCACGTACCGCAGCAATAAAAGGAACGGCGGCGACGACGACGAGGCGGGCGGCGACGACCTCCTCGGCCTTCCGCCGCAAACGCCGGGCACCCTCGCGTCCGTCTTGGGCGACGCGGAGGACGAGGCCATCGTCTGCCTCGACATGATCGACAAGATGCTGCGGGACATACACCACCTGCCCGATCTGGTGATTTTTGGCAACGGCGAGGTGAGCGAGCTCCGCAAGAGGAAATCGGACATCGACAAGATGATGTTCGACAGAAGAGCTCGTGAGGAGGACGGAGACAAGGAAAGCGACAACAACATCAACGGCATGGTTTTGGTGGACCACAACGTATCCGACGACGCGCATGAGCGCAAGCAGTCCAGGTACCAAGTCGCATGCCGAGCGGTGGAGCTGGCGGCGATGATTACAAACCGCTTGGCGAAAATTTTCCCAGACATCACGAAGAAGTCGACGTATTCGAGTGTGTGCACGCACGTGCGTGGCTTGATGCGTCTCATCAACTTAGGCAACGGTCATGTTGCCAAGGCGATGACCGTCCCAAGCTTTCACGGAAGGCCTGATGCCTTCCTCCCAAAGGTTGACGTCACGGAATGCGGCACGAAGACGGTAGGTCACGAGGTGAAGCACAAACTTTCAAAAGCGCGCCATGGGCCGAGAAAAAAGAGGCTCGCAAAAGAGGCTCCAAAATTTGAAGACAAGAAGGTGGTGGATTCGGACTCGGACAGTGGTTCAGAGATCCGTGGTTACTCCTTTTCAAACCCTGATACGCTCAAGGCAAACATGGAAGCGCACGAGAAGCTTCAAGCTGCTGGAATCATGAAACATGCTGCGGCATCTTTAGAGGAAATCGACGAACGTGACAAATTGAGGAGAACACACTTCGACGTGAGACGATTGGATATTAATCAGTGCTTAAACAGGACAATGCACCTGGGGTCGCACTACGAGAACATGTTTGAGAGACACATGAAGGTGCTCGACCGCATTTCACTTGACGAATACTATCGCAGAAGCTACAAGCGGCATGTGGCATCATGAGGTGTGGAATCAACCAATCTGACGGAAGAAAATACTTTATACAACCGAGTGTTTTGTTGTTTGGATTTAAAAAACAAAGATCGTTGCATTTGAGATTCTCTTTACTACACTTACCCAAGTAATCCTATGGTCGGAGGGGAGCCTGAAATATACGGTTGGTGGCGATGGTGACGACAACAATGACTACAACAAGCGCAAGCGGAGCTCTCACGCCTGACGCCAGCGAAAAGCAGCCTAATGGTAGCTTCGAAATCACCGGCGTCATGTACGAATGTGCTGCTGAATAGCGCCATTGAATGGGCTAGATGGTGAACATAATGGTGTGAATGTACGGCCGCTGGACAAAATGAGTGACTCACGTTACATTACTGAATGAGCGATCTTAGCAATCCATCGAGGCATCGAGGCACTCGAATATCCAGCGTCGGCCATATTTCGCCTGCTGCATCGCATAGCCAGGAACAATCTCGCTCAATTTGGACTCGCCGCCGTTGCACATGATATTCGCGCGCTCACGAAGCAGCTCGTGCCGACGCTCGACGATCGCATGAAGCACCTCATTCGTCATCATGTGCGCTGGATCGCCCATTGGCGCTGTTCCACCTAGCGAAGTGACACACTCCACCATGCGATCCCACTCCTCTTGACGGCGGTTCGTAAGAAGCGTGTGAAGGCGCGCCTCACGCCTCTCTTCGGCGATTGGATCATTCTGAGGCGGACGGGTCTTGATGACAATCCGCAGCCGTTCTGAGGCTTTTCCAGCTCCAGCGGTCGGCGCTGGCGAGCCATCTGCAAGGTCAGCCAGCGCGCCGGCTGCGGCGAGATCTCCGAGCGCACCGATGGGCGACCTCATACCTGCGCTCTGGTTGATCACACGCGATGGCGTCGCCTCAGGATCCACGAATGTCGTCGTCGGCGGCGTCGGCGGCGGCTTCTTCGGCGACTTTCTTGCCGTTGGTGGTGGCGATGCTGCTGCAAGCCTCGCCGCGGCAAATCCCGTGTCCTGCGGTCTTGCCTTCTCATAGTCGAGAAGCAATTTCATGTACGTCTGGATCAGCTGATTGCCGATGGATGTGCACCTGTTGTTGCGTGTGAAGTTTCGCATGGCGCGGAATGCGCTCGTGCCTGACTTTCCACCCCAGTTGATTTTCCGCGCGGCGATGTGCTGCGTGTACTTGGGACCTTGGTTGTCAAGTTTTGGCGCGCGTTCCGTTGGATCCTTCACGCCTTTTCCTCGCCGTCGTTCCGTCTCATCAAAGCCGCCATTCAGTTCGACGTAATCGCAGCGTAGTGCCGTGGCACGTCGTGGCCTGCCACTGCGCGAGACAGGTTCCGGCTCTGGCTCTGGCACCGGTACCGGCTCCGGCTCCGGCTCCAGCTCCGGCTCCGGCTCCGGCTCCGGCTCCGGCTTAGGCTCTGGCATCTGCGGTGGTGGTGGTGGGCTCGGCGCTGCACCGGCGTTGTTCACGGCGGCTGTTGCCTCTGCATAGTCGTTTGGGAATCCTCCGCTGTCGCAGACATACTTGTACAGAGAGTAGAAGTCAAGCGGCGTGTGATTGCACATCACCTGCCCATTTGCAATCTTGGCCCACTGGCCCGCATCCTCGACGCTCCAGAAAGCGAGAAGATCGTCGTAGAATGCGCGCTCCGTCATCGCGTGCACGCGCATGCCCGTCGGCCGTTCTCCGTTGATCGCGTCTGCAAGGTCCCTTGGCGTGTATGTGGTTCCGTCGGCGAGCGGGAATCCCATTCCGTGTCCTTCATCCTTGCAGATTTGCTTGACGACGCTCAGCAGGTCCTGCTGCGTCTTTTTCTGGCGCACCACACGCCCGGATGCCGTCTGATATGTCGTCGTGACGAACTCGTCGTTGTACGGGTCCCCGCCTCCGTCGCCGTCGTCGTCGTTGAATGCGCGTGCGCGTTTCTTCGACGAGCCTGGTTCCTGCAAGTGTTTGTCGACGTGGAATGTCGGGCGCACGCCCTCGTCGTCGGACACGCCGTCGGGGTGCAAGGCGCCTGAGCTGTCGCTGTCGTACACGAACTCGAAGAGCATCCCTGCTCTGAAGACCGGGTCACCTTAACGAGTGCAAGACAAGACCTCTCCGGAGAATGACCGGGGAACGAGAATGAGCAAGCGAATGAGCAAGCAAGCGAGCCAGGAGCAGCGGCCCGGCCCACCAAGGCCAAGAGAGCAAACCAATCCAATCCAATGCAGCAAGAGCGAAGCAGGCCAATGCAGCAAGAGCGAAGCAGGCCAATGCAAGAGCGAAGCAGGCCAATGCAAACCAATCCACACCAAGCCAAGCTGACCCGTGCCAGCCACACCCAGCCAAACCAAGCAGTGCAAGCCAAGCCAGGTGAAGGGGAGAATGACGAGCGAGAATGAGAATGAGAATGACGAGAATCGGGGAGGGAGAATAATGAGGAGGGGGAGGGCAGAGAGCAGGAAAAAGGGGCCTGCTTTGCCCCCAGATGAACCCCAGGGCAAAGCAGGATGGGTCCCAAGTTAGGGTTAGGGTTATTATGCTCACCACAGTTCTTTACTACTTGGCGAGCCAGTATCCGACGACAAACAGCGTGCACGTGCAAACGACGCAAGCGAGCACAATCGTGTCTCTCGACCGCTTGCGCCGGATGGAATTCACGACGTTGTGAATCGCAGGAAACGCGCTCGTCAACCCTTGGAGCTTGCCAGATATCGCGCTGAACGTGCCGCGCTGCTCGTTCAGCGCATTCGCGACGTTGCGAGCCTGCCCGATGATCGCATCCACGTTCGCGGTGCTGCCTTGCAGCGACGCGCGGTCGCCCAGCAAAGCAGCCGCCTCCTCAGCGGCGGACAGACCGCCGTGGTGCATGTCCATCCCTCCTCCGTGAACCGAACCCACGCCGCGGCCTCCCAGAAGCTGGTCACGGGCGCTCGAGCGCGTTCCGCGCACACGCCTAAACTCCGTCGTGAGTTCGCGAAGGATATCCCGGTGGCGTCCTAGCACGTGCCCGCGCGGCGAGTTACCGCCGCTGAGCACGCCTCCCATGGCGTCGTTCACGTCACGCAGTTGTGCGAGCTTCCCCTCCACCTCTGCGCACTGCGCGTCGAAGCCTCCTCCGGAGGAATCTCCCGCCTCGATGTCTCCTCGTCCCCCTCCCGGTGCTGCTGGAGCGCCTGACGTGATATGCGCGAGCTTCGCGTCGATGTCAGACTCCAGACGCCGCGCTTCACGACGAAGCTCATCCCACGACTTGGTCATTGCCTCAGACCGAGAACTCGCACCTGCAACCTCCTCTAACGTACCAGCACCAGCAGTGGAAGGTCTCCCAAGGTCACTGTACTGGGTGTGAGCACCCCGGTACTGCATACACCAGGTGAGCGCCACAGCCCAAGGTAAGCCAACGGGCACACGACTAAGGGCACCCTTCCAAGGTAAGAGAGCGCAGAGCAGGACCGAGACGGAGGTGAGAGGTGCTCCAGACGCCAGAGATGCTGCCAGATGCTGCCAGATGCTGCTGCCAGAGAGAGAAGAGAGGAGAGATGTGCGGAATGAGGCGAAATGGAAATGAGACGCAGAAAAAAAAAAGTAAAAAAGTAAAAAAAAGGGGGGGGGAAACCAGGGAGACCCCTCATCCGAGTCAAAAGGGGGAACCACTCGAGGACGGTAAACTTTAGGTTAGGAGTACAAGGGATCCTCAGATGATTCATTCGGGGTTACGATACTTTAAATTGTACACGGAGATTATGTCACTGGCTGCATGCACACTGAGTGTATCTGTGTATCAGTCAGTCCATGAACGATCGGCGCATCCACGTCACGCCTGTCGTCGTGCTCGCACTCGCACTCGCACTACCATTGGACCGGCCCGCGATCGCTGCGTTGGTTCCTAAAGAACCAGGAGACGCATTGGGTGGGGACGACGCATCCTCCGCCGCCCTTCTCTCGCGCTCCTCGAGGGCGTCCTCAATCTCCCTTAGGCCGTTGTGCACAGCCTCCTCGTCCTTGCGACGCTGCGCCTCGCGCATGCGCGCGACACGCGCGGCGCGCTCGCGAGCGAGAAGCTCATCCTCCTCTTCGTCGTCCTCGTCGTCGTAAAAGTCGTCGCGGCCGCCTCCGCCCACGGCAACAGGGGCCGCCGTCGGCAAGGCCGGAGGCATGAATATCGCACGCTTCTGGCCCGTGCTGCACGCGCGAAGCTCGTCGAGAGAATTCACGGGAATCGCAGGAACAGGAACGAGTACGGCGGCCCCGCCACCATTCCTTGACCTTGCAGTGCCGTCGCCGTGCGCAACACCAATAGCGCGGCTCAACAGTTCACCCACGAGCGTCCTTCTGCGCTCCGCCTCCTCTTGAGCCGCCTCCTCTGCCGGTTCATCGTCGCCGCGTGCACGATTCGCCGCCGCGGCGGCACGCGCAGCCTCTGGCGTCGGCGCAGACGCTGTCGTCGTCGACGACGACTCCTGAAACTCGCACAGCTTTGGCTCCGTGTATCGACACCGCGGACACTTCAGCTCGTGGTTTGGGTGTGCTGCGACGAGCAGCGCGACGCACTCGAAGTGGTGCGCGTGCCCGCATCCTAAGATTGTTGCAGCACGCGGGTGCTGCTGTGCACCTTTTCTCTTCGTGGTCGGCATGATGACGTCGTCGAGGCACACGCTGCACGTCTCGACTTCGGCAGAGGGGGTTTCTCCAACCAGGGCGTCACGACGATCTGCGACTTTTTGCTGATCAGCCAAGTCGTCCATCGCCTGAATTGCGCGCCGCATGGGCGACTTGGCGGCATGTTCGTGAATGCGGCAATCGCCCTTGCACCCCTGCACACCTTGCAAGGCCTGTTCTATCAGGATTTCTTTCTCAGCAAGCTCTTGCTCGAGGAGAGCCAGTTTCAAAGAAAGCTCGCGTTTTTCAGAAAGGACGGTCTTGTAGCGCGCTTCTAAAAAAGGACGAGGGGCCAAAGAAAGCGCGCATGATGATGACGACGAGGATGACGACGCAGAGAGCGCGGCCGCTGGACCGGAGGGCGCCAAGTCGTTCTCTTCTGCGATGACGTTCTCAACGGTCGACATCACGCCTTCAGCCAACGCCGATCCGCAGACCGCAGGCAGCGTGTGTGTTGTGTGTGCGCTGCAAGGTCCCGCGGCGGAACGAAAGTGAAAAGGGGGAGGGCCTGGAGGGAGAGGGGAAGTCCCGCAACTGGGTTAGGGCTCTATGTAAAGGGCTACCCCTTTACGGGTTAGGAAGGGGTCGTTCGCTTTTGTGACATGCACAGTTTATTTTATTAAATTCAGTTGTTACACATTCCTCACTCAAACTTCAAGAAGCAACACACACTTCTCGCAGCACGCTCGCACACATCCTCGCTTCCTCGACAGTATTGAACACGCCAAAGCTCACGCGGAGCACGCCGCAACGCACGGAGACGAGCACGCCGCGCTTCTTCAACTCCGCGCCAAGCTCAAGCGCCGACGGAAGATGCGAGCCCGATGGTGTGTGTATGCCGACGATGTGCGCGACACGAGGGCGGGCGACGGACAAGCCGGCATCGATTGCCGCATCTTCCACCAACTGGGAAAGTGGTGCGACGTACTCTGAGATGCGACGAGGGTCCCATCCGACGACGAGCTCGAGCGACGCATGAAGCGCCGGCATCAACGTCGGGTTGGGACGACCACCAGCGTCAGCTTTCCGCATATCTGTCCACGACTCTGTTGGATATCCTCCGGTGCTGGCGTCGAAGAGTGATGCGCCTTTCGCATCGAAGTCTGGCCAGTCGCGTACTTGTCGTTCGTGGAATTCGAGGCGGCGCATATGCGCCTGATGTCGCCGCGCGACGTACAGAAGGCTTGCACCATACGGAGCGTAGAGGTGCTTGTGCACAGAGCACGCGACAAACGTCGCATCGACGGAATCTGGCCCGATTGCGATGGGTGCAGCACCAAGAGTTTGGGTAAGATCAAGTGCAAGAGGGATGGATTTCGCCTTGCATGCTTCAGCAACTGCACGCACGTCTACCGTGCTACCGTCCGTCCAGTGAGCGTGAGGTATTGCAACGCACGCGACGTCGTCATTCGCAAGCTCTTCGAGCACGCCGTCCGTCCAATTTCTACCGTGTCGTCGCTGAACGATGCGAAGCTTTGCGTGGTGCTGCCACGGCATGGTGTTCGATGCGAACTGCTGGTCGAGAACGACGACGGTTGGGTTTGCGTGTATGGCCCAGTTGACAGAGTTCGCGGCTAGTGTCATGGCGTAGCTCGTCGACGGGCATAGTGCGATGTCCTGTTCGGATACCGCTGATGAGTTTGAGAGGAGCTTTGCGTAGATGCGCTTGACGTGCGTTTCGCTCGAGGTTGACGTGTCCATCGTCCACGGTTTACGTTTCGCAGCTAGTGCTTGCGACGCGGCTTCGTGGACTTGCGTGGGTATCGGCGAGCACGAACACGCGTTCAAGTAGGCGACGGGCGTGTCTGAGTCGTCCAGGTCGAACATATGACGCTGACACTCGAGCGCAAGCTGAGTCATTGTGTTATTGAAGAAGAGCTTGTGTTTGTTTGTTTGTTTGTTTGTGTGTGTTGTGGCACGTTGAGGAGGTTAGCGCATTTATGACTTTGCACGGCATCCCGACCCATCCCATCTCGCCTATCCTTTTTGAGTGAGTCGTTCGAGTCAGCGTCGAGCTACCACGTCGACGTTTTGATTATCCCTGCGTTTTTTTGCTCTGCACGCCGTGGACGCTTTCGTATATTCGGCTGCGCCTTTGCCGTGAAACGCCCTGAGACTCGCGGCGTCACGCCCAAAAAATTCAGCCGTCGCTCGAAAGCTACCATCCATTATATGATGGTTGTCCACGTTGTGACGGTGTGGTGTGTGGTAGCTTTGTCACATACTGGCGCGCGCATTGAAACGCTAAACCCTTTTACTGTAGCACACCAGCCTAACAAGCTTTCATCCAGAAGTCTTCACACATACACGTACATGTGAAAGACAAGAAAAGGTGAAAAACAAGGAAAGCCGATGACATCCTCCCCGAACATTGGCATCCCAATCAATTAACACAACACAACCCAATGAACCAATGAAACAAATCTCAAAAAGATGAAAACATGCCATGAATGAAGCAAAAGACCACTTGACGTACCTCTTTAAAGGTAAAGTTCTAAAAGTATTAATAGTATTATTGACAGGAGTCAAATGTAACTTAACGTAACGAGACGAGCTCAGAAAACACACACGAAGTGAAATACGCTTAAATTAAGCCATCTTTTTCGTTGGCGCATGAAATGCGGCGAATCACAAAAGGCAGGAGAGGAGACCACCACCCTCTTCGAGACACATGCCTATCCTAACCCCGAACTAACTTCATCAATCAAGGGGAAGAACAAACCCCGAACTGTTGCCTTCATCTTGATCTCCTCTCAACTTGCCCTTGCTCTGAGTCCTCTGATTGGGCGCTTTCGTTGGGCGCCATTCCGCATCAGACGCCGTTCACTTCTTTCTGTGCATAGTTTCTGTGTCCTTGTGCATCTCTGGAGCCTGCCGTGGTCTGGCCTGGCCCTCCTATAATTATTTTGTATTAGGCTATTCATCTGAACTCCTTCGTTTCAGTTTTCACTTGAGCCTCCCTTTTTGTCTTGTCTTCGAAGCTTGTACGCCAAAAGGCGTTCATTCCAATCAAAGAGGAGTAGGAGTGTTTGTCCCTTGGTTCATTCATTCTTGCTCAAGTGTACTGTACCGCATAAAGTAGTCTCTTAAGTGTCCGTGTCCGTCTTTCTTGTGTGTGTGTTCTCGTATGTTCGTCTCATCATCAGGAGGAGTTTTTCCAGCTTTTCGTGGTGGTAATGCAAATTCACATCAAACGCATCACCACCGTGGTGGTTCATTCATGAGTGTTCATTCATCGGCACGGAATCTGCCACAGCGACACGGCAGACAATCCTCGAAGAAGATGGTGGATTCCCACGTTCGTCAGGGCGCATTCACTCGAAGCACACCACGACATTCAAACTTAACACGCACTTCCTTTGCCACATCTTTCTTGCCGTCACCATCAATCTCGTCGTCATTGTCACGATGTGATGTACGCTGCAAAGCCACGACGTCGCAGCCGCCCTCCGCAGAGGAGACTTCAGAATCATCCACCTCAACAACAAGCAGAGACAGAGAATTAAACGTTGACGACGAATTAAACACTATAAACCCATGGACAAGCGCCAGTGAGTATGCAAATATGCCGAGAAAACCGCGCGTGTGCATATTCCATACGGGAGGAACACTCGGCATGGAGCCGGGAGAGAACTCCGAGGACGAACTTATCACAATGGACGAAACGGCGTGCCCGCTGGAAACCATGTGCAAGGACGACGACGACGACGACGAAAACTGCGAGCCGTGCGAAGTCGTCGAACGACAAACAACCCAGCAGGAAACACACGCACGGAAGTCAAAGTCGCTCGAAAAGGCAACTCCGTACGATGTCACGCTCGGAAACTACGGTGCACTCGAGCCAGGAAACATGCTCGACAGACTTGTGGACCGCATACCTCAAATGACGACTTTCGCTGACCTCGACCTGTACGTTCTCTTCAACGAGGATAGCTCGAACGTCGGACCTGACCACTGGGTGACGATTGCAGAGGAACTTGACGCGAGGAGGGACGAATACGACGCATTCATCCTCGTGCACGGAACAGACACAATGGCCTTCACCGCCAGCGCGCTCTCGCTCATGCTCGTCGGATTTGGAAAACCCATCGTCATCACGGGGTCGCAGCTGCCTCTCGGAGCGCCGCGAACGGACGCGCGCATGAATTTGATTGACAGTGTGAGCTGCGCGACGAATCCTGTGCTACTGCGTGCGCCCGAGGTTTGCGTGTGCTTCGACGGCAAGCTTCTGAGAGGGAATCGCACGCAGAAGGTGCACGCAAGCTCGTACACGGCATTTGATAGCCCTGGTGTCGCGCCTCTTGCGATGCTCGGCGTGGATATCGTGTGGGGTGAGGCAATGCTCGACCCTGCGTCATTCCACGATGCGCCGTACACGCCTCGCTTCGATTTGGACACGCGCGTGCTTCGCGTGCCCGTCGTCCCCGGCGTCGACCCGTACATTTCGTACGGCGACTGCGTCGAACGCGGCGTTCGTGGAATCGTGCTTGAGGTGTTTGGCGTGGGGAACATGCCGAATTGCCCGAGTAGCCAGTGGCTGAGATGGCTCGAAGATCAGGCGGACAAGGGCCTGAAGGTGTACCTGACTTCGCAATGCGCGAGCGGCGACATGCGTCCTGAACTGTACCAGAGCGGCAGTGTGGCGTTACGGCTCGGCGCGCAGGGCGGTCCGCGCATGATTCCCGAATGCGCGGTGGTGAAGTTGATGCTTTGTCTTTCTAATCAGGATGTGAGGTTGTCCGACCCAATTGCGGGCGAGCTCGGCTAATTCACACAACAATAAGCTTGGAATTGCTCATGTTCTGTAATGGAATGGAGTGAGTGTTTTGCTTTGTTTTTATAATTTGGTCGGTCGAGTATTTACTGTATTTTATGCCGCGACCACTACGCGACGCCATTATTGTGATTTTAAAAAAGATATTTTTTGGCAGGTCCCCGAACTCTGGTCCAAGAAAACAATTTTTTTAAACAATCGGTCGGCAGGGTTCAATCGAATATCACAATTTCACACGCAATCACTCATGTTGACGATGATGAAGCTCTCAGGCTCGGTGCTCGTGATGATGGTCGTGGTGATGCTGCAGCAGGCGCTCGGCGTTGTCGATGCCACCAACCTCCAGATGCAAAAACGCGCGATCGCGGAGCTGCTTGTCGATTCTACACTCAAGGCGATTGAGACTGACGGGCTCGACGTTGTGCTCGGCCAGATCAATAATCTGAACAACACGCGATTCAGGGACACGAAGGTAAAAGTCTGCCTGCATCTATTCATCATCCGCGGCGGATAAATAACAATACAATCACTGACAGCCTAATACACTAACTACTAAAACAGGACGTCAACGGATACGTGGTCGCATTCGCGAATAATGGTACGTGCCTCGCTCACGGACAGAGACCGGGTGACTTCGTCGGACGCACAACGGAAGATGTGATCTTGACGAAGATACCGGAATTGAAGGATAAGCTGGACGGCTGGAAGATCAACACGTTGATGGTGGAGAAAGCGCAGGCTGGTGGTGGATGGGTCACGTACAATTGGATCACACCTACGGGAGTCGTTTACGAAAAAAACAGCCTTGTCAAACAGCCAAAAGACTACAAGGACATGTATGTGTTAAGCGGATACGATGTCACGACGCCGGAGGGTGTAGCACCGGCGCCCGATCCTACGGAAGAATGACTGAATGAGGATGATTCTGGATGATTTCTAGTTTTCTACTACGCCAGTACGTACGCTCGCTGGCTGGCGACGGTGTTGCCGTGTTGCTAACTACTACCTAATAAGTGAGACGCTCGCTGATGAGGGCAGTTCGCTGTTTGTTCATTTGTTTGTTGTTACCGAAAACAAAAACTCAAACTCGGTTCATCATCATCGTGTTATTCGTGTATGTATCACGCACAACAGCACTTGCACCTTCTCACTATTATTCCCACCACCAGCCAGCAACCATTCATTCCACGCACGCACGCACGCTCCGGGTTTATTAACCCTAACCCCCAAAGGCGTTCCCGGTCCTCGAGCACCATCCGCAATAGCTAGCAATCGAGCTATAGGACGATTGATGACTGGAATAGTACGATTGGTAATCGGGGTCATTGTTGATCATCCAAGGAGGAATAAACATGCGACGTTTGGCCGCTTCTTCACGCACGACCTTACCATCTTCAAAGAACATTGCCGTCCCATTCTTAGCCATCCAGATCACTGGGTAAGCTCAGCAGAGGCCGTCTCGAGGTAAACGCCATCTGTAGTCTTGTGGATAAGGTATGGACGTATGGTGTCAGAGAGTCACGACTCACGACTCACGAGTCAAAGTCGTCAAGCATAAATAAATAAAACACAGTCAGTCAGAGTCAAGTCAAGTCAGGCATTTGGGTTTTGTGCACGGTCGAGTCAAGAGTCAGTCATGCACTATTGTTGACACTGAGTCATCCCGATCAGCGCCCCCAACCAGTACCCTACCCTAGGAGGGTATAATAGCATAGGTACCCGACTGGCCGAGTGACTCCTCCTCCTAAAGTATCCTCCTAACCCCGAATAATGATTCCTCCTTCGTTTCGGGGTTTGTCTTTTTTTCCCCCTTTTTCTTCCGCCATTCCGCCCTTCTATCCATAGACTATCATGCACCGCCGCGTCGTTCCCCAAAAGACGCGTGGCGGCGGTGGTGGTGGTGAGGGTGGTGGTGGTAATGGTGCTGCTGCTGGTGGTGCTGGTAATGGTGGTGGTAATGGTTTGGATCTGGATGCGGAGTCTGTCCACTCATTGGAGTCTCTGCGTCATAAAAAGAAAGATAATAATAGTCGTCTGCTTCGCTTCTTCTTTCTTTTCGTTTCATTGCTATTTCTGTGCTTGACGTTTGCACTTCTTCTACCCTCTGGAGATGTCTGGGAACCTGTGATGATGTCTTTGTCTGGTGGTCTTTTTGGCCTTTTTGGTGCTCATGAGCACGATCTTTCCAAGTGCTCGGTTTTAAACGATGACGGAACGTGTGCGTCGCCGTGGGCTTCTTCCAAGAATAATCCTGGTGCCGACGCTTCGCAGAAAAATAATAAAAATAATAATAATAATAAGCCGGTCGGCTGCCCGCTCGGGTACGGCACAGAAGCGGCGCCGGGAACGCCGCTGCCGCCCGGACACCCGCCCGTTCACACGAAGGGTGTCACCGCCAAGGGAAGACAACTCAAGGCTGATGCGTATGAGAGGATACCGCAAACGTCGCAAAGGTCGCTCTCGCTCGGAGGACCGCGAAGCATATTCGTCAACGGAACCATATGGACGGCGCAGGTGTCGCCCTCGGGACTGCTCACGGGAACGCACGTGCACAGTGGCCTCGTCGTCGGGCAGAATGGACTCGTCACGCTCGCCGGTTCGGAGACGGCGGCTCGCAGCCTCGCAACGCCAAACACGCACGTCGTCGACCTGCAGGGGAAGTTCGTCGTTCCCGGATTTGTCGACGCGCACCTGCATCTCCTGCTAGGAGGCTGGTTTCTTGTGCGGTGGTGCGACCTCTCCACGCCGGAACTGCGCAAACTCGTCGAATCCGATGAGCCCAAGCAGCAGGACTTCGTCAAAGCTTTTCACGCCAAGTTGGCTAGCTGCGCGGCGAAGTGGAACGACCCAGAGGGCAAAGCGTGGGTCCTCGCATACGGCTGGGACGAAACGGAGTGGCCAGGCGAGGGCGCCGGGCCGACGCAGGCGGTCGTCGACAGCGCAGTTGGTACGCGGAAGGCGTGGGCGATGCGCAAGTGCGGTCACGCAGGACTCGCATCGAAAGCAGCGCGAGAGGCGGCATCCCTCCCCGCGTGGAACGGCGAACCGCAATCCAGCCTGCTCGTCGAGGCGGATGCCAGTTCCGTGGTGAAGAACATCCCGCCGCCGAGCTTGGCGGAAAAGCGCGCCTCGTTGTTTGCGGCGCAGAGGCACTTGCACGCCCGTGGCGTGACTGCGGTGCACGATATGGGCCTGATTGGCTTCCTCGATCATACGGATGAACAGGGAAATTCCGCATCCTTTCTGAGTGACCTCGACGACGTGCTCGACAACGCACAAGCTGCAGGCAAGCTCGCCCTTCGCATCTACGCATTTGCTCCGCTCGTGGCGTGGAAGGCGGTCGCAAAGCGAATTCGGGAGGTTGGACGTGACATCGGACCAAGGCTTCGGGTGGGTGGCGTGAAGGCGTTCGTCGACGGCTCGCTGGGTGCGGAGACGGCGCGATTTTACGCCCCGTACGGCGTGCGCAAAGGTGTTGGTGAGTGGGCGACGGATCGAGCTTGGCTGCAAAAGCACGTGAATGAGGCGAGTGCAGCGAGACTGCAGGTTGCCTTGCACGCCATCGGCGACGAGGCGGTGGACGTGGCGTGCGAAGTTCTTAGCGCAGCTCGCGACGATGACCGCGAGGTACCCCGCCACCGCGTTGAGCATGCGCAACATCTCAGCGAGCAGGGCGTGCTAAATCTAAGGCGTGCGCGTACTTTCGCGAGCATGCAGCCACTGCACCTTGTATCGGATAGGCCGAAGGTGCATCGCCTCGGCGCGGAGCGCGAGGCGCGGTCATTCGCATTGAGCACGCTCGCGGAGAGTGGAGTGCCACTCGCGCTAGGAAGTGACTGGTTTGTGGCAGATCCTTCGCCCCTTCAGGCAATCGCCGCAGCTGTTGATGGAGACGAAGGAATCGACGCGGAAAAAGCACTTGTTGCGCACACCGCGGGTGCGGCTCGCGCAGGACTCGACGACCTGACGGGTGTTCTTGCTGCTGGTAGCTCTGCCGACTTGGTGGTGTTGTCAGGCGACCCGCGCAGAGAGAAGGATGTGCAGGTGTTGCGAACATTCGTCGCCGGCACAGAGGTATGGCGCGCTCCTTCGCCGGAGGCGGCTACTTTGTAAATGGAATGAATATTTGTTCCTCTATATATATATTTGTTGTGTGTTGTTGTCACAAACACATTCTACCTGATCTTGCCAGCAATCTTTGCATTGTTCTCATAGACGCGAAGTTCCGCACGCTCTCTCGTTCTCCCGCCATGAAGTTTGCGTATGGCAGAGAGGTGATTTCTTCGTAATGCCATGAGCTCCGAACGTTCCGATTTCTCAAGCTCGACAAGCACGCGGCCGTTGTATTTCTCCTCGATTGCCTTCCTTTCACGGTCAAGCTGCTCGTGCGCACGCATTTGCTTCACCGCGTAGGCTGCATCGTGGTCGGCGTTGGTCCTCTCCAGCTCAGCAGCGCGCAGAGCTCGCGCCTGTTCTCTTGCCTTCTTTCCGGTTCGATAATCGCCGGCCAACGCGAGTGCCGCAACCCTCTTTTCCAAGTCCAGCAGATTCGTACTCGGCCTTGCATCAGCTGGTCGCGTTGTCTCACACTCCTGCTGAAGACGTGCAATGGTCGCGTTGCGGCGTCCCGCAAGATTCTCGATTTGTTTCTTGAACGCCGCGTGAGCCTCTTCACGCTTTGCACGCCAACGCGCCCTCAAGCTCTCCTCGCTGGTGCTGAACGCTTCCTCGACATCGTCCATGTCCTCTTGCATTCGTGCATCCGCCTCCGCCGCGCGCGTCTGCACGTCGCGTCGATTGTCGCGCTGTCTCCTCAGCTCCGTGCGTCTTGCTTGCTCGAACTGCTTTTGATTCGCATCGGCGTGCATGGACTTGAGCATTTCGTGCTGCTTGGCGACGCGCGTCTCGTCCGTGGACGGGATACCCGTGTCGAGCCACGGTCTTGGCGACATGCGGCACTTGCCTGGCGTACCCACGAGCACGCTCGTTGAGCTAGGCGTCCATAGTCGGCTGCTGTACCTGATCGTTGGCAAGCGCGGCGAGCGTGGCGTCGACGCTCTCGGCGACTGCAAGCTTGTTGGTAGGCGAACGGACACGGAGCTTGTCGGCGCTGTGTTTGGCCGCTGCTGCGCGTGTGTTGTCGTATTCGGCGTTACCATCCCAGGGATGTGTGGTGGCGAATGTTCTTTCTCACCGTCTTGCTTTGCAGGTGCTGCTGCGAACGTGAATTCGTCTGAAGTCGGCTGAGAATGCGCTGGTGCTTCTTCTGCCGTTTCTTCGAGTGCCGTCGTGCTTGGTGTTTGTGGCTCCGAGGCGCTCTTATTTTCATCCCCGTTCTGCTCACCCGCAGAAGGTTCCTCGTCGTCCGGCGGCAAGGAACCAAGCTGCTCTTGCAGAGCTTGCTCTCCTGGGGGGTTGGCAGGGATCGCCACGGAGCCGCCCACCAAGGTTGTATCGTCGTCGTCGTCGTCGTCGTCATTACCACCACCATTAGCATGAACGTCAGCAGGAGCAGGAGCAGGAGCAGGAGCAGGAGCAGGAGCAGGAGCAGGCTCAGCAGAAGGTGCATCATCAGAAGGTGAGGCCTCAATTGATTCCTCATCCAACTGGTGAGGTGAAACTTCACCACCCTCACCACCATTACCACCACCTTCTTCTTCTTCTTCTTCCATGACAACAGACGACATAGAACTACTATTACGGGTAGGGAGGAACACGGAACAATTGACGCGGCCGCAAACGTGGCAACCCCGGCCGCGGGGGAGGGCAACCCCGGGGCAAGTATTGGGCAAGGGGGGGTTCCTAACGGCACGGGTCGTTTTCCCCCCACACTCGCAGACCGTTAATCCAGTTCTAAGAAACAATTATTAATTCCATCCAGGCAGGTACCTCCTACCTCCTACATTCCACAAAACATTGGGACGGTATCTTACTGCGAACAACGAATGGATCCCCACCGCATCGTGTAACGGGTGGTTCCCTGTAAGTCCGTCCCAATTTTTGGTTGAATGTACCTTTAGTTAGGAAGTACCTTTACTTCCTTGCTTCAATGTTTGTGCCTTGTGGGCTTGGGGTCCCGACACCTTTGTGTTACCCGGTTGTGTTACCCGTTTGTGCTTGTGGTATGTATGTATGTTCACCTTTGTGTTACCCGTTTGTGCTTGTGGTATGTATGTATGTTCACCTTTGTGTTACCCGTTTGTGCTTGTGGTACCGGTACAGTATTCTAGACTACTGTATGTGTACAGTACCCAGTGCTTGTTGTGGAGTTGTGGAGTTGTGGAGTTGTGGGTAGGAACGAACCTTGGTACCTTTTTAAGGATCTACAGTAGGAAGAAGGCACAAAATTGTGCCGGGTTAGGAGTCACGGATACGAAGATTGATCTTCGTATCCGTGACTCGCTCGTGACTCGCGACTCGTGAGGCAACGTGCGGCAACGTTGGTGAACAGGGAGTCAACCAACAGTTGTTGTTCCGAGTCACTTTATATTCCAAAATAGCATTATTATGAGCAAACTTGCAAGCTCGCGGCCGGCTTAAGCTTTCGCCTTTATAAGGTTATCATACACGTGAATTCATGTGTGACGTGTCGCATCGTTTGCTCGTAGACGAAGTAGGGCCTTTTTCTTTTTCAATTTTCTTCAATGGGTTACTAGACTATCCATATAAATGATTTCGTGCACACACACACACACACACGTGTCATGTGCCTGTGTGTTAATTCATCGACTCATCTCTCGAGCTGTCTCTCAAGCTCGCGGCGGTACTCCGCCAGACTCTCGAGCTCCTCACGTAACGCGGCATTCTTCGCCTGCAGCTCAGTCTTAAGCGCGCGATTCGCAGCCATAGCTTCCGCAACTTCCTTCCGTGCAACCTGCAGAGTCGCGCGCAGCTTAGCACTTGTGCTCATAGAACCACGCGCCACGTGCACGCTGGACCCCGACGACTCTTCCCACGTATCGCTCACACTGGTTTCGCTGTCGACGACCATGATGCGATTCGCGCCCTTCTCAAACGTGCTCCCCAGGTCGTTGATGAGCGCGTACTTGTAGTCGTACACGTCTCCGACGGGAAGGTTGACCGCGCCTTTCCAAATGTCGCCTCCAGTCCACTCGAGCGGCACGCCCGCGTATGCGTCCCACGCACCCAGCAGGTTGTGATTGCCCGCCACAACGATGCATTCGCCAGGTATGGACTTGTAGTGCAGCTCGAAGTGCACGTTCGCTTGCACAACCCCCGGCGCAGCGGACGTTCGTGCGACTGCGTGCTCGTGCTGACCTGACTTGGCATCTGCGAACGCGTTTGCTCGAGCCATCTCCTCGTTTTGCCGGACTGTGTGCAGCTCGTCGTGAGCTTTGGCGTCATACACAGCCTTAGCGTTCGCCTCCGGGTTGTGCATGCCTGGTGGCGGTGGCATTGCGTCCAGCGTCTGCGCCTTCGCCTGTGCGTACGCAGCCGCCCTTGCCTCCGCCTCTTTTCTGCGAATGTCCTGTATTTCCTCGCGCGCCTTAAGATATGCCGGCACGTCATCGTTCGCCTTGGCCGTTCCCGCGGCTTCAAACTGCTGTGTTTTCGCCTGCGTCCTCCTTATGTGCTGCAGTTCGTCTCTCGCCTTGGTGTACGACGCGATGTCTTCCTCCGCCAGTGACGTTTCCATCGCTGCAAACTGCTGCGCCTTCGCCTCTGCGAACGCACGCGCACGTTCCTGCGCCTCCTCTATTCTCTTCGCCTGAATAGACGCGAGCGCGCGCGCCGTCTCCTCCCTACTATCCGCCCCAACAGAGGAGGACTGCGCCCTGAGCAGACTCCCTGATCCTGATCCTGAGCCTGAGCGTGAGCCTCCCTGGTACTGGTACGTCGACGACCTCCCCAAGGCCGCTGAGGGCCGAGACACCAAGGCCGCTGACAAGACGGGCGAACGAGCAGAAGAAGTGGCCATTTTATAACGACAACCAGAACAACAACGAGTCGTACGAGGAGCCACGAGCGGCGTCGGCATTGGAGTGCGTCGACACGTGTAAGCGCGCGTATCTAAGCTTAGATAAGCCCTTACCCTATTCCCGACGTCGACCCAGACGTCGACCACACGAAACCCCAAGGGACCCCCCGGATGCCGGAGCAGTGAGGAGGCTGTGAGGAGCGGGAGATTCGCCCAACTGATTCGCCCCCTGGGGATAATAGAATATGTTTAGGGTTTTCAGAACAGAAGAAAAGAGGAGCAGGAAGTTAACTAGGGTAACTTACGGTAGGGCTACGGGTCCCGTGGTGGTGTAAGTTGAGCTGGGTGATATTATGTACCCGTTCGGGGTTGGGTTTCGCCAGTTGCCAGGACAGGCTGACAGGAACGGATCCCAACGTTGGGCCTACGGAACCTCCCTTGGAACGGATCAAGTAAAGCCATAAAGGTAGTCTATGATGATGGGCTCAGCAGGGTGAGCAGCACGAGCACACACGGGTCAAGCAAGACGCAATCAACGGGCCCTCTCCTCTTCGTAACTTATCGTAGATTCGTAGTACTAGGAAGGCCTTCCTAGCGGGTACTTGTCGTGTGACCTTTCCACATACATACATGCGTTTCTCTGGGTCCTGTTTCTTTCTTGAAAGATACAGTTTATGAGAATTCATAAGAGACGTGTGTGTGGACCCGCTCTTTGGACGCATCTTGATCATTAATATCAAGAAGCACTCCTATGTTCTATGTCCTATATACTGTATATGAATCAAAACCACGATAAAGTTAGACTATGTAAGGCAGTTGTTATGTAACACACGTTGTGAGGCAGGCGAGACTAGACTACTACTATCTATGGATCAAAGCGTCACGCGACTCAGCGCGCCCGCCAAGTCCGCGAACTGCGCGTGCGCCTGCTTAGCACTCTGCAAAGCCTGCTCCACGATGCTCGCGCCTGAGCCGCCGGAGGCATGAACGCGATACGACTCCAACGTACGACGCAACGAAGACGCATCGGATGCGAGCTCAACGCTCAACTCAGCCGCCGCCAAAGCGCCGGCGCCGAGCGACGCGTGCTCGGCGGCGGCATCCGGCGCCCACGCGGCGGACGCGCGTCCACTCTCAGCAACGCGCAACGCACGAACGGCACACGCGTGCCACTTCAGACGTCGAGCCCACGTAACACGCAAGTGCTCGGCGCAGGCGACGAGCGCTCTCGCCTTTGCACCAAGCACGTACCCTCGTCGAGCGCTCATGTCACCAGGCTTCGGCGATGCTAGAGACGCAACGAGAGTATCCACGGTCGCCTCGGCGCCACCAGCAAGCATCGCGTCGCTGATTGCGCGCGCTCGGTGAAATGCAAGCGAGCCTGCGCGCACGAATGGCGCGTAGCTGTCCTCCGGTCCCGCATCAGCCTCCTCGACGCCAACATCATGATTGCCGTCGACAGATGATGCCGTCTCATTTGTGAAGGCTGCAACCTCCGCCGCTTCGAGCCTGGCGACGAGAGACGCGCCGCCGGGCAACGATGCCTGCGCGAGCATCTTGGTCGCAGGCGCCGCCTCGCACAATCTTCCAATGTCACCGGCTGGTTCATGCACCGGATCATTGAGAACCTCAAGCACGCAGAGAGGAACGCCGCGCAGCTCACCGCTCGTGGCAAACGCCACATCCGCCGTCGTTGGTGCGTCTGAAACACGACTTGCGCGCTCAAAGGCACCGACATCGGCAACGCCGTAGTCTCCTGGAGCGATGCACCTGGCGTCAAAAGCAGCGAGACTCTCAAGCCTGGGAACGCAACTGAATACCGCAGGATCGACAAGCGTGCGCGCGCCTGGGTGAACACGCACGACGAGACGGGGGTGACCTCGACCTGCGTGCTTAACCGCCGCAAGAGCGGCGTGCTGTGCTATGGCAAGGCTCAGTAGCAGATCCTCTCCACTCGGCGGCGCGCCGCCCGGAACCGCAAGACTCGCGGGCGTGCGAAGCGCGTCTGCACGTGCACGATCGACAGCGCGCTCCACTGGGCCGAGTACCTCTGCAACCGCCTCGAGTGCCACGTCCACATTTCCCGAGTTTGGCGTCGCTTGCGCCTGTGACGATGTCGCAGACTTTGCCGCGCCGAGGGGAACGCTCGCCCATTCACACGAGGAAGCCAGACAAGCAAGTGCAATTCTACGGCAGAGCGCGGGATCGGTGGCGCGTGATCCATGCACATCAACTGACGACGGCAGTCCAACCCCACATGCCATCACAGCAGCGAGCAAGTCAGTCTGCGATAGGCGACCGGCGCCGTCTGTGGTAGATCCACGTCCGTGCGCCACCGCCAAGATGCGCGCTGCGACGAGCAGAGAGGCACCGTCGTCAGCCGCGGCCGCGGCTGTGTCAATCGATGCGATGAGAGACGAGTGCCTGGCCGCGACGCGCGTGAGCACTTCAGGCACGATGACGGTTCCAGCACGCCGACGAAGAGCACCGAATGCAACTGGAGTTAGAGGGTGAGCAAGCACGCTTGGAACGCCAGCGGCAGCCGCAGGCGGTGGCAGTACACTGCTAGGCGAGCGTGCGCCAACGATCGGCGCAAGCTTTCCACCTCTTGCGCCACGATTTCCCGCAAGTCCGTTGGACATTCCAAGGGGCTTAGGCGGGCTTCGACGCCGCATCTCCTTCAGACGCTGCAGGAATACTGCCATCGTAATCGCCGATGGGGATGCGATGCTCGCCACCGCGCGTGCCTCGGCATCCGTGCAGTCTGGACGCACGCGTCTCGCCAACGCGAATGCCACCTCAGGCGTGACCGACAGGCTGTCGAATCGCTGGTTGTTTTCGTCGGCTGGCACTCTATTTCCCGCTCGTACCATTGCCGCCGCCTTGAGCTGATTTTTCTTGCAGAATTGACGCACCGCGCCATTTACGTCCCACGCCGTAGCGTATTGCTCATCGACTTCGGCGGCTGGCGCCACAGCAGGCGCTGATGCACTGACGCTAGCGTTTTCGCGCTCCCTCGGTTCGTCGCCTCCTTGGTCTTTACACCGCGCAGGCACGCGTGCGGGTAACCTTCCGCCACCTGGCCCTGCAGTTGCGAAAAGAAACGCCAGCGCCGGCACTCGTCCTGCCGCCATTTCTGCCGCCAGCGCGGCGTCTGTTCCCTGCGGCGCGTCGTCGGCATCGTGGACGATGAGCGCCGCCCCCGGTGCGTTTGCACTCCGTGCCGCCTCGGCAGCCGCTCGCGCGAGGCACGCGACGGCGTCCGTGGCGTTCATTCCGCGCGGCGCCGGTGCGTGCGCGGCTGCGAGCGGCTGGAGCACGTTCGTGAACGTGGCTGCAGCACCCGCGGCGTCGTTTCGCTCCGCCTGGTCAAGTTCGCGCGAGGTGGCGTTGCTGACGATCGCGAGCGGCACGCCGGCCGCGGCGCACGCCACAGCGGCACGCGCGGCCATGGCGCCCTGTTCGTGCGCGAGCGACGCGGCGAGTCTCGCGGCGTTTCTGAGCACGGCGGCCGCCCCGTTCGCGCCAGCGTTTGCGACGTGCTCGATTCGCGCGTTGAGATCCTCTGCAGAAACACCGGCAGCAGCAGCACCAGAAGCAGCACCTGAATCTGAGCCGGCAAGCTCAGAAGGCTTAACTAGTGAACCATCTTCTAGGAGATCTCCCCCATGGATTCCATGGATCCCCCCTAATAATAACGCATGATGAGCATCCAAGAGACTCCAAGAGACACCGGCACCAGAGAGAGACATGAATGACACAAGCAAGAGGCGACACAAACAAGCTTGCCCAGAAAGAAAAAATAAAAACAAGAAATGGCCGGCCTGAGAGGACGCGGCAACACGTACTTTAAGTTTAGTCAACACGTACTTGGGTGCCCCCCTGTTCAAACTAACTCGCCAAAACTCGCCCTCGGGGGGGAAGTTGAGGAAATTCCTGGTCGTTCTGTTCTGGTGTGTATCCCCGCAGTTGTCAACGGCAGTACCGCGTGTTGGGGAAGCAACGGCTTCGACCAGGCACCGACTCCAGATGCCAGAAGACGACTCGTGAGGAGTACGGCGAGGACAACTACGATACGCCACTCTCAGCGCCAACTTTCAGGCCAACCAGGCACCGGCCGAGGTTCCCGTTTTGTTTTGTAAGGGATCAATCAGTGGTGTAAAGAATTTGTTGCAGCATTAGCTAAATACACAACATTATAAAGCTAACTAAGGTACGTATTTTGCTAAATCTTTTTTCTTATTAAGGAGCCCTGTTATAAGCTCAATCTCAAGCAGGCAGCTCCTTGCCGTACAACGTGAGGTACTCAGCCTCCGCGGCGGACACGAATGCGCGCTGGTCGAATGTGCCGAGCAAAATGCTGCCGCAGTCAGGATTAATCATCGCAAACGCGTAGTCCAAGAACGCATCGATGCGTTCAGACAGCGTGCGCTCGTGCTTCACATCCATCCCCCAGAAGTCGCTGCTCTTCCGACGCGGAATCAACGGCTCCTCGCCGTCGTTCAGGCGCTCGACCGCACTGTCGAGCGCGTCGACGGTATGCCGAAAGTCGTGCTCACGAAGGTCGTCCGCCGTGGGAAGGTCCTTCACATCCGCAAGCCTGCAAATCACCTCGAGGAACTCGTCAAACGCAAGCGAGTCGGCATCGTCTCGAGCCTTGATCTCGTCGGACACCTGAGTCTGGCTCCACGTGAACATGAGGTGGATCTCGCGAGGTGTGAGCCTGCGCGTCTTGCGGTCGTCGAAGATGTCAAGTCGGTGCATGAACCAGTTGAATTCCGCGAGCGTGATCGGGTTGAAGTCCGGGCCGACGCAAAGCGAGTACAGAATGCGGATCTGCTTCTGGTACTTCAGCAGCGTGTCGAGCACGCCCGCGTTGTACAGGCGATCTCTCCGGAAAATGTTGCGGTCGATGAGCTGAGGCGGGATCTTCGCGTCCACGTTCCGCATCAGGTACTTGAGGAAGTCCGCCGCCTGCGCCGACAGCGTGTGCACGCCCTCGCCGCGCGGGAAGAGCGACGCCATGCGGATGATGCAGTGAATGAACTCGAAGCGGAGCATGACGTCGTCTTCGTTCGCGGCGTTTTCTGCCGCCTTCTTCTTCGACACCTTCGCGCCCTCCGGCGCCTCCACCTCGGCGTTCACCTGCGCGAACACGCCCTTCAGGTCCATGGCGCCGAACACCGGGTTCGCCGGGTCGAACGCTCCCTGGTAGAAGCCGGCGGCGGACGCGAACTCGATGAACTCGCTCTCGTCCATGCCGTGCATCGCGCCGTCGGCTGCGTACGCGGAGAAGAAGGAGAACAGCCGGTTCAGGACGGCGTAGTTCTCGTTCATCGCCTTCTTCAGCTCCTTGCCCTCCTTGTTCAGCTCGAGCTTCTTCTTCTTCACGGCGCCGAGCTTGGCGTTTTCGCAGAACTCGGCGAATGACGGCGAGCTCTCGACGCGCTTCCAGTCCGTCTTGAATGCTTTCTCGATGAGCTCGTTCGAGTCGAAGTACGCCGCGCTCTCCGACGAGCGTTTTCGCGCGGCGAACACGCTTGTGTCGAGCATAGGTCCCATGGCCGCGACGCGCTTCTCGAGGTCGTCACTCTTACCCTTGGAAGCTTCCAGCTGGTCGCGGTAGCTGACAAAGCGGTTGTAGGCGCGCGAGAACTCGTTAAAGTCGAGCGTTTTGTTGTTGTCACTGTCGAAGTGGGCGAACGTTTCGTCGACAAGCTTCTGCCTGTCGTCGTCTTCGACGTCGTCGAGCACGCCCATTTCCTCGAGCATGGATCGAAACTCGACGATGTCCACCGTCATGGACTCGTCGAGGTCAAACTTCATGAAAGCCTCACGCGCGCGGTTTTCGAGTTGTTCCTGCTCTTCGAAGAACACCTTCATCTCCTCCGCCTGTTTCTTCGCAGCTTTTTTCGCAGCTTTCTTGGTAAGTTTCTCGTCGTAAGCAGGTTGGTCTTTGAGAGTTTTCGCCTCTTCGATTCCACGCTTACGCGCCATCTCCGAGCGCGAAGGCATATTGCTAATAACGAACGAAGCGGAGTGGAATAGAGCCTAGAGGGGAGGTCAACGCTGTGCGACAAGCCGACACTCACTCGCTCAACTCAACACACACGAATACGAATGGCACGAATGGCACGAACACGAACACGAACACGAACGCTGGTAAAAACAACCTTGGCAGGGAGCACATATACATTGACCACCTCGTTGAGTGCGTGTTAGCATCGGCCGCGAGCTTGACCACCTCGTTGAGTGCGTGTTAGCATCGGCCGCGAGCTTGCAGCCTTGCACGACCTCCTCGCCAGTTGCCACTCACTCACTCCGTCGTTTCGTTTTGGTTTGGCATCCGCGCCATTTCCATCTCACCTCTCTGCGTCTGCGTCTGCGTCGTGTCTCTTCGTTGCGCTTCGCACTTGGGCGCTTCGCACTTTCTCGTTTCAGTCATCTGTCTCGTTTTGTCTCATAACGACGGCTATGGTGAAGACGAACACAAGTCAACCACGATCGGTTGGTGTGGCAAAGTGTGTCTTCGGACACAACAACAGCACGTTACTGGCGCGACGAAGCACCGCGCGGTTACGGTTTTTCCCTCAAAATACGAAGAGGCCTCGGCGCAGCGCCTCTTGCACAGACAACAACACGCAAGCAGCCCCTCTCGCGGCGATCCCGACGAACTACGAACAGCTACATGACACACACGCTGCGCCGTCGTCGTGGACGGCGGAAGACGGCGAACGCCTCTACAACGTGCAAGCGTGGGCGGGCGGCTTCTACCGGGGCGACGAGCACGGACAAATGTGCGTGTCGCTCTCCTCCGAGGGCGACGACGACGGCATACCGCTCGCGACGCCAAGGGACGGTGACAACGACGGCGATGCCGTACCTCTCCGTGACGTCGTCAGTCAAGCACGCGCCTTGGGCGCACAAACACCCATGGTCATTCGCATACCCCACATAGCAAAAAGGCGCGCGGAAAGACTGCAGGAGTCGTTCGCACGCGCGTGGGAACGCTTTGGGAGCGAGGACGTTCTCACGGGAAACCACGACGCCATCTTTCCCGTCAAGTGCCAGCCGAGCATGCACGTTCTCGACAACGCGGGGAACGCAGGCCTAGAGGTGGGCTCGAAGCCAGAGCTGATACGCGCAACTCTACAGCTTCACCGCCGACGCGAAGGAAACGGCGTCGCGCGTGATGATCCACCTTGGCTCGTGTGCAACGGGCCGAAGGACGGCGCGTACATCACCGCGGCTTCAGCGGTGCACCGTGCCCGCCTTGCAAACGTCGCCGTTGTGCTCGAGAGCGTTGACGACGTCAGCGCAGCCATAGCAGCGTTGCCCGACGGCGGAGACTTGCCGCTGATGGGAGTACGCCTGCAGCTTCGCAGCCGGCATGGCGGGCGGTACGGCGTCACGAGCGGCGATGGCTCGAAGTTTGGCCTCAACGCCGCCGACATTCTCTCCACGCTCGCACGTCTCGAGAACGAAGCGCCGCACTTACTCGCTCGCTTGCAGGTTCTGCACTACCACGCAGGATCGCAATTTCCGTCCATTGCGAATGTTAAGGCTGCTGCACGCGAGGCGAGCCAATTCTACGTGGAGCTACGTCGCCGTGGCGTGCCACTTCGCGCGGTGGATATCGGCGGTGGACTAGCGGTGGACTATGCTGGCGCATACGATGGCCTAAGTGCGCACAGCAGGGACTATCATGCCGACCAGTATGCGAGCGACGTCGTCGCCGCATTCGTCGATGCAGTGCGCGCGACGAGCGGCAACGAACCATGCGGCGGCGCGAATCATCTCACCATTCTCACCGAGGCGGGACGCTGGACGGCATCACATTCTGCAGTGGTTGTATTCCGTGCAGCCCCATCTACTCCGCCGTCACTTCGAGATCTCGAGGAGAAGTGCGCCGCGTCGCTCGAGTGCGCGGGGTTAGGGTGTTCGAATAATGACGAGCATCGTGGTTGTGGTAGCGTGGGCGCCGCCGAAAATCTTCTAAAGGCTCTCGCCGAAGATGCGTTTGAGCCGCTTCACGAGGCTTCGGTTGATCCAGATGGTGTGGTACCTCGCGCGCCTGCACGTTGGAGTCGTGTAGCCACGGAGGCGCTGGCTGATGCAGAGCAGCTTCGCGACGAAGTTCGTGTGCTGTTCGACCTCGGCCTTGCAAGTCTTGAGCAGCGTGCCGCGGCTGAGGTGTGCCGCGACGCCGTGCATGCTCGAGCGAGTGTGGTGCTGGCAGCAGCACAAGCCGCGTCTCAGGAAAAGACGAAAGAAGGACGATCCGCTATCTCAGCACCAATGACACGGGACCCGCCATCTCCGCGCCGGTGCGCTGCCAGTCTAAGCGTATTTCGCAGTCTACCAGACTCGTGGGCCATTAGCCAGCTGTTTCCCATCGTGCCGCTGTGTCATCTCAACCAGCCGCCTGCGAGCTACGTGCGCTTCATTGATGCAACGTGCGACTCGGATGGCGTGCTGAATCAGTACGTCTGGTGGCCCGAGGCACTTGCGGCTTCACTGGACCGAGATGACAATCAAACGCAGTCATCGAAGTCGGTGGGGTTGCTGCGTTCACTTTCGGAATCGAATGGACTTGTGCACGACGGGTTGCCGGTGCCTAACTATCAGTTTGATGGAGCCGAGCCACTGTTTGGCGCATTTCTCACAGGCGCGTACCAGGAGAGCCTAGGCTCCAAACACAACCTCTTTGGCCCGGCGGACGAGGTGGTGCTCCATGCCACGGGCGACGTGTCTATCGCTTCGCTTGGCGCGCGGAGTGGTGACATGGGTAGTGAGGACGACGAAAAAGATATTACTTGCATGGATGGCGCGCTAGGCGATGCCATGCGTACACTCGCGGATACCAGCACGTATCCCAACGAAATGTAACATAACTGTAAGTCAAATTCCCTGGCGAGACATGAAATTTGGGGGTTTTGGGACCCCCAATCCCTTACGATAGGGGTTCCCCACGTCCAGGTCAGCCGAGAGGAAGAGGGACTCGAGAGCAGGAAGTCGTTTTCGCTGTTCCTTACTTTCTTTCTTTTCGGGAACCAGACGTCCATTTTGCTCGTTGTGTGTGGTGAGCAGCATTCAGACAGTCAGAGCATGTCCTTGCACGACATGATTAGCATTGAGAATAATCTCAAGAAGAAGTGCGTCGTGTGTTTCGATGATGAACTTCCACCCTCCTCTTCTTGCAGTTTCTTGCAGTGTCGCTCATGTGATTCGATTCTATGTTCCAGTTGTGCGTCGACGATGAGTTCTGCTGGTTCGGCTCGTATTGTTGTATGCCCCGTTCCAGCGTGCCGTGTCCCTTACGTCGACGCAGATGTCGCGCGCGCAATACCGACCGACTTATTTGACGCCATGATTCAAAGACGTGTTGACGCAAAGGCGGCGAAAGCACTAAGAGACGCAGAAAGGAAAATCAACGACGCGGAAGAAGCATTGCTGAACGCAAACGACGACGTACTAGAGAAGGCGCGTGCAAGAAGAGCATGCAAGCACGTAAACGACCAGATTCTTACCACGAAGTGCCCGAAGTGCAGCACGGCGTTCCACGACTTCGACGGGTGCTTCAGCCTCAAGTGCGCCGCGCCGGATTGTGGGACGCACTTCTGCGCGTGGTGTTTGCGATTTCACGACGACAACGCGCAGGAGACGCACGCGCACATCGCGAGATGCACTCGCCGCCACGAGGATGCAAAAGACAAGTTCTTTGCGCCTAAAGCGCTGTACCACGCCGTGCGCAAGCGCGAGCAGGAGGTGAAATTGCGCACGTATTTACAAACGTTGCCTCAGTCGACGCGCGAAAGGGTGCTCGAGGACGACATGCTCGGGCGTGACCTTCGTGAACGTGGGCTTGCTGTCAACGAACCTCAACGCCAACCGCAACCTGGTGACACGCTAGCTCCTCGGCAACAACGCCAACCGCAACCTGGCGATACGCTCGCACGACGAGAAGCTCCTATGCAGCGGCAACAACGCCAACCGCAACAAATGTTTTACGTCACGTCGACGGGAAGCTGTTGGCATGCATCCGTGACATGCTCAGGCTTGCGAAACAGCAGAAGCACGCGCGGAGTAGCCGTACTTCCGCCTGGAGTTCGTCCATGCCGCCTTTGCGCCGGCGGCGCCGCACCTCGCCCGCAACGCTTCGTTCAAGCTCTTGACCGTGGAATGCACTTCAATGCATACGCCGCCGCATCCGTGTTTGTCACTCCGACGGGCAGTTGCTACCACACATCCGAGTCGTGCAGCAGCTTGCGCCGTAGCCGCAACGTCCGTCGCACGAGTGCAGCGGACGTATCCGCTCGCTTGAGGCCGTGCAGTTTGTGCAGCTAAAAAGTAAAAAGTATGTTAGTTGGTATTTTTTGTACATAATTGGTGTGTTATTTATTTACAAGCACCACCCACGTCCGCCATGGAATAATTAAGTTCTTCATACCATGATATACAGTGGTGGAAATGAGCGCGTTTCGAGTTCTCCATCAGGAATGGTCGACGGAACAAGTCGGGCTTTGATTTCCTCCTGCCAACCCCCTCGCCGCTCTCATTTCTTGAATGCTCGCAGCATCGCGGTCCGCCTTCACCGCCTGGAACGCGCGCGCACTCCTGGCGACCACCTGCAGGCTAGTCTGCCCAAACAATAGCGACGTCGTGTGCCGCGCCTTGCAGAGAAGAGGATCGTTCGCGTCGTCCTCAGTTCCCTCGATGGCTAACACCACGCCAGCCGACGTGCTTGCGTTCTGGTTCGGACCTGAGGCACTTGAGGTGCGAAGTGTCATGAGCACGGATGAGTTTATGAATGCGGGTAAAAAGATGTGGTACTTTGGTGGAAAGGAAGTTGACGTGCAAAGTCAGCGTTTCGTTCCCGCGATCGAGGCGGCTGCGGAAGGAACGCTGCCGTGGGACGACGACGACGACGACGCGAACCTTGCGAAAGTGATATTGTTTGACCAGTTCACGCGCAACGCGTTCCGTGGTACGCCAAAGGCTTTTGCATACGACGACAAGGCGCTCGACATTGCGAGACGACTCATTCGACGCGAGGCATACTGGGAGGTTGCTGAGTTGAACTTCATTGCGAGCCCGCATCTGCACAGCGAGCGCCTTTCTGACCACGACGCCGCGCTCGCGGCTGTGGTTCGTCACAAGGAGAAGCACGCCGAAGCCTTGCACTCACTCGTATACTTGGAGGGCGCCATAGTTTCTCACCGCGACGTGATTGCCGAGTTCGGCCGGTATCCTCACCGCAACAAGGCGTTGGGTCGTGCGAGCACGCCCGAGGAGGAGAGCTGGCTTGCGAGCGACGACCGGCCTGGTTGGTCGAAGTCGCAGTAAGTACTACTGGCTACGCTGTAAGTATCCGTATAAACTATTCATACGAAACGATAAGTTTGTAAAGTATAAGCCGTGCTTCGCGTGCTGTGACGAACACAAAGCACAAAAAGGAGGCAGCCCAATTCGTGGGACGATTTTTACAACCCCGAATAATTCCCCGAATCAGTTCGGGGTTTCCTCGTCGATGGGCTTGGAGGATTTTGGTTGGGTAGGGTTGTTGTCATTTTTACACCGCCATGGAGCTGCCAACGTCTCACCTGGACGCCGCGCACGCCGCCGCGCTGAACAACCCGCGCAAGGCGAAAGACGCCGTGCTGCGCGAGGCGGTCGAGCAAGCGCTGACGTGCCCGTGCTTCGACGATATCAGACACGGGCCGTGCTGGAAGCAGTTCGCGGGCGCTTTCACCTGCTACGGTTTGTCGAAAGCGGACGCGCGCGGCGAGGAGTGTTCGTCGGTGTACGAGCCTCTGCTGCGTTGCATGGACAGACACCAGAAGACGGACTACCCTGAGTTGAAAGGTGTGACAGCATCGAACCCGAACGCGAACGTTGCGAGCGCAAATGACGACGGATCCTCGCTGGCGCGGAGAAGGAGCGGCAAGTACCGAACCGTCGTCGTCGACTCCGGAGGCACTCAGCGGAGTGAGAGTAACGAGGGCAATCCTCTCCCTGGCGTTGAGGGATCGACGGAGCGCACGCGTGGACCAAGACCTGCCATACCACCACGATGACTTATGCATGCATGCATCCATGCATACGCTGTAAACTATTTTTTTTTAATTCCCATTCCTCCTCCGTGAGAAGACACACCCTCGAGGGGAGGCTCCATGCTGCTCCATGAGCGGAGGAGGACGGACGAGGAGGAGAAAAAACGACAACCTGAATGAAACCCCGAATTCCAATTCCAATTCCCATTATTCGGGGTTGGGGTTTTGGACGAAACCGTAGGGTCTTATTATTAGGGACCACGCGCCCCTTTTTAGTTCCGCCGTTCCAGACCTCGTGGCACGTGGTCACATGTTGGCAAACCTTCCTCTTAAGGTTAGTGGCCCCTTAGTCCATCAAAGTCACAAGGAACTTCATTAATGTTTTGTTAATTGGTGAGGATGTCCGCCTCTTCAGGACTGTTCGATGTCTCCTCCACGCCTCGTCGCACTCGTCTGAAGGGCTTGCAGTGTCTGCCGCACTTGCACTCCTCCCCCCCCGCTTGGGGGAATGACACCTTCGGCAGGGGGATGGATGCTCCGGCTCCACCCGCTCGCTCGCGTACCGAAAGGCGCGAAAGCGTCATGCGTGTCGTGAGGAGATTTGAGAGGGAAAATGAAACAAATCCACGCGAGTTCTCGTCACTCAGACCGCTGCTCCGAGCCGTCGACGCGCGATTCGAGGAGGTGTTCGAGGAGGTGCCTGGCGACGCGACCGCTTGGGTGACATACAGCGTGTGAATGGAACGCTTGCGTGGCGCAGTTGGGGCAGATGACATCATCATGCGAGGCTTCAGGGAAGGTCACAAAGAGCTCAGCAAGACGGCGCGCGCTCTGCTTACGCAACGCATCGCACTTCTTGCACTGCACTCCGGAAACCAGAAACGGGCAAGAGCATATGCCAAAGCAGCATATGTCGAGGATTGACACCACAA
Source organism: Pycnococcus provasolii (assembly GCA_938743325.2). Taxonomy (NCBI): domain Eukaryota; kingdom Viridiplantae; phylum Chlorophyta; class Pseudoscourfieldiophyceae; order Pseudoscourfieldiales; family Pycnococcaceae; genus Pycnococcus; species Pycnococcus provasolii. Next base: position 146,207 of record OW568895.1, read on the forward strand.
AAGAGGTGCGCTGGGTTGCTCACATCACATGGGAGGAACTCGCGAGTGACTTTCCGAAAGAGCAGAGATGAGTGAGTGAAGCTGCTGCGAGAACCGCAGCCGTGGCCTCACTCACTTATGCGTGCACAATGTACCCACCAACGCTGCAGAGGGACCCAATGCAATGGTTGGTGAATCCCTCCCCCTGGCAGCCTGGACCCTCCCGCACTCCCCGGGCAAGCTGTTCTGGCAAGCACAATGTGTGGATCCCCTCCCTCCCCGGCCCCGCTCAGGCAGGCATCAGGGGGGGGAGGGAGGGTCCCGAGTGAGTGGCCTTTTAGCTCTCTCTCTCACCTTTACCTTTATTAGGGTTGTGTCCACGTCAGCGCCCCATTTTTGTTTGACAAGCGAAGCACAAGAACTTCACGTGGGTGATCATATCATGTTCGCTGCCATGTCCGTCTCCACCTCCAATTTGCCGCACACTCCTTCTTGTGTCCGTGCTCGTCCTCCCTCTTCGGAGAGTTCTCGTATGATTCGACGTTCAGGTTTGGCGTCGTCCTCACTCGCTCTTGGGAAAAGGGTTTCCTCTGCGTCGCGTCTCTCTGCGGTTTCTTCTCCATCCAGTGCACACAATTACGATGAAGACTCACAAGACATGGCCGTCGGGACTAACGTGATGCTCGACAGGCGGCAGATTCTTGCCGCCATGCCGCTCTCACTCGGCATCGCTGTGACGCAAACCACGCAGCCAGTCTACGCGGCGGAGGACAAGATCCCGTGGGGTGACGTGCGAAAGGACCTCGCGAAAGTTATCAGCGCGGATGCGAACCGAGGACCTACTCTGCTGCGCCTCGCTTGGCACTCAAGCGGAACGTACTCGCCCAAGACTGACGTTACCGGAGGATCGGAAAAGGGAACCATCAGGTACGCCGAGGAGCTGGCGCACGGCGCCAACGCCGGACTATCTCCAGCCGTGAACAAGTGGCTCGCACCCATCCACAAGAAGTACGAAAAGCAAGGTTTGCAGTGGGCCGACCTCATCACGCTCGGCGGCGTGGTTGGCGTGGCTGAGCTGGGTGGACCTGAGATTCCTTGGCGCGCAGGACGCAAGGATGCGGCGAGTCCTGACGAGGTGCCGCCGGAAGGACGCCTTCCCGCTGCGGACAAAGGGTCGTTCGAAGCGACGAATAGCCACCTGCGTAAGGAGGTGTTCTATCGCATGGGCTTCAACGATCGAGACATCGTGGCGCTGAGTGGCGCGCACACGCTCGGACGCTGCCATGCGGATGCGTCGGGATACGAAGGTCCGTGGACGAGCACGCCAACGAAGATGACGAACGGGTACTTCGTTCTCCTCGAGAAGGCGAAGTGGGAGCCGACGGAGGTGCCTAAGACGGGCAACAAGCAGTACAACGCCGGCGAGCTGATGATGCTGCCAAGCGATATCGCGTTGACGAAGGACAAGAAGTTCGCCCCGATCGTGCACGAGTACGCGACGAACCAGGAGGTGTTTTTCACCGACTTTGCTAAGGCGGCGTCGAAATTGTTCGAGCTTGGAACCGTTGATCTTTACGAAGTCAGCTTCAACGCTTGATCAACTTCTTTCTTCTTGACTTCAAGTGTGAAATGTCAAGGTTTGTTGTAACGAACGGGTTGTGGACATTCATCTTCTTACCATACATACATAAGATAATAGAGTACGAAACACACATGTGCACAGTTACTTGTACGTGTTGTGATAAATCAAGACAACGGCACGTATTATTCGAAGTGATTTCAACTACAATGTGTGTCTGCGAATGTTACAACTCGAATGTTACACCTCTGGCGTCTTAAAAGGACCGTGCACGCCGTCGGGAGGCGCCTGACCGTCGTCATTGTCGCCCCAGCACGCGACTTTGCCGTTGCGTCGCAACGCGAGCGAGTGTCGACCACCCGCAGCGATCGCGACAAAGTCGCCCTCGACGCCGTCGGGAGGCGCCTGGCCGTCGTCGTTGCGTCCCCAGCACGCGACATTGCCGTTGCGTCGGAGTGCTATCGAGTGTATAGTACCGGCAGAAATGGCAACGAAGTCTCCATCAACTCCATCGGGAGGTGCCAGGCCGTTGTAGTTGGAGCCCCAGCACGCGACATTGCCGTTGCGTGTCAACGCTAGCGAATGTGCGCCACCCGCAGCGATCGCAACAAAGTCACCCTCGACGCCGTCGGGAGGCGCCTGGCCGTAGCCGTTGTGTCCCCAGCACGCGACATTGCCGTTGCGTTGCAACGCGAGCGAGTGTTGATTACCCGCAGCGATCGCAACAAAGTCGCCCTCGACGCCGTCGGGAGGCGCCTGGCCGTCGTCGTTGCGTCCCCAGCACGCGACATTGCCGTTGCGTCGGAGTGCTATCGAGTGTATAGTACCGGCAGAAATGGCAACGAAGTCTCCATCAACTCCATCGGGAGGTGCCAGGCCGTTGTAGTTGGAGCCCCAGCACGCGACATTGCCGTCGCGTCGTAGTGCCAGCGAGTGTAGACTACCGGCAGCAATCGCGACGAAGTCGCCCTCGACGCCGTCGGGAGGCGCTTGACCTTCGCCGTTGAGTCCCCAGCACGCGACTCCCCCGTCGCATCGCAACACCACGGTGTGACGGAATCCTGCGTCGAGGCACGCACTTCGTCGCGTCGCTAGCGTTCGTTCTTGTTCCCGAACGAGTCTTCGTTTTCGCTGCCACGGCACCCACACGGTACGCATCACCTTGTACGCGATTGACTCCGATTCCGATTCCGATTCGGAGGAGGAGGAGGAGGGCAGAGTGCACGGAACATGCATTGGAACACTATAGGATATGCACATCCATCCATGAAAACGCCGACAGAGAATGCATTAAGTGACAGATAATAAGGCTAGATGAGTTAAGGTAGAGAAAACCAACCAAAACCCGAATCCGAACTTTAAAAAAAACGAGTAATTCAATTAGGGGTTAGAGGCATTAGGGGTTAGAGGCATTCATTCGGGGTTAGGGTCGTTTTTTTCCCGCCGCTTCATCAAAGGAACCACCCCTTAGAAAGTCGTCATTGGCGTCATTTCGCACAAATAAATATAGTTCACCTCGCTCTCGCTTCCATTCCTCAAAGGCGCACAACCACACCACTCGTTTTCAAGAAGACGTGATATAAGTTATCCCTGTTGTGGTGTCTTAGATATTCACTTTGGCTTGTCACTCTTGAATCGACCATGTCGCCTCCTGCTACTGATCTCTTGTCGTCGTCCCATCTGCTCATGGTGGGCGCGGGTGGAATCGGGTGCGAACTACTCAAAACACTCGTCATCGCAAAAGCTACTCGGATACACATCATCGACCTCGATACCATCGACGTCTCGAACCTCAACCGGCAATTCTTATTCAGAAATAAACACGTCGGCATGTCCAAGGCGATCGTCGCAAGGGAAGCTGCTCTCGCATTTCTACCACCCGCGAGGAGAGATCAGTGCTCCATCACAGCGCACCACGCGAACATCAAACAACCCGAGTTTGGTGTCGAGTTCTTCAAGCAGTTCGACGTCGTGCTCAACGGACTCGACAACGTCGACGCAAGACGACACGTCAACCGACTCTGCCTCGCAGCGCGCGTGCCGCTCGTCGAAAGTGGAACGACAGGACTCGTCGGACAGGTGACGTGCCACGTGCGAGGAGTGTCCGCGTGCTACGAGTGCAAACCAAAACCAACCGCAAAGGCGTACCCCGTGTGCACGCTGCGCAACACGCCGGACAAACCAATACACACGATCGTGTGGGCGAAAGACATGCTCTTCAAGCAGCTATTCGGGGGAGACGGCGTCGTCACAGATCTCGCGGAGGCGGAAACCAACAACAACAACACCAACAACGAAGACAGCAACCCCCAAGAAGAACAAACCAACGCCGACGACGTCGCGGCGAAGTTCTTCAAGCCTGAAGAGGGTGAACAGCCGTACGACTTTCTCGTGCGCGTGTTTCGACGCGTGTTCGTCGACGACATTGTCAAGGTGAACGGCATGGATGACCTCTGGGAAAAGCAAGGACGACGACGTCCTGTGACGTTGCCCGTAGATCGATACAAGTCTAACGATGCCGTCAAGAAGACTGCCTCCGCGAATGACGCCAAGGAGGGGGAATCGTCGCCGGATAATGAGGTGCTTGGCCTATCTGCATCCGCAGCCGCGGCACTTGGGTACGACGACGATCATGCCGTGTCGTTCGGATGCAAGTCATCAAACGCGGATGCTAAGGAGAAATGTGCGACGGCGCCACCGCCGGATCATGATGCGCACGTCTTCCTTGCGAGCGGCGTGCGTCTCCTGCGACGTAAGCTCGCTCTTGCATCCTCGCGGGGCTCAGACGACGGCGTTGCGTTTGACAAGGATGACGTCCTCGCGACAGAATTTGTCACCGCAGCGTCGAACCTGAGGAGCAGGTGCTACGGAATCCCAAGGCAGAGCGTCTTCAATGCGAAGGGCATGGCTGGCAATATTGTGCATGCCGTGGCAACCACGAATGCGATCGTCGCAGGACTTATCGTTGCCGAGGCTCGCAAGGTACTGCGCTACGTTGCAGCTGCCGAGGGCAGCGATGAGAGGGCAGCCGTCGCGAGCAAGCTGCGTGACACGTACGTCGTTCCATTCCCACAATGTCCAGGCTCAAAGTACTGCATACAGCCGACGTCGCCGGAGGAGGCACATCCTGGCTGCTATGTTTGCGGTGGAGGTGCGGGTGGCATAACTCTATCGCTTGACACGAACGTGTGGACGCTTGGTGAGTTGGCGTCGTTTCTCAAGAAAAAGCTTAGCATGCACCTGCCTTTGCTTGAGACGGACGAGGCGGGGCAACTGTACGAAGAGGGGGATGACCTCGACGAGGACGAGGTGGAGCGATACGAAACTCTGGCGAAAAAACGGCTCGCGGAATTGCCAGGCGACGGCATTGTGGACGGGACTACGGTTAATCTGCAGGATTTGAGCCAGGACTTCCATGTCAAGGTGGTAGTGCGGCATGTGGCTGATCTTGATGAGGAGGAATATCCGGAACTGTGCATTTGGGACGTCGAGGGTGGCATTAAGCCCGTCGCAAACGCACCAGCGCAGGAAGAAGCTGAGAAGAATGACAGCAACGGAGCATCCGCCGCCGGCGATGACGACGACGATCTTGTGATGATTGATGAAGATATCGAAGTGTTGACGGAGAATGTTCAGGCGCCACCCGCAAAGAAAGCGCGACGCGTGTAACTTCCCTATTCATTTTTTAAGTTCATATTTGTACTCAAGGTTACACGCTCTTCAAGAGCCTCGTTTTTTTATCATACGTACATGTACATGTGATGTATGTACGTCACACAACAACATTAGTGGACGCGTGGATCCCACAACGACAAAGGCAGCTCGGGCCACACGCACGTGCGCGCGAGTCGAGCGACCATACGCGCGATGATCATACCTCGCAGGGACGGCTCGCCGAGACGCCTAAAGTGATTCGCGAATTCGTAATTCGATCCAGCGCAGTCGTCAGTGCCTTCGAGCGGCGCGCAGTACAGCGCCTTCAACATCTCACGCACACCGGCACGGAATTCGTGAGGATGTTTCGCATGGTTCTCTTCACTCCACACGAGCGAAACGCCGGCGGTGGCGCGCGCCAGCACGTCACGGGCGTCGGACGCGAGTTGAAGCGTAGGACATCCTTCGGGCATGTCGACGACGCCGAGAGCAATGTCGCGACGAAGTTGGTCGAGCGAAGCGTTTGCGCTGTCCACGGGCAGATGCACGCCATCCGCCGGGAGGGCTGTGACAGTTGCTGAGAGTCCCCTAGCGTCACTCGCTGCGGCGTAGTCGTCGACGCGATTCGGATGGCGGCATTTCGCCCCCTTGAGCAGCAGGATTCCGACGACGGTTGGATTTGCGAGCGTTCGGGCTGCAACGCACAAAGGTCGCTCGCAGTTGTGCGCGCCGCTGAAGGCGAGCCGTAGACCACCGGCACGCGAGTTCGCACCGCGTTCCTGCTTGAAGTCTTCGACTGAAGCGCCGGCGTGTATGAGCGCAGCGGCAACTCCTGCGGCACCGCGTGAAATGGCGATCGAAAGCGGCTTGGAGAGTCTGGCAGCGGCGTCGCTTTCCCCGCCATGGTTCGACCACCCGAGTTCTTCCAAGCACGCCAAGCACGTCTCCCCGTTACCTGCGAAGCTCGCGAGGTATGCGAGCGCGACGTCCATGTGACTTCTGCTTCCGTATCGCGTCGAGTGTTCGTACTTTTTCGCGTTCGCGCGCGCTCGTTCGCTTAGCACGGGAAGTCCGCTTGGATCATGGTGCGCGTATTTCTTCACCAGCAGGCGCGCAATGGAAGCGAACCCGCGTTCGACGACGCGGTCTAAGATCGTCATCGGTGCGAGCCAGCTTTCCAAGTCGTCTTCGTCAGGTTCGTATTCGTGACGCGGGTCGATGCTGAGCGGATACCTGCGAAAGGCGATATTGGCGAAAACGGCGTCACCTGTCTCTGCTTGGTCGAGGATTGTGCGCACGAGGTTGACGTTATTGGCATCACACGCTAGCAGTAGGACGTCCGCGGATAGGAGAACGTGTCTCGCGGACGACGTCGGCGCCGAGCAAGGTATGAGCGCGTCCGTATCCACCGTATCAAGTAATACGCCGTCAGGTTCGTGTGCATCATCACCACCACCACATCCCATAGCATTGCGGAGGTATTCTTGAGACGTGCACGACGACGCCGACGGTCCCGCTACAACTAACATCGAGCGCGGCGTGAAGAGCGACCACGGCGCTCCGACAGGTTGAGGGACACCTGCATGTGCATCTATCTTGGAACGTGTGTCATCATCAACACCGCCTGACTCCACTGTGGGAACGGGCCACCACCACTCGGAATCAAATCGGTCGTCGTTGTCGTCGTTGTAATCGTCGGAGTCACCGTCGGATGGAGCAGATGTGTCATCAGCAGGCGCCATCACCACACACAAGGATAATGACGAGGAATGAGGAATCCCAACGAAGTGCACAGATCCCAAGAGCAAGAGCGTGAGCGTGAGCGTGAGCGTGACAGACCACCGACGACAGAGCACGACGACGACGCAGCTTTTTGACCACGTGCTTGACTACGTGCTTGATCGGCGTGATTCTTGATCGGTCCGAAACCACAGTGCACGCCCTCTAAAGGTAGTACTAACCTTAGGGAGTAGAGAGTCCGCTTGTTTTAGAGATGAGGTTCCGACTTCCGAGCCCATTGCTTTGGTCGCGTGATTAGGTCGGGGAGGGATGTGAAACATTTCCCCGACCTAATCACTCGTTGGAACCAAAGGTACATCGGCGACGGTTCGCGTCTCAAAGAAGACCGTGCAATGGATGGACACCAATGACCTCCACGCCGATCAAGTAAACACGACGCCGATTGTAAACGATAGTCACGTGGTGAAGAACACCGTTTTCTGCTGGTCAAGAACACGCCTTTTCATGCGAGCAACAGATCAACGACAATAGCCGATCACGCATCACGGCATCAATCACGTTCTTCACGCACGTCAACATGGTCATCAAGAACAACAACAACACCGTTTTATTTGGTTTCAGGTGAAGCTGGTCAAGAACCACTCGCAGAGTCGCAGGTGAATCAGGCACGCCATGAATGCGGTGACCGGTCTGGTCATTCCACCCACTTCTGTCATTTCAATCTCACGCCGTTCATTTCATTTCATTTCATTTCATTTCTAAGTGTCCGTGTCCAGGTGTCGTGTCGTGTGAATAGCCATCCATGTCCATGTCCGTCTCTCTTTCTGGAACACCACATTTATTGTCTCGCACACACACTTCTTCTTCGGATGCAAATGCGGATGCGGATGCAAATGGTGTGAGTGGGTCGGCTGCGGATGGTGTGGTGAGTGGTTCACATTCACCTACGTTCTCTGTCTTGGCGACGCCGCCACCTTCCGTCGTCGGCGGGAATTCACCTGCTGGTGGTGGCCGTCATCCTTCTCAGAATCACCATCATCATCCTCGCCACGGCCAGGTTTCGTCGGCATCATCCCCTTCGTCCCCATCGGCGCGTATGGCCGCCAAGGCGAAGTTAGCCAGAGAACTTAAAATGGACGCAGACGAACTTCTCGCGGAAGGACAACTCAGCGCGGCGTGCCACGCATACACAGAGGCTATCGCCACCGCGGGACTCGCACCGGCACCGCTGCTGGCGCGCGGCGCGTGCTACCTAGCGCAGGGAAGACTGCACGCGGCGCAGGCGGACGCGAGCCTTGCGCTGCTCACGCTCAACACGCAACTCGACCACTACCACCGCGTGCACGGACTCAGCCCAGATCCGAACAGAACGCAGGGGAAAACGCTGCAAAGTGTCGACGAGTCCAAAGAAACCAAGGAAGCAAAGCCAGAGCACGAACACCACCTGTGGCACGGACTTCCCGCAGACATTGGAGTGCACCACCACCCTGACTCATACGACGTCGACGGCATTACAGGAGAACACGACCACACGAACGTCGCCATGGATGCGCTCGACACTACGGTGCGCGCGTTCCGCCTGCACGCGCGGGCAATGCACCGCCGAGGCGAGGTGGCCGGTGCCGCGGCGCTGTATGCAGTTTGCATCACGCTCATCGAACCGTGGGAGAGCGTGAAATACGACGACGGCGACGGGCGCAGAGCGACGGCGCAGCCCTGGGACGACGGAAGAACGCGCACGTGCGAGTCTGGCCTGGAATCGTGGGTGTGGGTGGAGCCTCTCGACTTCGTGGAGCGGTACAGCGGAGTGAAGAGCATCCATAAGCAGGCGGAGTGGATGCGCACCCAGCTCGCGGACTGCGAACGCCGCGACAAGGTGCGACGAGCGGTTCACAACGTCTCCACTGTCTGGAACTTCATTCGCGAAGTCAACCCGCACCTGCAGCGCCTGCTGCACAGGTCGAACAACCGGCAGATGCTCACGAATGCGGGACTTGGTTCGCCGGCAGTCGCAATCAACACGCCGCACGCCTCGCAGGCGGGTGTGGAGAGCGACGACGCGGATGGCGACGCCTCGGGTACGCCGGCCACCCCCGCCGGTGCACGTCGCAAGCGCAGGAGCTTCATTCACAGCGCGTTGGAACGCGCGGAAGCAAGTCCGACCTCTCTGCAGAAGCGCTCTGGGGGCGCAGCGAATATGCGAACACCAGCTTCACGTGCCGCGCTCGCCGCATCCGCAACGCCCTCTGGCACGGACAGTGCATCGGTCATGAAAACGCTCGACCACCTGCACGAAGACACGGCTTTCATTCAGCTCGTCGAAACGCCGAGCTTGGTTGCCATGGACATCAGCGAGCGGTATATACGCGGCAATGCGCTGCAGCCAAAGGCGAGGGGCATTTTGGGCTTAGCCTCGTCGGCTCCGACACCCATGAAGCATGCGCAGGGAGACACCAAGCATCCAGCAATCAGCGTTGACTTTCATCCGGAGGATCTCCTTGCTAACCACCACCTCTGCAACGCCGTTTGGGGCTACAAACAAGCCCGTGACGTCGAGGTTGAGTCGTGGATGGAATTGCCAGAATGGAGCGGTCCTCGAGAAGGCGAAACATCAATTAAAATGGAGCACGGATCACGGATCGCGCAGTCAAGGCATGGCGTGATTGTGCCGAAAAGCAAGGCGGCGACGAGTCCTATGATTCGCTCTCGACCACACTACAACGTTGGCGCAACAGTTCGTCCTATGACTGCGTCGCCGCCAGAGACTCGGTCCTACGCATACCAGCAGAGAACGTTTGCGCGAGGTGGAAGGCGCGCCTACGCAAAGGACTCGGGCTCTGACGCAATCGGTGAGAGGCCAAATATGTACGTTCATCCATGGAATAACCTCGGCGGTAAGGATTCGCACACAGGTCGTCGGTCGGTGGCTGCTCGAGGATGGAATTCTGCGACGAGTACAAAGGGCGAGTTCAATATAACCCGCACATCCATGGCAATGAAATCTCTCGTGCTTGCATCACCGCGAAGCGAGGCAATTCGGGTTAGCGAAGCTCTTCGTGCTAGTTCTGGCTCGAGCCTGGGATTGATAGCCCCTCCAGCTAGCTCGTATGACTACTCGCCTTATGACGATTTTGGGCGAAGTCCGAGAGATTTGAATCCTCTGGAGCGCGCCTTCGTCGAGGTGGATGATGGTGGCCAGGGCACAATTCCCCGCCGTGATCTCCCGCGTCTTGATGCCGCGCTAGCAAAACATGGCCTCAAATTACAAGGAGACAAGCGCAACGCCGCTGACTATCCAGCCACCACACCCGGCAACGAATCCGTGCACTTTGGAGACTTTGCGCTGTGGTGGGAGGAGAGTGTTCGTGTCGAGCGTGCAAACGCTAGTATGGCAGAAACTTTAAGATAAGTATACAGTTTTTTCTTTCATATAACAAAATACAAATTTAGCAAAGAGGCGGGAGCTCCAGAGCAGGGCGCGCGTCGAACCTGTCGGCACCAGGAGCGACATCGTCCATGAAAAGAACTTGCGGGTGCTCCTTCTTCGCACCATGACGACCGCGTCGTGAGAGAAGCTTGCGCACAGCCGCGGCTGCCGCACGTTTGCCCCTGCGACTCTGCGCCGTGTTACGACGACTATGCGATGACCGGGCAGTACGCCGGCGTGTGGAAAATGCTTCCAATACCATGTTAGCAATATGTGAGGAGGAATTTTTTGACGGCCTTTCGGCGCGAGAAACCCCCGTGCCTCGGAAGGATTCTTGTTTTCTCAGCATTCCCCCACCTGAGCGTGCGGGCATTGCTGGAAGCGTCGTGCGAGGCGTCAAGTCCATACCGATAGGAATCGGCGTGGGACTTGTAGTTTTGGAGTTGCGACGCGGACGACGTGAAGACAAAGCCCAAGACGGGACGAGGGCTGTCTTGTCGCCACGATTCTGATGAGACAAGGCTGCGTCATCACGATTCAATTTCATGCGACCATTGCCAGCTGCAGCATTCATAGGCAAATTCATGTCTAATGTATAAAGCTGCGATTTCTTTTCCAACGTGTATGCGGGCTTGTCAGCAATTTCCTTGACCTGACTCTTGCGAATTTTTGAACGAGCTTTCGAAGGTGGCAGCAAAGCGCCACCAACCGTACGCGGTTTCTTAGAAATTGGAGGCAGCATCGTCGTTTTCTTCGCCTGGCTGAGAGCGGCATGGACAGCCTCACGTCTCTTGGCTTTCTGCTCCTTCGCGTCTGAAGCTGTTTTCCATACATCCGTGCCAGATTGACCTGATTTATAATTCACGGGAGGAAGATGTACCGCATTGTTAGATTTCTTCTGCGAAGCACCACGTTGCAATTTTGCAGAATGAGGTGCGCGTTTGCGCAGAGCTTGTTCCTCCTTCTCTCTCTGCATACGCTGGTAAGGCGTTTCGAAGCGAGGTTTGGGAGACTTCCCACCATTGTTGTGCTTGCTTATATTGCCGAGATCCAAAGCGTCCAGATTTTTGATTCCCATGGACGGAATTTCACGCGTCGCCTTGAACTTTTCCTCCGCAGTATAATTTTGGGCGGGTCTTGCCGACTGAACGCCACGGGGCACGTCCCCGCGATGCGTCTGCGAACCGCGTGCATCATTACTTTGTCGCAGTGTGCTATCACGTGCACCGCGTGCGCTTTGAGCTACCGGTACACTCGAATCGGTCGTGCGTGTAGTACGGTCCTTCAATTGCGAAATTAGCGTGTCGACTTCCTCGGCGTGTTTGGCCATGCTCTCCATATTTTGTCGTTCCGCAGCTTTCATCCTCGCTTCTCTGGCATCGGCCGCTTCCTCATCCTCATTGAGACGTTCGACTGGTCCCTTACTGAACGGTTCGAGATATTGCTTAGTCGGGATGTATTCCTCGTACGCATCGTGCTCGCCTTCGTCGGCAGCGCCACGGCGCCGCCTATTTGCATGCTGGATGCCTTCCTCTCCAAGTTGTGCTGCGTTGGCATCCCTGGTAGTGGTCATCCCTACACCAGGTCTAGCCGACAGCGAACCGCCACGCTTCAACGCCTGTACTTTCCTCGCAGGTGCTCTCTCAGCCTCGTTCGCACCGCCTTGCCCTCCAAGTTGTGCAGCGTTGCCTACACCAGGTCTAGCCGACAGCGCACCGCCACGCTTCATCGCCTGTGCTTTCCTCGCAGGTGCTTTCTCAGCCTCGTTCGAACCACGTGCTGAAATGACTCTCCTTCGTATGCTTTTAGACTGTGCAGGCGGTGCAGGTGCGTCTGGCTTTTTTGGCTTGAAGTTTCCAATGTCACCATGGGTATCGCCGCGAGCGCCAGCGCCAGCGCGCATTTGCATAATCTTGTCTATGGCGTCGTTGGATTCTTTGGTCAATTTCAAAGGCGGAACCTTCGCGCGATTTGATCTGTCCACAGGGGCACGAGGTGATTCAGCATCATAAGACCCATGCTCCACCGAGTCTTTCTTTTTGAGTCGTCGCGCCTTCTTGTCCTTGCTCGAGTTCTTCTCCTTCCCCTTCTCCTTCTCTGGTGCATCTCGAGTACTGGCAAAAGCAGCTGACATAGAAAAAGTTTGCTTTTCGATCTCTTTCGTCTCAACCGGTTCTGCGAACACATGCTTCTCGCGGCGTTTATCCGGAGCTTTGATTCGATCGGGACCAAGATTTCGCGACTCATAATTGGCCTGATCCACCTTGCCGGGAACGTGCCATGCTCCGCTGGCATCTCGATATAATCCATTCGATTCTGTGTATGCATCGGTGGGTGCCTCCACTTTTGACTGAATGTTAGAGGCTTTTGAGTCTCCCACTTCCTTCCACCGTGCATTTTCGCCTTTCTTCCTCCCATGTTTGCCTCTCATATAACCACCCTTGCCATGAGTCAGACTTTCGTTCTCGTCGAACAGCAGATTTCCATTCTCATCGTACCAGAGGCCGTCGGCACCCTGGTTTAGAACGCGCCCGCTCCCATCACGCATCTTACCATCCGCGCCCATGGCCAATCCGTTGATCAGATTTCCGTTCTCGTCGTACAACAGATTACCATTCTCGTCGTACCAGCGGCCGTCGGCACCCTGGACTAGAACGCGCCCGTTCGCATCACGCATTCTACCATCCTCGCCCATGGCCAATCCGGAGGCACCGTTGATCGGATTTCCGTTCTCGTCGTACAACAGATTTCCATTCTCGTCGTACCAGCGGCCGTCGGCACCCTGGACTAGAACGCGCCCATTCGCATCGCGAATTTGTCCGTCCATGTCCATCATTAGACCAGGTGGTCCTCCATTCAAGTTTCCATTCTCATCATAAAGGAGATTTCCATTCTCGTCGTACCAGCGCCCGTCGGCACCCTTCACAAGCACACGCCCAAATGCGTCTCGCATCTTCCCGTCATCACCAACACTTAATCCAACTGGGTTCGAGACCGCATTGCCACTCTCGTCATAGAGGAGATTTCCATTCTCATCATACCAGCGCCCATCGGCACCCTGCACAATCACGCGCCCGTTGGCATCACGCATCTTGCCGTCCTCGCCTATTTTCAGCCCGTAAGGAGTCTTCATCGTCGTCGCCTTATCATTATCCAACGCATCCCTAGCGGACCCCGTGAGCGCTCCGCCCTGTGCGTTGAGTCCGGAGTACATGACGGGCTTTCCATCTCCGTCGTAAAGTAAGTTTCCATTCTCGTCGTACCACCGGCCGTCGGCACCCTGCACAATCACGCGCCCAAAGGCGTCGCGCATCTTCCCGTCCAAGCCTCTTTCGAAGAAGGATCGCATCCTGCCAAACTCGTTGCTGAGCAGCCTCTCCTTGGCCGCCTGCGCAATCGCCGCGATGCGATCTCCGTACTTCGCGAGCGCGTTCTCGACGCCCAGTCCAGCCGTGTGCAGAAACTCGGCGTACACCGTAGGGTCCGTTGACTCCGTCCAGATGTCTGCGAGCTCGAACAGCGCCTCGAAGAAGCTCGGATGGTCGAGGAGAAACTCGCCCTTGCCATCCTCGAAGAAGTCTTCGGCGCTCACCCTCGTCAGCTCTTCGTCGTCCGCTTTGGGATTGCCAAGAGCCAGCTGCAAACCGACGTTCATCATGCAGTACTCGTCACAGGTCATGCAGTGGCTCGACTCGTCCGTGTACTGAAAGCGCGCCCACCACCTCTCGATTTCAGATATGAGCACAGGGTGCGTGCGACATCGCCGGCGCTGCCGCAGCCCTTCCGTGGTGTAGAACTGCCTGTCACCCTGCTGGCGGAAGTCCAACTTTGAAAGTTCCTGGGCGGTGTCCAACTCCGTCTTCACTCGCTCGCTGCTTAGACCCTTTCTCATCAACGCCTCGTCGCGCTCCCGTCTCCGCTTGCTGTCAAGATAATCTTTCTCGAACGCGCGCTTGAGCTTCAGCAAGTTGTTTGCCTTTTGCCAGAGACCGCCGTCCATATGCATGTGCAGGCAGCACAGCCCGCCCTTCTTCTCCTGGCACGCGCGTACGGACGCAAGCTCGTTCCGCACCGCGTGCCCTCGGAACGTCCTCTGCACGTTCTCGGCTGCCGCATCCAGTTCGTTGAGTGCCGACATCGTCTCCGGCAGTGCCGACGGCGAGAGAGAGCGCGTGTGTGCCATCGTGCAGAGCTCCTCTTCGGCGTGGGGATGCGGTGCGCGCTGTCCCTGTCTCACGCGCTGCTCGGCCGAGTGCGAAGGTAACCCTCAACCTGAAGTTGCCTGAAGTACCCTATTATCCGTGCCTGCCGTGCGCACAAACACGCGGTGCGCCTGCGCGCGCACGCACGTGGGAGTCGGCGTACCTACGAGCGTACCTGTCTTTTGCAAGACTATTAATAGGCTCAACTGAGGGCGTGCCCCCCCCAGTACTGTCCTCAGGCCAGGCAGCGAGATAGGCCCACTCACTCAAGAGGCTCACTCACTCCAGAGGCCTATCGTAGTGTCGCCTGCCTGCCTGTCTGGACTCTGAGGCTCACCTCAGACGACTGCCACCGACCGAGGCAGTGGCAATTAAGCACGTGCCAATGCTGCCGAGAAGGACGAATGAATATTTGGGCGCCGGGGACCCGGGTGGTCCCAGTCCCAGTCCGGAGAACTGGCGCCGGCGCCGCTGACTGACTGACTGATTCTACTGATATCAGCGTTGAGACCACCTCACCACCGGCGGGTTGGAATCCTGCATGTTTTCTTGACCAGGATCCTGCAAGAGTTGACGCAAGGTCCGGTCCGGTCCGGTCCGTCGTGGACCGTGGACGTGGAGGCGAATCTGCACTTCTGCAGGCGTCTGCATTAGCCGCGCTGATGATGAAGTCAAGAGGAAGAACAAGGCCGGCGCCTGATTGGTCCTGATGAGGGAGGAGGTTGGTAGAGATGCGCTCACCTTTAAAGACCTCTCACAAAGTCGCGGTCAACGGACGAAAGCATAGTGGTAGTCTATGCGCCGCCGAAGGAGCTCGCCGATGGTAAATAAATACCAGGAAATCACGGCAGGTTGTGTACCTGTACGAGAGAAAGCTGGAAAGTGGTACGAAAGGCGTGCGTGGCTGTGCCTCATTCGCTCGCATGAATCTTTCCAGTTCCAACGCATCCTTCAAGTGTTCTTTCAAGGCTTCTCTCACTCTCAGTTCGTGCCTCTGTCGTGAACCGTCAGCAAGTGTTCGGTCAAGCAAGTGGCGAGCAAGTGGCAAGCAGTGGTAATTAATGGCAACAGCCGTGGTCACGTGGTGGATCCACCGTGCCACAGTGGACCATGCAGGTGACTTAAGCACGGCTTGATGAGCTCGGCGAAAGGTTTACTCGAGCATTCGACGAGGTAAAAGATTAGCTCGGTCGGTCAAACCTCTCATAGTACTACCAAGCTCGCTCTTGACCACCCTACAGCTGTGAACTTAAGTACAAAAACAAGTGAAGCAACCCTTGGTGGTTGGTGGATCCCACTAATAATGAGCTCCTCACGCCTCACTGCTGCCCAATGGCACCAACTTGGCAACTTGGCACCAAGTTGATGGACCCGTGCTTTTTTGTCTGATGAAGATTGGTTCCAGCAAGAATTTACTCGTTAGACTAGGCATGAAGGCAGTCGCGTCGAGCAGTCGAGCACTCGAGCACTCGAGCTCAACGCCGGTTCGCGCACAAGGCCGGTTCGCGCACAAGGCCGGTAGTAAAGGCCGGTAATAAAGGCTGGTAATAAAGGCCGGTAATAAAGGCCGGTAATAAAGGCCGGTAATAAAGGCCGTACATGTGTGGCATCACGTCTTCCACGCATAGGGCAGGTTTGAGGGATCGCTCTCCGCCCCTACATATTCATCCTGTTTTAGTTTTTTGCGATCGCATCATGTCGTCGTCGTCGTCGCACACGGGCACTTCAGTGTCAACGGCATACCAGGTTCACCTCCCATTATGTGTTTTAACAAATAATAATATTGCCGACGACGTGCAAGTTGACGTCGTGCTTGATGAACCAACTTCGAATTCAGATCACAATGTGTGGACAGTTCAAGTCGTCGACGTCCACAACAACAAGAATACGCGACTGTGGACGTCGCCGTCCATCTCGTCAAAAGTGCCACCAGCCGTGTCCGCCAAATTCAAGAAGAAAAAAGGGATATTAGAGGTGACGTACACAGTTTCCCATGAAAACGAAAAGAACGACGACGACGACGACGACGACGACGACGGTGCTGCGGCACCGACTGCAGGCGCCGAGTTCGAGTTACATGCAGAAGACAAGAACAAGAACCAGACGCAGATACCAGAAAGTCGTGCGAACATGGACATGCCGCACGCCTTGTTCCGAGACGCGCCGTACGTGCGCATCGAGTCGGCGCCGCCGCCGTACGGCCGTCACGCCGTCGCGACGCAAGACGTGAAGGTGGGAACGGAAGTGTTCTCCTCGTTGCCATACGCAGCAGTCATCAGCGACAAGTACGCCGACAAGCTCTGCCACGCGTGCTTTGCTCCCCTCGGGAGCACGCCGAGACTGTGTGCAGGAGGATGCGCGTTCGCGGCGTACTGCTCCACCGAGTGTGCAGCGAACGATGCCGCGGACCACAAGCACGAGTGCACGCTGCTCGCGGCGCTCAAGGCGGCCAACCAAGCCGCCGGAAGCCGTGGCCTGCGTCTCTTCGCGCGTGTCCTAAACAAGCGCGCGAGAGAGCCAGCGGAAGCCTTCGCCGCCGTTGCGGCGCTCGATGAAGGCGCGAGCGGGTCCGGCGACGAGGCGGAGCGGGCACGCTTCCTGGGCATGGCCGGAGCAGTGAACAAGCTCGTGCCTCCAGCATCGCGTATGGACGACGTTGCCGAGCTTGCGCGCCTCATCGCCAAGGTTCACAACAATCTGCACGGGGTGTCGAATATGCGCGGCGAGCAGGTGGCGCATGCGCTGTACCCGTCGGCGAGCTTTTTCAACCACAGTTGCTGGCCGTCGTGTGTTGTGGGGTTCAGCGGACGTGCGCTTCGCGTGCACTGCATCGATCCCAACGGCGTTGCGGCTGGCGGCATTCTCAGCATTGCGTACACGGAAGTTTACGCGAGCGAACCCGTGCGCGCACAAAATCTGCTCGAGAAGAAGGGATTCCGGTGTGCGTGCGATCGTTGCAAATCGCCTCGCGATGCAGACGTCTCGCTCACCGCATGGGCGACTGGTGCGCCGGTGGACGAACGGCGCGAGGCGAGGATGAGAGAAGACGCGAGGAATGCGCTGATCCACTACCAGAGAGCTGGCGGTGACGTCGACGCGCTTGAGACGTGTCGTGCGCGGACAGCGTCTCTGCTTTCTCGTCTCGAGGCGACGTTTGACTTGCACCACGAGTTGTGCCACGAATGCCGTTTTCTGCTCATGGACCTGTGCCGTGACCTCGGACGACACAAGGATGTGGTTCGTCTCACGAGAAATCTTGCGTCTGACCACGATGTGCACCTTCCCAAGTACCATCCGACATGCGCTCTCACATCGTACCGTGAGGCGGAATCGTGCACGTCTCTGGGCGATAAGGGTGGAAGCCTGAAGGCTTATGAAGGCTGCCTCTCCGTGCTAAAGGTGTGCTACGGCGTCGACCACGCGGATGTCGTGGAGGTGCAGAAGCGCGTCGTCGATTGCTCCGAATGAAGGGGGGCAGATTTACATCCCCTGATGTAGTACACGTGTACAGTAAACATGAGACCCTGCCAATTTCATTGATCGGGGCAATCATCACATGATGGCGATCCCCTTCCACGTCATGCAACAGCAAATGCGAAACGGAGGGAATGGGGGTGGCGTTTCAACACTCGCCGAGGCAATCAATGAGCCGTGCGCCAACCGCGACAAGGAGCGCGCGTCCCAGCCGATGCCCAATTTCAGGAGCACGCCAGGAAATCGACACAACATGCCGCTTGCATTCTGGTCAGCGTGGACGCTAACGTCGCGCCCGCGTCGTATTGCTTTGCTCGTAGACGACGCGCAGGAAGAGTACCGCCCCTATGCCGAGCCAATCATTCCGAACCTCGTCAAGCTCACGCAGGCGTTCCGTGCCAGAGGTGCCCCAATCATGTGGTCGGCTTGGTCTCGACACTACAAGGACGGCATTTCTAATGCGATGGATAGGTGGTATGGGCCTGATGGATTGCGTCTACACGAGCCTGAAAATGCGCGTTACATATTCGACGGCGATGCTGGAATGCGACCGCTGAAGGAGATTGCGCCAACGGCTGATGAATTAGCTGCGGGGTGCTTCTACCACTCGCATATGCTCGACATGTTTTGTCAATCCTCGCTTGCTTGTACACGTCAATCACTTCCGTGATCGGAAGAACGCGTCAACTTTAACTTTAACGTCATGTGAAATAAGTGAATGATGTAATTGTACAATGTGAACGTGAGATTTGTTTACAAGATGCGAACCTCAGTCATGAACCGCGTGCCGTTGAGCTCACCTAAGCGCAACGCATCGGTAGGTGCTTGGCCGGTAACGTTATCACCCCAGCACGCGACGCTCCCGTCGGCTCGCAGTGCCAACGAGTGACTGTAACCCGCGGCGACCGCTACGAAGTCGCCCTCCACGCCGGCGGGAGGCGCCTGGCTGTCGTCGTTCCAGCCCCAGCACGCGACGCTCCCGTCGGCTCGCAGTGCCAACGAGTGTTCACAGCCCGCGGCGACCGCTACGAAGTCGCCCTCCATGCCGGCGGGAGGCGCTTCGCCGTTACCGTTCCAACCCCAGCACGCGACGCTCCCGTCGGCTCGCAGTGCCAACGAGTAAGCGAAGCCCGCGGCGACCGCTACGAAGTCGCCCGCCACGCCGGCGGGAGGCGCTTCGCCGTTAACGTTATCACCCCAGCACGCGACGCTCCCGTCGGCTCGCACTGCCAACGAGTGATCACTGCCCGCGGCGACCGCTACGAAGTCGCCCTCCACGCCGGCGGGAGGCGCCTGGCTGTCGTCGTTCCAGCCCCAGCACGCGACGCTCCCGTCGGCTCGCAGTGCCAACGAGTGATCACTGCCCGCGGCGACCGCTACGAAGTCGCCCTCCACGCCAGCGGGAGGCGCCTGGCCGCGGTTGTTCCGTCCCCAACACGCGACGCTCCCGTCGGCTCGCACTGCCAACGAGTGTCCATTGCCCGCGGCGACCGCTACGAAGTCGCCCTCCACGCCAGCGGGAGGCGCTTGGCCGTCATCGTTATCACCCCAGCACGCGACGCTCCCGTCGGCTCGCAATGCCAACGAGTGACTTTGACCCGCACTAATCATGGCGTTTGCCCTTGCGCGCCGAATGCGCCTTTCTTGAACAACGGCGATTCGCCGCGGCCTGTGCACGGTGACGAGCCAGTCGAGCCATACGGCGATGGCTTTGTCCTTCAGGCTCAGCAGCAGGTGGTTGTTGTGTGACGCTGACACTGGTGGGACATTCATGTCGGACACGGGCATCATGACACGCTGGGCAAAATAATAATAATGCAAAATGACCGAGGGCAATTCAACCAACTACCAAGAAAAAGAAGACCGAAACCCCGAACCCCAACCCCGAACCCCGAACTCGCCTCCCGAAGAAATTTCAGTTTTGGATCAAAAGGGCCTTTTTTGTTTCACTGTTGGATCATTGGATCAAAGTTGGATCAAGTTGGATCAAGTTGGATCAAGTTGGATCAGTTGGATCACGTTGGATCACGTTGGATCACGTTGGATCACGTTGGATCACGTTGGATCACATTGGATCAGGTGGATCACGTTGGATGTCTTAAACTGTCAAAAGTGATTCCCTTACACGTTGTTGGTTGTTACCCTTATCCCAAACTTGCCTCAAAGCTTGCGCCGGATCGACCGCCGCAACGGCGTCGCCGGTTCGCCGTCGTCGCCGCGCCGTGCTTCGCCGGAGCCAGCGCCGGCGCCGGCGGAGGGCACGTTCTCTCCGGCAGACGCAATGCGCTTCTTCTTCTTCTTCTTCTTGTCGTCGTACGGGAAACTCGGGAGCGTGCACTTGTCGCTCCGCAACTCCTCCATTTCCACCAACTCCACGGTCCTCCCATTCAACGCCTGGCGAAGCGTATCGACGAGGTACGCCTGGTGGTGACAGTGAGTGAAGAATTCCGTCACGGTTGTCACCCTAGGTGCATAGAAGCCGGTAGTCTTGTGGCACTCCATCGCGGCGGCAATGTAGTGCGCACAAGGGCGTCGCTCTTGTTGGCACGTGACGCAGTTCCCGTGCCGGAGGAATGGCTGTGCGAGATCGATACGGCGCTTCGTCCTCACCTCCTTCACCTGATAGACGAACTCGAGCGGTGTCGCCTCCACCATCATTCCAGGCGCACGCATGCTCTCCTCGTCGTACTTGTCCCGGATCGATGGCAGAATCACGTCATCGGCGTTGACCTTCTTCAGCTCACCGACAAGGCGCGTGATCACGCTCATCTGCACGTCGAGTATGCCGCTCAAGATGTCAAGCGGTGAGTCCTCAGCGCGCACGCCAAGCGCGTCAAGTCGCCCGTTCTCCTGCTCAACCTGATTCGACGTCGTCTTGCCGAACATCGACACGCCTTTCTCGACCAGGTCCGCAAGAAAGAAGAGCCCTTCCTGCTCCTCCAAGTAGTCGGCAGCAGCAGCGTTCTGCGCCCTCAAACATTCGAGGTTTGTTTCGAGCTCCTGGTACGTCGCCGCCTTCACCACACTCCAGTACGTGCCCTCATGAATGGCTCCGCAGTTGTGTTTGAGGTTCCTCAGCATGTGTATCAAGCACCATACATGACACGCGTCCGGCAAGGCTTTAGCGACCGCAGGAATGAGTCCTTTCCCACGGTCCGACACGACGGTGCACTGCTTCACGAACGCAGCGAACGTTGCGTTCTTCAACGCGAGCTCGAGGAGCAGAGCGTGCGTGAGTGCACTCCTTCTCGTCGAGCGCGATGAGACACGCAACCGGCAGATTGCACATCGTCTTCGTCGGCAGCTTCGCCTCCAAGATGAGCAGGCGCCCTTGGAAGGACCCGTGCAAGTGACAGGCGTCCAACGCGATTACGTCCAAGCCTGCGCGCGCCGCGACCTCTGCTGCAGACCCAAGCAAGTAGCCGCAAGCAACAAGTTTGTTCTCCTTGTCTGTCAAGAACACCGTGTGTGACCCGGGATTCGTTTGAACGAGCTTGTCGAGGAATGGCTTGATGATCTGGTAACTGTAGTTATACTCAGTTTCGCTCATCGTGATGACCTCCTGCTTCGCGCGCCACGCCGTCGTCTTGGACGCGTGCGCGCCGCCTTCGATCGCACCCATGACGTTGACTGCTTTCGTCTTGAGCTTCGGCTCTAGACTAACTGCTAGTTGAACCGAAGAAACCGCGGCAATGTCGCGCGCCTTGTTGGTGCGCGCCGTCGACACGCACAGACGATTGTGCGGTCTGCAGGAGCACAGGTCGACTCTCCACCCCTCCTTCCGGCATCTCAGTGTCACCACGCAAGAGCATTCCGATGACGAGCACGCCATGAGCGCCGTGCGGCTTCCTGAGAAACCCACTCCTTCAATCTTCGCTGCGGTTCTCATGCTTTTCCCGTGTGCCTTTGCGTGTGTGTGTATTTCCTGCACGAGCTTTGCGCGTCCCTCCTTGTTCGCCGCGTGCACGGTGGCAGGAAGTGATGCCATGAAAGGATCCTCGTCACTCTCGGCGGCACGCGCGTCTCCCGCACCCGCTCCACTCTCACGTACGGCAATGGCAGCACCACGAGACGGAGGCGGAGGCGGCGCAGGACGGGCACGACGGGTGGGCATGGCGACTGTGAATGGTGACTGTAATACCCTACTACATAGGGGGAAAGTCGGTTGCCGCCGCCTGTGAGCAATGAACGGGGCAACAAGTCGAGAAATTCTTGGAAGTTTCTTGGTCGACGCCACAAGTCGAGAATTCGGGTTTGATCCAACAACATGATGTCATGATCCAACAGTGAAACAAAAAAGGCCCTTTTGATCCAAAACTGAAATTTCTTCCTCGCCTCCCCTTATTTTTTAAAACCCTACTCCCCAAAACTGAAAACGGCCTCGAGCACTCAGTCAGAATTCTAACCTTAGAACCCAGCTGTCAGTTGCCTGGGTTTTCCCCCCCCCCTGGACCCGGTAACATAACGTCCATGGCGCCTTTATTTACTCCCTCCCGGACGACGTTCGGTGGTGGCTCCAGTCGGTGCACTCACTATATATATGCCTCCTGCTGCCGCTCTCTCGCTCTGTGTGTGTGTGTGTGTGTGTCTCTTTAGTTTCCTCTCTCTCTGTGTTGTCTCGGTGCTTAATCATAAGCGGGATTGGTTCATTTGGTTGGGATAATAGGTATTGGTTGGCACTCCTCTGTCTGTGGCCATTTATTGGTTGGTGTGGTTTCCCATTTATTATTGGTTGGTGTGGTTAGCTGATATATCATAGGTCTACAGTTGTTGTTGGTGGTGGTGATCGTTGTCGTCGTCGCCATCCAGTCATTAATTAGTCGTCATCCGTTGGAAGTAAGTCAGAGGAGGACTGCATTCGTCATCATGATGACGACGCACGCACTCACTCTTCTTCTTCTTCTCTGCTTCGCGTTCGCGGCGACTCCCTCAGCCGCACAGCAGCAATACAATAACGGCGCCGGTCTCGTGAGCGAAAACTACGCGCCCTCCGAAAAACTTGGTGCTGTTGGCGCGGGAGGATCAGGACGCCTCGAATACCCGCAGAGCCACGCAGCAGCAGCAGCAACACGACGTGCCTCTGAACTTCTCGTGGGTGGTGGTGGCTCTACGACGGACATAGCAACAAGCAACAGCAATAACGAAGACACGACGACTGATCAATCAAGCGACGATGTTGCCGCGATCATCAAGTCGATCGCACGTCGCTTCGGGTCACCCCAAGCGACCGCGAAGAAGGCGGAAGAGACGTCCAAACAGCTCGTGCCTCTGACGCCGTTCAGCTTTCTTCCATTCAATCCCATCACGTTTGTTCAGCTTTCGGCACTCTTCGCCATCCCATTTCTACAGCTCATCAAGATTGCGTCGGTATTTCGCGTCATCTGTGAAGGTGGACCGCCATGCCGTGCGGTGTTTCCCGAGGTGAAGTCGTTGAGCGATCCGATCCCAGTGGAGACGAAGATCGTGCCTACTGAGTTCCCAGTGTCTCCTCCTGAAGAAGAAGAAGGAGGAGACGACGAAGAAGAAGAACAGCCGTTGAAAAACGACGACGAGCTCAACAACGAGCACTAACGAGACTGATACTGAAAATTGATTTAGTGATCACGGAGTTCACAATTGAAAAGCAAACAAAAAGTAAACAGAAAAAAAGTCGCTCTTAACATCGAATTATTCACTTGCCACTTCCAACCTTCTTTCGCTTCATGTTTCCACCACCACCTCCTCCACCATTATCACCACCACCACCTCCTCCACCTCCTCCTCCACCACCACCACCACCGCCGCGCATACCACCGGGAGGTAGCTGCGGCGGCGGGCTCAGCAAACCCGTGTAGTCGGCATCAACGCGGCTCTCCGTGTCACGCAGGAACGATCCAAATGCCACAGCTTCCAGCACGACGCGGCGCTGCTGGCCGTACGTGATGGCAAGGCTCTCGACGCGCCCGTCAGCGACAGCCGCTTCAAGCATCTCGACGAGCTCTCGCGGATTCTGTGCATCTCCCACCGCCTCCTGCATCTGCATCTGAAGGTTGGCAATGTCCCCGAACAGCGCGGTGGTGTGCCTCTCCACCACGCTGACGCCCTCCGCGGAGACGATTCGCGCCGTGGACGCGAGCGTCGTCTCGTCGAACGACTCGACGTAACGTCGCAGCGGGCTCAGCGTCGCTCCGTCACCGACTCCGCTTGCCATGTCCATCATTTCGTCGGCGATGTCTCGCTTCCTTCTAGCACTCTCCTGCACCTCTCCCGTCTCGTTGTTGAGCTCGAATTCCGTCTCGAGCCCCTCGTCGCCGTCGTCGCCGTCCATGGAAGCGCGCGCGTCCGTGACGGTGAACAGCCGCTCGAGGCGCGCAACCACCTCCTCCCTTGACTCGGGGAGCATGCCGAGCGACCTGTCGAGCTGAAAGCGCTTGTCGACGCGACGGAGGAAGTAGCCGAACATGACGCTGGCGGCGTACACCTGTGCCGCCTGCAGCTTTGAGATGCGAATCATGGCGTTGGCAAACGCCGCGGGCGGTGCCCCACCCCACAGCGCGGTGTTGAGGTGCTCTTTGACGAGTTCCACCGCCTCTGCGCTGTGCACGCCTTGAACGAGCTTGGAGAGGTCGCCGACACCAGGCAGTTCGACAGGGTTTTCGAGCTTGGGTACCATGGGAACGCCGACGAGGTTGAACTGCTGCCTGATGCACGCGTAGATGAGGTCTTCGAGCGCGCGTCGTCGCTCGAGCGCCTTGACGCTTCCGATGCGTTCGTACAGCACGATGGAGCTTTCGTCTTTCTTTTCGTCTTCGTCTTCGCCGTCCTCTCCGCCGCGTTTGTCTTGGTTGATTTGGTCTTGCATTTGCTGCAGCTGGCTTTCCACCGCATCCGCGAACAGGTGCGGTTCGTTCGTGAGCACGTACGAGAGGTACTCGCCCGTGGGTGTCGCAGGTGCGAGTGGCGCGGGCATACGTTTCGCGAGCTTATTGGAGTTATTGCTCGCGTCCCCACCAGCCGCGGGGTTATTATTACTAGCATCTGACGAGGATGACGACGACGGCTCTCCTCCTCCCGAGGGTGAGTTGTTATCCCCTGACGAAGACGCACCGAGAGGCACAGGCGAACGACGACGACGATGACTCCGAGCACGAGAACGAGCACGAAAAGGAGCAGCACGAGATTTCAAAGGTTGAGCCCGAGCCCCCGAAGTATATCCATGAGCTGACATCATCATCATCATTTTAATTGCCAAAAAAACAAACTATTAAAATAAGGTAGCTGTTGCCTAGTACTACTCTTACTGTATTAATAGGTATTTATGTTGACAAACGAAACGACGAGAAACGAAACGTCTCTAGTACTATCGTAATACAAAAGCGTATTATTACTGACTGCGAGACACAGCGAGGGAGACCGGACCGGAAGAAGGCGAGAGGGAAATGGAAATGGACGACGTGGAGCTGAGGAAGGAGGCTCGTCTGAGCTCAACCAACCTGGGGCCTGGAGAGGGGAGGAACAGAACAGGGGACCCAATTCACTGGTGGCGGCACCCCACGACCTACCCTACGAGACACAGAGTTTCTGCAGATTTCACCTATCCTCCGCCCTCCGGAGCTCTCGCCACACCGGTGACCAGACCACGCAACCAGGAGCGAACGCAATCGGAAGGTCTGGCTACTATGTCCCCACCTCCACCTAGGTGGACCAGGCAGCCAGGGGGCACGCAGCTGCCCGCTAACCCTAACCCTAACCCTAATGACCTAATACCCTAACCCTAATCTTCAGTTCTACTTGTTTAATTGGGGTTTTTGATTGGGGGGAGTCGCTCGCGCTGCTGGTTCTGGGCGGCCGCCAGGAGGGTCACGGCCCCTCTCGAGACCCTCGGTGGCCTCTCCCTTAGGGCTGCGCGCGCGTATCCACTCTTGCTGTTGGTTGCTTGCTTCGCAAACAACCTACTAACAGCCGCACTACACACGAGTAGTGGGAGGTCGAACACACGTCGGACGCGTCTTCGAGGGACGTAGTTTGTACACCGAAACGGTCTAAGTATCTACGCTTAGATCTAGGCATCAGCAATCTTCGATTGGAAGTTTACTGTGCAGATCCTTAATCGATTGATTAATGGCTGACGCGCCGAACGAACTCGAGGTTCTGGAAGCTCGTCGCGAAATATTGCAGCTGGAGATTACGCTTGCACAGGAGCGCCGCGCAGCTGCAGAAGCTGAGCAGAAAGGCAAGAAGGCTGTCGACGAAGGAGGCGAGCCCACGTTAGATTACGTGGTGCCTGCCATCTACCCGGACGCTCGCCACGCGGAGTCGCTACCTACGGCTGGGATTCTGCGTCGCGGCAAGCCAACCCTGCTTTCTTTGCCGTCGAACCCTGTCCTTCAGCACCTAGAGGCTGAATCGGTTAAACAGGGACACGCGTCGTCCCACAACGCGTGGATTTTCCGATCGATTGTGAGTGTCAGCGCATACCTGGAACTCGGAGTGTTGAGTCTGCAACAAGAGACCGACGACCGAGTGGAGGATTTAGCGACTTACGTCGAAGGAGAGCTGGACGTCGAGCGAGGAGACGACGGGAAACCGTTAGATCCAGACGGAGACGCCCTGGTTCACTTCAACGAGCTGAACAAGAAGATCGCGGAGATCGACTCCGTTCTGGAGCGCACGCGCAACACGCTCACAGGCGTCTTGGAGCTCGCCGCTGAGCTCGAGGACTTCTCACTTCTTCGTCGCCAACAAGGGGCCGCGTACCGTCATTACGAAGGAGACGGCCGACGCCACAGTGGCACAGCTGCTGGAGGAGACGACCGCCTATCCGCCGCGCTCGAAGCGAACCACCCGCATCCAGAAAGAGATCCGCTCTAACAGGGCGACTCAGATTGCCAAGCAAGCGGCTGTTAAGTCGGTGGCAACCAACAAAAAGGATAAACCTTAGCGGCGCATGCTGCGCAGCTGGGGGAGGGTTGGAGGGCGGTTGGCGAGGACGGAAGGAATAACAACGGATGTGCCTGGGGAAGCGCATACTGAGGACGAGCGATCGCGTGGGCAGTCGCTTGGCCGCTCAGGTCAGGGAACAGCTGGAGGAGTGGCGCCGGATCGGCGCGGGCCCGCAGCTGTTGCACTGGATTGCCAAGGGAGTGGCGATCATATTCACGAACGGTCCTCCCCCGTCGTACGACTTGGGCGCGAGCCTAACGTCGATGACGGAGGAGGAAAACAGCTTCATGGAGGCGGAGACGTCACGCTATAGGTGGGCATTTACGCCGTCACGCCGGAGGGGGGGGGCGTCATGACGCGTCACGTGACGCGTCACGCGTCAAGTAACGTTTTACGCGTCACGTGTGACGGCAAACCCCTAAACCAATCCCCGACCAAATTCCCCGACCAGGGTTATTCGTGACGCGTCAAGCCGGCGAGGGGGGGGCGTCATGACGCGTCACGGGACGCGTCACGCGTCAAGTAACGTTTTACGCGTAACGCTTTGCGCCCAGGTATACGTCACGCCTCCTGAAGCTGGGAGCATGGGAGGAGATCGACGGCGGAGCGGCGCACTGCGTCAACCGCGTTCATCTGGTCCCGAAGGTGGGATCGAAGAAATTCAGGCTGGTCATCCTTTTTGGCCATCTCATCGGCTTGCCGCCGCCTCCTGTGGAGGTGCCTGTCGCGCCTGTCGCGCCTTGGAGCTCGCCGCTGGCCAATTTGGCGTCACGATTGGTGACACTCGTCTCTCCTCTTCGTGGAGATACGTGACTATGATGGCAATACTGGCCCCCCCTAAAATCTTCAGTTCTACTTGTTTAATTGGGGTTTTTGATTGGGGGGAGTCGCTCGCGCTGCTGGTTCTGGGCGGCCGCCAGGAGGGTCACGGCCCCTCTCGAGACCCTCGGTGGCCTCTCCCTTAGGGCTGCGCGCGCGTATCCACTCTTGCTGTTGGTTGCTTGCTTCGCAAACAACCTCCCACCCTCCCTCCCTGTTGACTATAGTTGGTTACTGGAGCAGGAGACCTACTTTTGGTTTAATTTCGGTTTGTGTAAAAGATGACCTTCATTGGCAATACTGGCCCCCCCTAAAACCCTAACCCTAATGACCTAATACCCTAACCCTAACCCTAACCAAGTGACCCTATACCCTAACCTGCTCCCCCCCGCCCTTCCCGAGTGACCCATTCTGTTCGTCATTCTTCGCCATTCAGCCGCCATACCACTCCCTAGAATATATCCCATCTTCTTCATCTTCCTAAGATGAAAGTCTCCGTGTATCCTCTCGGCGCGGGTCAGGATGTTGGTCGGTCGTGTGTCCTGGTTTCATTGAGCGGAATTCCGTCCTCCTCCTCTGGGTCCTCGTCATCATCGTCATCATCCTCATCAGTTACGCTCATGTTCGACTGTGGTTTGCACATGGGACACACGCATGCCACGGGACGGAGGTACCCCGACTTTTCGAAAATCTCACCCTCTTTGAACATCTCGCGGGTGGTTGACGCGGTGATCATAAGCCACTTCCACCTTGACCACATTGGAGCACTGCCGTTCCTCACAGAACATACCAACTATTCAGGACCCGTCTTCATGACGTCACCCACACGTGCCATCGCATCCATCATGCTCGAAGATTATCGACGTGTGATCTCGTCAGCGTCGAGAAATAATAATAACGACGGGAACGACAACGAAAACGACGCCGCTTCAGGGAAATCAGACGTGACGATCCCCGAGTCGTCGTTCTACGACGACACCACCGTCAAGAGGTGCCTGCGCAAAGTCACCACCGTCGCACTCAACGAAACAATAGAAGTACCACTGCAAAGAGGACAAAAGGGAACGTTAAAGCTCACCGCGCACTACGCAGGACACGTGCTCGGAGCGGCGATGTTCCACGCATCGTATCAAGCACCTGGCATGGCGGACCCGGTGACGTGCGTGTACACGGGCGACTACAACACCAGGTCGGACAGACACCTTGGGCCGGCCGTGCTCCCTCAGGGTCTCAAGCCTGACGTGCTCATCACCGAGTCGACGTACGCAGACACCGTGCGCGATGCCAAACGAGGACGAGAGCGGGAATTCCTCAATGCCGTGCACGACACGCTCGTGCACCACGGCGGGAAGGTGCTCATTCCCGTGTTTGCGCTAGGACGAGCGCAGGAACTGTGCATTCTGCTCGACGAGTTCTGGGAACGACTTGGGTGGCGCAGTGCCGCGACGCCTGGACCGCCCATATTCTGCACCGCGGGAATGGCGGCGTCGGCGAACCAGTACTACGACCTGTACGCGCGGTGGATGAACGAAAGAAGGCAGGCAAAGGCGGCGACGCACGGCGCTGCTCTTGGACTCGGTCAAGTGCGCGTCTGGGAACGCGGCATGGAAAGGCGGGCGGACCTCGGCCCGTGCGTGCTGCTCGCAACGCCGGGAATGCTGCACGGAGGTACGAGCTTGGACGTGTTCACCGCGTGGTGCGGCGACCCACGCAATCTCGTCGTGCTTCCCGGATACTGCGTATCCGGCTCAGTGGGTAGCCGCCTCCGCGAGTCGCCGCGTGGCGTGCTTCGCCGCGTGGATGTGGGCATGCGCCAGGGCGCTGGTTCGTCGTCGACGGCGATTGACGTGCGATGTGCCGTGCGCCACCTGTCCTTCTCAGCGCACGCAGACGCGCGAGGGATTCTCGGGCTCATCAAGCAGGCGGAGCCGCGCCACGTCGTGCTCGTTCACGGCGAGAAGACGAAGATGGCGCGCCTGAGCACGGAGATCGCGAACGTGTTTGGCACGCCGTGCTACTATCCTGCAAATCACACGCTCACGGTGCTTGAGTCGTCGTGCACCATTCCCGTAAGAATGAGCGCGGCGGTGCTTCGTGAGGGTCGCTGGCGCAAGTCGAGAGAAGGTGACGATGCCACGATGGCGATGGATGACGACGACGACGACGACGACGACGCGAGTGCGAAACGTGCACGCACGTACGCGCATGCCGACGACAGCGTGCTACAAGGCGCGTTGGTTTTGGAGAAGAATGCGAATGCGCGCCTCGTGACGGCATCCGAGGCACTCGCAGGTGCGGGCATTGTGCCTCATCAAGTTTCGTGCGAGGTTGCACTTTCTGAGGATGATGGTAAGCGTGTGCTTGGCGTGGCGTACGACATTCTGTGTCGTTTGACGGGAACGGACGCGGACGACGGCGGCGCTTGTCGCGGCGACCTGTACGCATCTGCGCGGTCCGTGCACGTCCGTCGCGTTCCCGCCGACGGCACGGTTCGCGTGAGCTGGCTCGTCGACGACGCGCCTCTCGCGCGCACGGTGCTTGACGCATTGAAGGGGTAACCAGCCCCCTACGAGTGCTGTAATAAAATGATGTAATAATGAAGTTTTTGACAAGAGCGTTGCAGGTGCTTGTTAGGCGACGACAACGACAACGACAACGACAACGACAACGACAACAAAAGCGAAAGTGGAAGCTCTCAAGGCGCCTTGACGGAAACTTCGAAGTCACCAGCGCCTTGCGCAAAAACGTGCGCTGAGTTGCGTGAGGTTGAGTGTTGAGTGTGAAGGGTGCGCACAGGAGTAAAAGTAAGCTCTATATTCGTTACTGAGTAGGGCGACGTTACGTCTCAGTGCCCGTGTCCGTGTCCGTCTTTGGGCTTAGGTGCAATCGTGGTATCGTAGATGTAGTACGCCCCAAACGCGGCGATACCCAGCGGCAGTCCTGGTATCCACGTCATTCCCGACGGGTTGAGCATGGGGTGTTTCCTCCACTGTTCTCGTGGCGGAAGGTTGTTCATGCGGGAGAGGCGGCTCATCATGGCTAGGGGGGATGTGCGCATGATGATATGAAAAACTCAAGTAGGGAAGGAAGGAAGGAACACACAGAAAAAAAAACCAAGCAGAAGCTCGAGAACAAGCTTCAAGCAGGCCAGCTTCGCACGCACGCACAGGCAGGCAGGCTTGGTGTGATATGCGCGAGATGATATGGCGTATTGTCGTCGACAGAATGAATGGAGGGTTTGAGCCTCACGGACGAGACTCAGAGGGCAGGCCGGCAGAGGGCAGGGGGTGGGGATTAGGGGTTTGGTTTTGTTTTTGGGGGTTTGGTTTTTTTGGGGGTTTGTTTTAAAAGAGTTTGTGCAAGCGCTTGTACAGTAAGCGCTTGTAATAAGCTTGTATTTGCTCCATTCGTTCCATCTGATTCTGTGATTTCTGTCCTTGTGCTTTGCAAAGGTTTGTGCCCCTTCAAGGTTGTTTTTTCTTTAAGGTATGATTCAGGTGGTCAAGAGCTTGCCCACTGCCAGGCAAAGACACCTCCAGGAGTGGAGCTTTGGAGCCATTGGAGAGCTTGGAGGGACACAACATCTCATCCCGAATTGACCAGCGAAACAAATTATTGATTCCTTTTCACCGAAGAATTTGCCAACTTGATAGTTGATCCCAAATTTGCACGAGAACTTGGGACGAAGGAAAACCAAAAAAACGCGAAAAAGAGGTCGTCACCTCAGGACGAAGAAGAAGACTTTTGCCGCACTACTTATAATAGTTGGCCGCGCGTAAAACGTACATAAAGTAGTTCTTAACTTTAGGAAACAACACACTCAATCAAGGCCTCGGCAAGAAACCAATTAACATTTTTAACTGGTTGAATTTTTCTTCTGAGTTCGGAACACTTGATGAACCGTTCTAGAATTTTGGTTTTGGGTTTGGTTCTCTGGCCAAAACGTTCAGGCTCCAACACTTCTTTTCTGATTTCTCCTGGCACGCACCAATATGTACCCGCGTTTGCCAATAACTACTACATAGTTCTTACCTGATGAGGCTGTGAGGAGGCTGTGAGGAGGGAAGCATAAGGCCGAAGAACAGGGCCGAAGCATCCATACAGAATCTGATTTTTCAATTTTTTTTTCAAACTTTTTTTTTTATTTTTCAGAAGGTTACAGGTAGTTAAGGTGGTTGGTGAATTATCAGTGACCTTAAGTCACATCACACCTCACATTGAAAAAAAAACGTGGTCCCATAATATGGGTGTATCCAGCATGCTGGCCGACTGCACATACAAGAAAACCATCCAGGCGTCTCTGGTGCTGTTAAACGTCATCACGCTCGCATTCTCACTCACGCTCATCGGCCTCGCCGCGCCGAACGTCGGATATGAGCGCAAAGGCTCAACACACCACATGCACGGCGGTGCCAACTCCGTGCTCGACGACCCGTACGCCGCGCTGTGCCTGTTTGGGGCCATCACCGGGTTCATCTCGCTCCTAGGTGTGCTCGGAGGAATACGGGCAAACAAAACCTTCTTAGTCTTCTACTTTGCGCTCCTGCTTGCAGCTACAGCCATGCTGCTGTACGCAGCTGTGCTGTGCCTCGTCTTCAAGGCGGAGGCGGACTACTACGTAAGCTCGTACTGGGAAAAGTACGAAAACAGCATGCCCGAGAGCTGGAGTCGCATGGACGCAATACGGAAGGCGCACAAGGTGCTCGAAGCGGCCGGCGCGCTCTGTGCCACCGTCGCCGCCATCGACCTGTACCAGCTGTACGCGGCCAGCGTCATCATGGGCCACGAGTATGCGCTCGCTCGCTCCGTGCAGATTATCAACTTCTTCTCGTTCGTCATGGGTGTCGGCGTCGCATACGTCGCCGTGGAGTGCATTCGACGCAAGGTGGGTGGAGACTGGGCGCCTGGAATGATGGTGACGCTCGCAATCTGCACCATCATACTCAGCTGCACAGGCTTCGTGCAAAGCTTTGGCGAGAAAACACACCGCGTTGCTGTTTTTCACCTCGTTGCGTGCGTCGTCATTCTCGTGCTCACGATCGCCTGCGCGGTGGCGGCATTCGTCGAGGGTCAGAAGACGAAGCGATGGGTTGACGATCACTGGGACAAAATTGGAAGCGAGGATATCACGCAGAAGCAGGTGCACGACTGGTGGCAGGCACACGCGACGTTGCTCGGCGTTGCCTGCTGCTTCCTTGCCATCAGCCTCATCCTGAACATCGTTGGTAGCTCGTATTTCATCCACACGACGCGCCGTTCACGCCGCGAAGGCGGCGCAGACGCGGTGTCAGGCACGAAGTCGTTCGCGAATGCCGCGTACGCCGGAGGCGACGCGGAGTCTGCGGAAGATGGCATGCTGAATGGCGAAGCGTTGAGCAATGATGCTCACGTCGCACGCAGCGAGCTTTAAAATACAAACTGAAGTAATAAAAAAAATTGAAATGCGAATTTTCTACATTTTGTATTCACTATTTATGCGCAGTCGATGAGGCGCAGGCTCTTGATGAGCTTTAGGTATCCTTTCGACTCGGCGGTGACGATTCCTCTTCTGACGAGCATGTCCACGATGACGAGCGCAACGTTAGGCTTGAATTCCTCCGTTTCCGCGATGAGGTTGACGACCGTCTGCAGATCCATGAGCTCGAAGCTCTCCACCTCGCCGTCGACGGGAACGGGAGTGAAGTCGGCGGGAAGCTCAAGATCGTACACAAACAGCACGTCGCGCTTGAGCGTGTGCACCTCTGTAGCAGTTGCGACGCCCTTGCTTGCGCCGTCAACCATTCGCGTGTGCGTCTCTCCAAGTCGATAGCTGACGGCGCCGACGGCGTGCAGTCCCTTTTCGCACAGTTCTGGCGGGATTCCCGCCTCCTCGCCGCACTCCTTGACCATGTTCACGTAAGGGTCGAGGCCGAGCGGTTGTCCTCCAGCTGCGAGGTGATCTAATTTTCCTGGCCACGTCGCCTTATCCGCGGCGCGTCTTCCGACCCACAGCCTGTATCCACCCGGTGCACTTTCGTCGCGCACGAGGCCGTTGGCGTGCACGCCATACCCCCTTAGTCCCAAGAGAGAAACGACAGCTCGTTCGACGGCAAACGCAGGCTCGTCGTCAAATCCCATGGTGGCTGGGAAGAGTTCGTCGCGCCACTTTCCTAGGAACCCACGCGCCTTCAGGTCGTTTGCGACGTCCACCATGGCTTCTGTTCGTTTCTCGAACGTGTCAAGTTCACGTCTCATGGTGACAAGCTGTGTTTGCAGGTCGACGTGAAAGACGGACGGGTGTGCTGCTAGTGCTTCGGCGACGGGTGAGCAGACACACCCGATCTTTCCCACTCCTGGTACGTCGATCGGCGTGTACAGCGACATGTCGTACTCGAGGCATCGGTCGACGGCGTTGGTTTGCAGGTCAGGGATGGACACGCGGATGGCTTCGTGAGCTGCGGATGGCTTCGCTGCGGATGTGCAAGACGAGGCACAAGCAAGCACGCGAGGCATGCGCTGGATGGGCATGGGGAGGCACGAGGAGAAGGAGACGTGGCGCATAGCCGCCATACGAATCGAATCCACCGAGATTAATTCGTCGAAATCGGCAGATCAATCGGGGAGAACAAAAGATAAGAGGCAGATTTGCTCAAAGAGCTTGCGATTCGGGTTTAAGGTATTTTGTTTTTTCAGATTCGGGGTTCTAGTTTCTACATCATCGTTTGTTGACCGCGTGGTTGGTCTGGTACGTGTCGTTGGTCTGTGTACGTGTCGTTGGTCTGGTTTTAACTTTGTGCATTTTGGGCATAAAGGTACAGTATGAGTATGTTAATAGTTCACTCCACCAAACGCGCAACCGTGTCGTTGAAGCTTCCTGGTGGGAACACTTCGTTGACGTCACTTAGTTTTAACAGTATCGTACGTGGATCGCCAAAACGCTCAAGGCTGGCGCGACTCGTCTCGTCACGCAAAAGAGTCAAGTCCACCTTGGTCACGTCCAACTCGTTGCACACCAAAACCAACTTGCTTTTGCGGCCCCGTGGCGTATCGCTCCGTCTTCTCGTGGAAGTGAACGTAAGCCAGCTCTCAGCCACCTTGACGACGACGTGGTGCTCGACGTGAGGCATATACAAAAGGATGTCCTTATCAGCTGGCAACGTCGCCCACAGCTCGCCGTCTGTCGTAAACAAACCGGTGATAGGTTCGCAGTTGAGACGACGGAGGAGCGCTTCGTCGTCGGCGTCCAACCGAGGTTCGTAAACTGGCAAGTGCTGTGTTCCGTCGTGTAGGCTTGTCGCACGCAGGTCAGCGTGCAAAGCGCGTGCGAGTGCGAGCTGTGCGCGCGCTGGCGCCTTCTCCGTTGTCGACGCCACCTGCCCGACGCCCACGAGCGCCATGGCGATATTCCGAGTCGCATTTGCAGGAGCGTCGTCCGCGCTGTCCTGCTCACACGAGGTGGCATCGCATATGGCTTTTACCAGATGCGCGTACCACTTGATTGTGCGCACTTCTTTGAGAAGCGCGTCCAGTGACGCGAGGGTACGAGAGTCACCTTGCAAGCCAGGCATCACCGCGTCACCCTCACCGTGAGGGTGAGGCTCACGAGAGACGCGGCGTCTCTTCTGCATCGACATCGACAAACAAGCATCCGCGTGTGCATGCGAATGCGAGTCGTGCGCACAACACTTCACAATCTTCTTCGACGACGACGACGAGTTCACACCACCTTCTTTCTCGTTTCGGTTCGTCGTTCGGCGCGAGCCGGTCACCACCGTCCACCCGCCCTGGGAGCCGTCACCGGACATGGATGGAGCTCGGAGAGTCCCGGAATGCGGAAAGAAAGAAAGGGGAAAATCCAATGGGACCCCGAAATCAAATAAAATTCCACCTCCATAAAACCCAAAACCCGAAACCCGAACCCCAAAACCCGAACGTTCCCGACTGAAGTTCCCGACAATCCTACCCGGTACCTTTAGAAAAAAAGACTTCCCCCCCGTGCCCGTCGCAGCAGGCAGGTCTTGCTTGCTCGAGCTTGCACGAGCTTGCACGAGCTTGCACGACGCACGACGCATGTGAGCTCATTGGCCGGCTTTATAAGACGTTGAATCGTTGCTTAAGGTGGTCAAGAATACTCGTGACCCGGTGGAATCCTTCCACAGGCTCACCACCGGAAAGAAACGTTTACTCGTGCTTGCAAGAAACACGAGCTCAGGCTCAGGGCCGGTGTGCAAGAGACCTGTGCAAGGAGGTTTGTTTTTCCTCGCCCGTCGGAGCTTTTGGTAGGTGCAAGCGAATCCGCTTATGATAACCTCCTTTATGATAGTCGAATAAGCGGAATCCGCGAACGGCCAATACCCCTCTCATTCTTTTCCCAACCAGTGACCGGTGTCTTGTCTTGGTGTGGCTGAAGAACTCATGATGGAGGAATATATACCTGGGTTTAAGCTGGTTTGTTTTTTTTGGTTTTTATATGTTAGTTTGAATGTTACTTTCCAACAGTACGATGCTGAACGTGAACTACTTAACCAAACCTACGTGACTAAGCTTGTACGTAGTTATCGTAACGAATATATTCAACTGATGCTTATATTTTGTTGTGCACTAGCTTTCTCGCTTGAATGTCTTCTTCAAATCTTTAACACTTCTATTATCACTGAAGTGAAAACAATTTATAACCTCTTAAAGAAACACAAAACATTTGTTGGAATATACAAGGACAACACCGCGATACGGGAGATCGTGTACGGGAGTCTGCTTGTCGTCATCTTGCTTGGGCCCTTCGCATACGTGCTCATCGCGTCGCGCGACAAAAATGAAGTAGCAAGCATTGGATGGAAACAGCTGTACAAAGCTGCTCAAAGCATTACGCCAAAAACTATTTAGTATTTCCTGTTATGAACTGAGTAGTGAAATATCATGACGTCGTCGGAACCGGTGCGTATGGCGTCGACGTCGTGCTTGCCTGTGAGCAGCCCGCCAGCCAGCGGGTTGTACGCGTACACCTTTGCGCCGTGTTTGCGTGCCGGTGTGACGTACGTCTTTGCTTCATCGTCGTCGCACATAACGTTGTGCATAATCTGCAGCACGGCTGGCTTGACGAGGTTGAGCTCGTCACACAGTTCGCATATCGCCTGAACGTCCACCGCGTTGTGGTTGCTCAGGCCCCACGCTCCGATGCGCTTCTCGCGTACGAACCGCGCCATGAGCTGCACAATGGAACTGATTCTGTGCCCACTCACGTAGTCCGCGACGTTATCAGGCACGTGCAGGTACATGATGGCGGGCGTCGTGTTTAGTCTCTTGCTGACTTGGTCAAGCTGCCACTCCATTTTCTCCTTCGTGTACGGCGGCCAGAACTTTCCGTGGTACTCCACCGGTTGTGCGGCTGTTGACGCCGCCGCCGACGACGCCGCGACAGCTAGCTTGCATGGCTTTTGCGACGTCGTCGTGGTTCATGTAGCACACCGCGCCATCGATTTCGTGGATTCCCTGTTTGCGTGCATTGTTGATGCATTCTGCGAGTTGCGATGCGTTTAAAAAGGCACTGGACATGTCAGACGCGACGGTCAACGTGCCTAGGACGACTGGGCATGGCGTCACTTTCGCGGAGCTCTTCTTCATAGGCGACGAGAGGCCGAACACCATACCTTTAGCTTCACGCGGATGGGAATCTAGCTTCGTGATGATTATTGCGCGACGTTACAAAACAAAACAGAAAAATTCGCCGAATTGCAAAATGTGTACCAGTGGAACCAACACCAAATAGGCAAATGCATAGTCTATACATATGGCCGTTCAAGAGAGGTGTAGCGGCGTCGACTCGACTTAACGTGCCGTGATAAGATGTGGTCAACAACACAACATCGGTCACAACCGGCGTCGACTCGACTTAAGGTACCGTGATAAGATGTGGTCAACAACCTCATCGTCAACGTCAACCTCGTCAACAACAACATGGTGTGTGTGTGATCTTGTGATGTCACGTTTATTCTCCTCATCCACATCCTCCTCCTGAAGTTCCCGTTGGGTGTCCAGAGTTGTTTGGTTCGCTCAACTCCATCGCGCGTCTCATTTCGCTCGTCTCGAAACAGGTTCACTAGTGTGGTGTGTGCACAGGTCGTTCGCGTTAGCGGCGCTGTTACAAGTTAGTGTGTACATCTCAGTCTTGCGACGTCGAACATATCAACCTGGCTCTCGAATGTCCGCGAGATCTGCATCAGGTGGATCCAACGCGAGGCTTGTCGTCACGCTCGCGACACACGTGCTCTTCTTCGCCACGGGATGGTTCTCCGCGCGATCGACGTCGACGACGACGACGACTTTGGCACAACCCACAGCGGCACAGTGCGCGCACTTCATCAACGCAGCCTTAAGAAGCCAGGTGTGCAAGCCGTGCCCAGCCTGCCCAGCAGCAAGCAGCCTGACACTACCAAGCCAACGACAGGAGAAGTGCCCACCACAAAGAGCTTGCCCTGAGTGCGAGCCGTGCCCGATGCCGTCGTCGTCGTCGTCGTCGTCGTCGTCGTCGTGGTTTGGCGGCAGCGGCGCCGGAGACTGCGATTGCAGCGCGAGCAAGCAGACAGCGGCCATCTCCGGCGGCGCCGTTGACGTGGGTGGAGACGAGGTGTCGACCGCGCTCCTGGAGGGCATCTACCGCGACAGCTTGGCAGAAAGCAAGCGCGCGTTCACCGCCAACGGAGGCGTGAAGGACAAGGTGCAGATCTCCGCTGGGCAAGGTCCGAAGCTGCGCATATGGGACTACTACGGCCCGTTCTACAACTGTGCTTCGCGAGAGCGCGTGGGTCGCATCGGCGACGGCGGCAAGTGGCTGTGCGGTGTGCGCACGTTCATGGCAAAGCGCAAGAGCCGGCCTTGCGTCGTGTATTCGATTGGCAGCAAGGGCGAAGTGAGCTTCGAGCACGGAGTGGTTCAGAAGCTCAAGCACTGCGAGCTTCACATCTTCGATCCCACGCTAACGCCCGAGCAGAAGGAGGCTGTGCGCGCGGTGCGCGGCGCGCACTTCCACGACATGGGCTTGGGCGCGAAGGACGGCGAGCTGAAGATCGAGGAGGGTCGCCGCCACTTGCAGAGTTCGCTGCTTTGGACGCAGAAGACGAAGAAGTCGTACCCGGTGAAGACGCTGACGACGATCATGGCGGAGCTCGGGCACGAGTGGGTGGACGTGCTGAAGGTGGACATCGAGGGCGGCGAGTGGGGCGTGTTCGGCGGCCTGCAGAAGAGCATGAGGTCGCTGCCCGCGACGCAGGTTCAGATCGAGCTCCACTTCTTGGACTCGATCGAGGACGTGCGTTCATTCTTCGCGGGCATGGCGGCGTGGTCTTTCCGTGTGTTCAACGTGGAGCCGAACTACTACGGGCGCACGGCGGAGAATGCAAGGCGCATGGTGGAGTACTCGTTCGTGCAGGTGGACGACAACACGGGCGCCATCACGGACGGTATACTACCTGCGGCTTAAGTGACATACAAAAAAACATACCTCGTTGGAAATCAAACTTTCGATCAAAATAGTCGGCGAAATTGGTCGGGGTTAAATGTTTCAATTCCCCCCCAGTCGTCAAAAGGCATCCCTGTGTTGTTGGCGATTTTGGTCACCCCCTGCCTGAACCTATCTGTCTTTTTCCTTGGTGGAACTTGGGTGGAATTCAGGAATTTTGTGGACGAATTTGGTGGTTTATTGTGGACGATTTGATTTCGGCGCACTCGCCATTGGTTTGGTTTGGCCGTACGATTCCGCACATTGGTAATTGGGTCTGTGTGTGATTGTGCGTGCCTGTCAGTTGTTGTTGTCTGTAGATGACAGCAGCGGTGTTCATGGCAACCGGGCGAATGACGATGACGACGACTCATCTCATAGTTCTGCTCGTCGTCGGAGCCTGCGCTGCTCTAGGACTCTTTGGTGGTGGTGGTAACAACAACAACAAGTTGTTTGCGCAAGCACAGCAACAGTGTGCGATTTCGTGTGGGACGTGCGCGACGACGACAACAACGAATCTCGATGCGCAGGCGAGCTGCACGTCCTGCATCCTACCGCTACGCGCGCTATCGCTCGAAGATGCGGCAATCGCGCGGGCGAGCGCATCGAGCCCATCGTCCGCAAAGGCGATAGAAGATAGTGGCGGATACGCTTTCGTCTCAGATGAAACGCTCGATCAGGTCGCCGGCGTGGCAGATGATGCGACAAACACGGAGAAGATGATGGAAACGACCCATTACTGCGTCGAGTGCCTGAATAATGCGGACTGTGGGGACAGCGACACCGCGCGCTGCATCGCAAGTGCCGATCCATCTCAGCCGCCGCTTAGGTGCGCTTCAATCGTCACAAATGATAACAAGGACGCGGCAGAAGGCGGTGCGGAATCCGCGGATGACTATGCCAGCATGCAAGCTGCCTATGGCGACTATATCGACGCCTCCACATCCAGTGGTGGTGTTGGGGGAGATGCGGTGGTAAATGAGGAGCCATGGTGGACAGCTTTGCAGGAAGAAGAACGATTGAGGATGGAAAGTGGAGGTGCCCACCTCCACCACACGGCGGCATGCTTGCTGAGCGCGGTTGTTTTGTTGATCACGGCTGCGGCGGTGGGCAGGTGATGATGATAAAAGCTGATACTAAGAAATTCTAAAAAGACGGTTCAAGTGAATGAATTTGTTGTGCGGTGCAATATCTGGCTGCTGTTACACAAAAAATTTCCCTTTGGTTCTTTGTTTTGAACACGCAACAACAACAACATTGTCTAGCCAGACTACAACAACTAAAAAAAACAAAAACTCTCATCCTCCACAAATCCTCACCACTCAATTATCATCGCAACCAAACACTTGCTGCCTGCTGCTATTGCATAGTGCAAGTTCTTCTCCACGCGCGCGCGCGCGCACCTAAGTCCTTACTTCTTCTGCGGCTCATCCTCAAGCACTAGGGAGATTAGGCTCCCGGCCAAGCGTCGTATCATCCTGCTCCCACGGGGGTACAGCGTTTGGCGTACCTGGCTTTCCTGGCTTTCCCACGGGTGCTTGCTGCTTCTTCTTCTCCCCAGAAGCACTCTGCTGCTTCGTCGCACTCATGGTCTTTGGCTTGCTTATAAGCTTCTCCTTGATAGGCACGCGCAAAGGTTGTGGCGCAGGTTCCTCCTCCGGCTCTGGCGGCGGTGGTGGTTTGGGCACCCTGACTTGGAGAACGCCATCGGCAATGCCGCCATGGACGTCCTCCGCATGCGTTCCCTCGGGAAGACGAACCATGCGGCGAAAGCTCACGTCGCGGTGAATTTTTCCACCACCCTCGAGATCTTCCTTGTGTGTCTTGCTTCCGGTGATCACCAGCATGGGCTCGGCAGTTTCCGCACCGATCACGGCGACGTCGACGGATCCCCGCATGCCGCCTTCATTCTTCTCGTCCTCCGTCGCCGACGCGGAGGCAGCACGGTATCCAGGAACATCCATCGTCAGCAGGAACGAGTCCTCCTCCTCCTCGATGTTGAAAGCTGGCGTCGCCTCTGCTTCCGCCTGCTTCCACAGAGCACCGAGCGGATTCGCAGGACGAGTTGGGATGAGCGTCTTACCCTCGTCGTCGTCATTGCCGCGCTCCACCTTCTCCACCTTCTTCTCCGACATCTGCTGCTGCTGCGCTCCTCGCTTGACCTGTTCTTTCGTGCCCAAGGCACCAAACACATCCTCGAGGAGAGCATCGAAGTCATCGGAACGCCAGAGCATCGGACGCCGCATTTTTCGGCGCCGGATCATGACCGGGTCGAGCGTACTGCCAAACGGCGACACACCCACCACGGGACGACGACGCAAACGTTGCTGCTGCTGTGCAGTAGACTCGAACGGCGGCAGATCTTCATTAGGCGACGCACGCACGATCACGCGTCCATCGCGCCACACGAGTCGGTTCCCACCACCAATACCACGACCGTGGTGGAGCGGCACGTGCCACATGCCCACATGCATGAACGTGATCGAACGGACGACATGGACGAGAACATGATGGCAATGAAAAGTGAATTGAATGTGAGAAGGTGCTGACTGGACTCACGTGTCGTGTCGTTGTCGAGTCGTTCGGGGCCAAACAAATTTCTCTCTCCAGAAGCATTTCCGGCCCCACTTCGAGAATGTCCAGAAAGCTCACGTGGGGGGATCCGTCGTAGGACCATTCACATGTTCGTATTTATCACTCCTATATACACTACGTCGTCGGGTTTTTCAAGTCCAAATTGTTGTTGTTGTTACATTTACTATCTGTACATATTATTGTTCAGCAACGTCGACTTCAGTCCTGGAAGGAACCCAATTCTTACTTAAACAACGTGCTCAAACCGCCAACGTTGGAGGAAGATGGCGGCGCCTGTAATGGAGTCGACAGCGCCGTGCGCAGACTTTGCTTGAGCGGTGGTTGTTGGTCATTCTCATCGTGCACGGTGTTTGCAGGAACGCTGTGCGCGTGGCCCAACGCGTTCGTGGCGGCAGCCATCGCAGCCGCTCGTCTTAACTTCTCCATGTGCATGCAATTCCTACGATGCCTCAGCTCGCAGCGAGACAGCGAGGTCTCGAAGTACTTCATGTCTAGAATTGCGCGAATCGGGTCCGCGCGCACCAAGTTGTGCCCGATTGCGTCCTGGAAGGGCACCGGCACACCCGTCGAGGCGTCGCGAACGTCGACTATGCCCCACCTGCCACCCGTTCCCATGTTGTCGTCAAACATGATATCCAGAACGTCTTCCTCAGGCTCCGGCGCACGCGGATTTCTGCTCGGCAGAAGCAGCAGCTTTCCCGCACGCCTCGCCTCGCGATTCCTGTGCCAGTACGGATAGTCATCACGAAGCACGAGCAGGCGTCCCCGAGGGCCGTGCCACGACGACGTCTGACCGCTGGCGAGGAGACTTCCGACCGTCGTCCACGTGCGCAGCGCCTTGTCGATGGCGGGGAAACCCACAAACTCCTGCACGGGCTGCGCACTTTCGTCGTTCCACATCACGCCAGGTGCACCTACAAGCATGCGTGTGCTTTCTGCGTTTCCGGCAGATCGCTCGAATCGTCCAAATCCGAATTCCCAGTCCGGGGCAAACTCCGACGCAGACGAAAACTCTGACGGCGACATGGGATGCTCGCCTTTTGCCCATCTCTCGATATCGCGCGCGACGTCGACGGCGTCGCTTCCGAACGAGCGCAGCACGATGTACACGTCGCGTGACGTGGCGAGTAGAACATTCAGCAGATGAAAGAATGACGGGAGAACCATTCCCATCTGAGGTTCGTCGTCGAGCGCGCTGACGAGCGCATCGTGCACGGACCTGAACATGTAACCAGGCTCGCCGTCGTCTGTGAATCGTTTCTTCAGAGTCTGTCGCAGTTTCTTTTTCTCCGCCATCTTTTTGGGGTCGCCGCCGTCAGTCGGGCCTGGATCAGGATGCAAGATGCTGTCTAAGAAATTGTGGTACGTCATCAAGTCCATGTCCTGGGCATCTTCGGGGTTGACGGCGAGGCTGAGTCGTCCAAACGCACGCCAGCTTGGCACCATGTGGCTGTCGTGAGTCAGCCGTCCCCAAGCGCACTCCGCGAGCATGACGTTGACTAGGTCCGAGCTGTTTAAGTTTTGCACGGCATCTGTCGCGACGATTGTTTTGTTGAGGTCGAAGTGAAGCACGAGTTTGGGACGACGTTGCTTTGTCTTCGCCGTTGGCGTCTTCGCCGTTGCTGTGTAGTTTTTGGCGCTTGCGGTTGGTGCGTCGTTTGTCTGGTTGGTTTGCGTGGGAAGGTGCACGAGGCTGATTTCTCTGTCGCGGTCCAGGCTTCGTGTCGTTAAGGTGTCATCTTGGACCTCCTCCATTTGGCGTCGTTTCACCTGGTCCATGCTGCTTCTTCCTGACTTGAGGTGGTTGTCTTCTTCGCCGAGTGCGCTACTGCTCCTCATTCCAATCGTGCCTTCGCTGTGTGCCAGCAGCGTCGTATCGTCCGACGAAGAGCCGATTCTGCTTTTATTTGTTGATATTTTTTCTGCGAGCACGGCGTCGAATACCAGTCTAAGTGCGTCCGGCGCATCGGATCGGAACGTGATTGGTCGAGCTCGGCACTCCTTGATGAACGAGCGGAGCAGCGGCCACACGATGTGCTTCGTATTTGTGTTTGTGTTGTTGTATGACGACGAGGCTGATACCGAGGCGTCTGCTACGGCAACACGCTGTTGTGCATCATCACCATCATTATCACCACCACCACCATCATCGTGTTCCCCAAGGTCTCCTCTAGCATGATGCTCTGCTGATGAGGATGATGATGACGGAGTTTCATCATCCACGCGTGATCCCGAACGACCTTTCTTACCCATACTATTATGTTTTACTAGTAATAGTAAGAAGGACGAATACAACGTAGCTAGGATAATAACACACAAGCTGATAACACACTGACAAATAGACAGACAAGCTTCCAGATAGATGACACACTGACAAATAGACAGACAAGCTTCCAGATAGATGACACACACGAGACACACACGAGACACGAGACACACACGAGCGAGAC
The DNA here is from genome assembly GCA_938743325.2 of Pycnococcus provasolii. Lineage (NCBI taxonomy): Eukaryota > Viridiplantae > Chlorophyta > Pseudoscourfieldiophyceae > Pseudoscourfieldiales > Pycnococcaceae > Pycnococcus > Pycnococcus provasolii. The sequence goes on from OW568895.1 coordinate 190,521, forward strand.
ACACACGAGACACGAGACACACACGAGCGAGACACACACGAGCGAGACACACACGAGACACACACGCCAACACGCCGAAAGCCGATGTGCTGATGCTAAAGTGTTGCCGCCGACTTGCTGTCCTTATTCGGTTGAGCCTCGTTGAGGGGGAAACCAGTCAGCCCTTTTGGTGATAAACCCCTAACTAAGGGTATTCCATCCCATCCAACAGAACCATCCAACCCCGAATATCACACCGAGGAAAAATCCCTTCCAGTCAAGAGAGGATCCCCCAGGCGGGTCACGTGATCGGATGTGATCCAGGGCCGACGTTGGCCGAGGCGTTACGATGAGGGGGTGTCACCACCTAGTCTATGCGGTATCCCCTGTTGGCTCTCTGGAATCGGCGAAAAGCTAACGAGGGCACGCACTGCTCCGGCAACATCGTATCGGCCTCATTTGTGTTCATTCTGATTCTGTGGCGGCTAATAAGTAGGTCAGTCAGCTTTACTCTACAGGTCTTGTAGGTCATAAGATAAGAGCTGATAGTACTCTATATATTAGGGACCCTGTATCTGTATTGTGTTTCGCCTGTTTCTTTGTTGAATGATGACGCCTTTGATTCAGCCGCGCTCATCTTCATCGATGCTTGGCGTGCATCATCATCAGCATCATCATCATCAGCAGCATAGGCCGCTCTCGTCGCGCTCGCCAGTTTCATGCAGGCGCTCTTCTTCTTCTTCTTCTTCGCGTTCCCGGGGGCGTTCTTCTCCTTCGCGTGCGGCGGCATCCGCGCCTGAGTCGGCGCCGCCAATCACGAGGGAGGAGATGATCGCATACATAGCGTCGGGATGCAAGCCGAAGGCGGAGTGGCGCATTGGCACAGAGCACGAGAAGTTCGGATTCAACCTCAAGGATACCACGCCTATCGACTACGCGCAAATCAAACACCTCCTCGACGAAATTGGTGAACGCTTCGAGTGGGAACCCATCATGGAAAAGGAAAATATCATCGGACTCAAGCGATCAGACGGACAGTCCATCACGCTCGAACCAGGCGGACAGTTCGAGCTGTCAGGCGCACCGCTGCGAACCATACACGAAACGTGCGCGGAAGTCAACAGCCACCTCTACCAAGTGCGCAACGTCGCGGAATCCATGGACGTCGGGTTCCTTGGAGTGGGCATGAACCCAAGGTACTCCGTCGACCAAACGCCCGTCATGCCCAAAGGAAGGTACAAGCTCATGAAGGCGTACATGCCAACCGTGGGAACCATGGGACTCGACATGATGTTCCGAACCGCCACCGTGCAGGTCAACCTGGACTACGAATCCGAACCGGACTGCGTATCCAAGTTCCGTATCAGCCTCGCTCTCCAGCCCATCGCCACCGCGCTCTTTGCCAACTCGCCGTTCCGAGACGGCAAGCCAACCGGATTCAAATCCACGCGATCGCACGTGTGGACGGACACCGACAACGCGAGGTGCGGAGAACTGCCGTTCGTGTTTGACGACAACTTTGGATTCGAGAGGTACGTCGACTACATGATTGACGTTCCGATGTACTTCGTGTACCGGCCGGAGAAGGGTGGATACGTTGACGCGCTCGGAATGAGCTTTCGTGACTTCATGGAGGGAAAGTTGCCATGCCTGCCAGGTGAACGGCCGACGAAACAGGACTGGGAAGATCACCTGTCCGTCGCCTTCCCAGAGGTGAGGCTGAAGAAGTTTCTGGAAATGCGTGGCGCGGATACCGGTAACTGGCAAAGTCTGTGTGCGCTGCCCGCTCTCTGGGTTGGCCTGTTGTACGACGAGGAGGCGCAAAAACAGGCTCTGGACTACATCAGCGACTGGACGGAGGAGGAACGGCACTACCTGCGTGAGGAGTGCCCACGCTTGGCGTTGGATACACCCTTCCGTGATGGAACGGTGCGTGACGTTGCACGCGATGTCTTGACGATCGCATCGCGAGGCTTGAAAAACCGAAGATACAAAGAGGTGCACTTCCTTGATCGGCTAAAAAATATTGTGGAGAGCGGTGAGACTGGCGCAGATCGACTGCTGCGCGAGTATGAGGAACGCGGCGACGGAAACTTGGACTTCATTTACCAGAAGTACCTCTTCTAAATCCAAATTTAGTCCACTAATAAAGTAATGTAATTGCATTGCATTGTTTTTTTGTGTGTGTTCCTTGTGGGAAAATAAAGAGAGAGAGAGGGAGGGAGGGAGGGAGAGAGAGGATGGGTTACACGCCGAAGCCTTTGGTTGCCTTCTTGGCCTTCTTCTTTTTTGACTTAGCTGCTGACTTCGATGGAGATGTTCTGGCCAATGATGCCTCGAGCTCCTTCATGCGCGTCGCCGCACCTTCGACATCAAGACGTTCGCCACCAGGCCGTGCGGTAAGAATCTCCACGCCGTCGTCAGTTACCATCAGCGTGTGCTCAAACTGTGCCGTCAAGCAAGAGTCGGTTGTTGTGACAGTCCAATCGTCATCCCAGAAGCGTCCCTGTGGAATGCGTTGTGTGTGCGTGTGTATGTGTTTTAATTTTTTGTGAGATGGATGCAGTTGTTTGGAAGAACAATTTATTTTTTTGTTGTATGCTGTTGATTGCATGGCAGTCGTCGTTGGGTCAGAACAAATAATGACTCGGTTTGTAATCACGCAGAAATGATCAGGTGAAAGATGGTGATAAAGTTTGGATTGTTATCATCAAGCCGAACGACGACTCTTGTTTTTGCCATAAACGCGTGTGTGTGTGTGCGCGTGCGTGCGTGTGTGTTTTTTGATTTTGCTTGATGCACATACCTTGACCGCACCAAGCGTAAGCATCGGCTCAATCGTGAACGTCTGTCCTGCAACCATGTAGTCAATGCCAGCCTTGCCCTTGGCGTTGCCCATCAGGCCGAATCCCGTTCCACTGCTCCCTCGTCGTACGGTGCGGTAGTGCACCACCGCCGGCCCGCTGTGAAACTGCTGTCCTACACCATGCCCAACAAAATCAGGGCAGACGCCGTAGCTCTGCGTGTCTGCGAAGTCCTGTATCGCGGCACCGATGGCGTGGAACGGCGCACCCGGCTGGCAGACGGCGATAGCACGCCAGAGTGCCTCCTCCGTGTCGTCCACAAGTTTCCGCGCGGCGTCACTGACGCTTTCTCCTACAAGAAACGTGCGAGAGCAGTCGCCGTGAAATCCATCCTCCGTGTATACGGTGACGTCTATGTTGACGATGTCTCCGTCGACGAGTTCCCTGGCGTCCGGGATGCCGTGGCAGATGACTTCGTTCACGCTCGTGCACACGCTCTTCGGGAACTTGCCGTAGTTGAGCGGGCTCGGGTACGCGTTATTTTCTATACATGTATCGTGCACGAAGATGTCAATTTCCTCCGTGGTGATTCCCGGTTTCGCGAGCGCGCCCGCCCGGTCCAGGATGGACGCCGCGAGCGCGCCCGCTTTTCTCATTGCTGTTTTATCCTCCGCCTTTTTTGCGATTTGCGCGGTATCGTTCCACGGCGGCGACACGCCTGTGTCTGCGTACGGCGGTTTTCGGATGGATGCGGGTACGAGTCTCATGGGCGACACATCGAAAGGTATTAGCACAGGTTCACGCGCCGACCAGTGTTTTTTCTTGGAAGAAGAAGACGTGAACAAAGACATCGCCGCCGTGAAGAATCCCGATCGCGAACATCCAGACGCAACCTTACAACGAGAAACATCAACCTTACAACGAGAAACACCACGAGACTGTGATCGTCCCGATGACAATGCCGAGAAGGAAATGCACCGCCCCCCTTGAGAAGAAGAAGAAGCCTTGGACAAGGAACAAGGAGTACGAACAAGCATAGCTTCTTGAAGAACAAAATTCAAAAAAAAAAAGATTCAATGAAGGCTCCTAGGATCCAGAGGATAAGACTTTTGGTGTTTTGTTTTTGTCATTGTCAGAGGCGGCGGGGGAACGCGCCCAGTAAGGGCTAAGGGCTAAGGGCTAAGGGGAACCTCGAACCCCTACCGTAACCCCTATTCTTAACCCCTAACCCCTAACCCCTAACCCCTAACCCCTATTCTTAACCTGGATAATAACGGAAGTAATAATAGTCTAACAAATAAGCTTGCTTCAAAGTGAATCAATCCAACTCCAACTCCAACCATGGAACCTACCTACCATGGTTCCAACAATCTCAAGGTTTTCAACGTCCATACCTCCTTCAACATACCACTCGTTCAGAGTTGTCCTCTTTTTTGAAAAAAACAATCTTATTATTAGTTATTACATCAATAGCAATATTGTACAACACAATACAACACACAGATCGACTGAATACTACAACGACTGATCTTCTCACACGATACGTAACTTGCTTACCTTAGTTGCTTCTCCTGTACGCCGCCACGAGCACGCTCTCGTGCGCCAAATCCGTCACGTGATTCGTCGACGCGTCCACGTCCAGCGCGACGTCGGCGAACGCGCGACGCAGGCCCAGTTCGCGCTCAAGCGTCAGGCGCACACGACTCCACTCGTTCGTGCGACCACGCGGAATCTGCGCCAGCAAGAGAAGCGCGCCGTGCGTGTGCATGCAATCGCGCAAAATCGAGACGAGCATCTCGCCAATCGCTTCGCCCGCGTCCAGCTGATGACCGAGCAAACCCAGAGGGTCCGCGACGAGAACCGCGTCCGCGGTGCCAATCGTCGTCGTGTGCCAAGTTGACGTTCCATTCATTTCGACACGCTCGTGGGCGCGCCAACCGGCAGTCGCGTTCGCGACACCACCCGAAATGGCCAGAACGCGAGTGGAACGCGCGGGCAGAGGCGGCGTGAAGGCAACCTCCGCATTCTGCGCGGCCACATGCAGCGCCCTTCTTTTCGTGCCAACGCGAGCGTCGAAGTCAGCCAATACGACAGACTCGGCTCCCATGGCAGCGGCGCCGAGGCCAAGCACGCCCACAGCGCCTGCTCCCAGTTCCACGACGCGGCCGTGACGCACGAGATGTGGCTCCTTGCCAAGCCAGCGGAGCAGTGGGGCAGCCTCCGTCGCCGCACGTCCCGCGCACAGGCGCCTATCTTCCCTGAGTGCGACGCGACGTGTCAAAGCTGCCGCCACCTGAGGCACGTCGTCGACAAATGTCGCGTAAGCGCCGTCGCCGTTGCCGTCGTTGTCGTTCGCCGCACGCTCTTGCTTCACGAGCCTTTGGTGGTTACGCCATCGTTCCAGCTTGCACTCCGTTGATTTTTCTCGCGTCATCGGCGCGTATGGTACGTTCGCGCACGCGCCGTCGTGCGGAGCGTGCACACTCCACGTCGCTACGTTTGCGAGCAGGTAGAGCACCACTAGAATGCGGTGTCTTCCCGGCGGTGCGGGTCGCGGGTCGCGCCACCACGACCCCGCCCTTGGTTCATTCTCCCGCACTGGCATTGCTTGTATTTTTGCGTCATGGTTGAGTGCCATCGTCGACGATTCCCAGACTGATGAGGCGTGTATCATGACGTCAGGCAGAGCACGAATTTGCTTACCAGGAGATTGATCGCCAACAAACAACGACGCGTGTATGTAATTATTATTATCATCACCACCACCACCATCAGGTGAAAGCCCACACATCGGCAGCGAGCCCCCAGGGCCAGGGACCCCAGGGTGGAAGAGTGACGTGGATGACAAGCAGAGCATGACTCATATGAACATGACGCAGGCTTTAAGCGCAGGTGGCAGCGGCGCAGGGGCAGGTGGTGGCAGCGGAGGACGCGGAGAATGCGGTAGAGGACGGCGCCATGGCCATGCCGAAAAGGGGGTCCCCAAGACGACTATTTCACTTCAGGGGATTTCGTTCCCGAGGAAGGGACGGGATTAAATTAGGGGTTCGGGTAATTAATAGGGTTTACACTCGTTTTCCGTCCTTGTCGTGTTCGTTGTCGTCAAGGTCATCATCATGTCCGATGTCGGTTGTCAAGTTCTCGATGGTCGTCAACAACAAACTGAACTGCTTGCGCCTGATTTCCTTCGCCCGCAGCAAGCTTTCGTGCTCGTCCTGCAGTGTTTTCACCTCCTCAGCAAGCTTACTCAACTCTTGTGATGTGTGCGACCTCGGAGGCTCCTTGACAATCAAACGTCTCACGCCCTCGTACTCCTCAAGCCGCCGTCGTTTGCGCCTCGCGCGACTCAACTCGCTCTTCAGACTTTCAATCTCGGCCTGCGTCGCCTCCGCGCGTCGCGCGAGTGTCGACCTCACGTCGCCCGTCGCATCGCTCTCCTTCTCCAGTACTTCGGCTTTCGCCTCCATCTGCTCGAGCTGAAACGCCACCGCGGCGCAGTCTTTCACGAGCTGCGTGTACAGCTCTTTCGCGGCGTCTTCGTCAGAGCGTTCGACGGCGGTGGCGAACGTGAAGAACCGCTTCGCGAGCCGGTCCATGATGGGAACACCGCGTGATGAGCTGGTTAGGGAGAGGAAGCGCGTTCTCAAGACGGCATCTTCGTCGACTTCGGCTGTGGATCCGGAAGCAGCCTGGCTGGAAGAAGCGGCTTTTATCGCCTGCTGCGCTGCTGCGCGCGCACCAGGAAGCGGCATCGTACTATGGCACCCACCTTATTTATGCGGGTCCCACACGTTATGATGGCTCACGCGAGATGGAGCTGACACGGCTAACAGGAGGCTGACACGAAGAATGAACAAGGTGTTTTCGGCGAATCCGAACGACGAGGATTGGAGTGGTCCCGACGCTCAAAAGGGTTTTACTTTTTTAGCCCGAACCCTAACCCTAACCCTAACCCTAACCCTAATCTTCCCTGTTAATCTTCCCCCTTTTGGAACCCTTTCCTGGGAGGAAAAAGGACTTCGTAGTCCATAGGGGAGGAGGATTTTTCTCGTCAAATCCATAGTCTATGGTACCGTGCGGGCTGTGTGACGAGTACCCTGTTTTAAGTTGAGTTCGTTCTGACAATAGCTGCCTGTTGGCATAAGTTCGTCACGTCATTCGCTCGAAAATTAATGTTCGCGTACATAGTTATTATTTAACTATGTAACTTAGTACTGTTTCATCTTAGATAGTCAGATTTCAAAAGTAACATAGACAACTAACCTTAAGTGTGAACGATTCGATTCCATAGACTAGTCTAGATAGAAAAAACCCAAGATAACACTCCCGATACGATTACGTAAGGCGCCTTTTATCATGCCGACAGAAGCTTGTACGTCGACTCGCCCAGCGCCTTGCACGCATTCTGGAAAGGAGCGTAAGCCATCACCTTCGTCAAATAATAGGAGCACAAGACGGTGATCCCAACGTACACGGGAAAGAACTTGTAGCCGAAATAGCTTGCCATCGTCGCGCCGAACATCTGCTTCGCAATCACCTTCTTGTAGAAGAGCTGGCCGAGCGGTCCGTGCAGCAGGTAGAGAGGGAACGAAAGGCCGCCGAGGAACACGAGGAAAGGCTTCGCGAGAATCTCCGTCAGGCCGCCGTTGCTCTCCGAGCTCACGGTTGCGCGGTGCACCTGCATGAGGAAGAGACACCAAAGAGGGATGAACACGAAGCCGCGAACGATCATGTCATTCACGGGAAGAGTGACGCCATTCACGAACGCAAACGCGCGGGCCGCCAGCAGGCCAACCATGGCGACGGCGAGCGTAAAGGGCGCGGTGAGCGCTCCAACGGCGCCGTCCTCCTTTCGCTGCTCCATGGTGCGATCAGGTGCGTTGTCCGTCATCACGAGACGGCATGCGACGGCGCCCATGAGAACTTCAAGAACCGCGTAGAAAGGATTGAAGCGCATGACGTTGAAGAAAACGAGGTTCGGGTGCTTGCCCATGCCCTCGAGCAGGCCGAGAGCACCTGGCACGTCGTATGTGTACGCGAGCTTGGCGATGCAGCTGATGACGGTAAGTGCGAGGAAAGCCTTCTTCAGGCCAACCTTTTTCATCTCCGCGAGCGGCTTGAGCGCGTACGGGAGCACGAACATGCTGAACGCGAGCGCGGAGAGGAACCACGTGGGCGCATTCCACAGCTCCGCCTTCATGGGAAACCACGCCTGCACCAACGTGAACGTCATGAGGGCGTGCAGGAGCGTCGCCTTGAGGCCGTTGTACGTCATGTCCGCGAACGCGAACATGGGCGTGAACACCACCTGGATGAGCAGGAAGAGCGGGTAGAATCCCATGACGCGCGCGACGGACCACTTGAGTGCGGGCTCGAGTCGGCTCATCGTCGCCTCGTAGGCGTTGAGTTCCGTGGACGTGTACGCGGCGACGTATCCCGAGATGACGAAGAAGGCGCCGACGACGACGTTAATCTGGCTGAAGAAGGCGAGCAGGAACTTGTCTGGTGTCGCGAACGCGACGAAGTGTCCCGTGGCGATGTAGGCGATGAGGAAGAACCTGAGCGCGTCGAGTGCGGGCAGACGCGGCTTTTTCGCCTTCGCGGGGGGCACGCCTGCTGCGACCATGACGACCGCCGACCCGTTGGGCTTCGCGACGTAGCATCGCTGGCTTTCTCCTCGTCGCTGCACATCCCCCGTTGCCTTTCCCACTCCAACCTCACAACGAGGGTGAGCACGAGCGTGCGACACGCACACTCGAGAGGCTGAGGCTGAGGCTGAGGCTGAGGCCTTCCCGGAGACTCCCAGTTGTCGAGGAGCGGCCACGGACTTCACTGACGCCGACGCACACTTAGGACGAACACTACGGCCCGAGACTGAAACTGGCGCCATTGGTGCCAAGGAGTCACTGCAAGGAAACAAACAAACGAGCGAGGCACGAGCGAGACACACAAGCAAGTATATAAGGACAGCCGGGATGGCGAGATTCCGAGCGACTTACGATACCGGGAATGCGCCGGGTATTGTATTGTACCGGGGAGAGACGAGACAAAACGACAACGACGGTCTAGAGTAAAAAGACCGACCTGGACAGATCAGCCTATTGCGAGTGGGACCCGAGCGCACGGGTCCCGATGGACACAGGAGGGAGAAAGATTTACCCCGACGATTGGGATTAGGGTATGGGGGGACCCGGAGCCAAATCTTATCCAGTTTTTTTTCTTTTTTTTTTTCCCCCAGGAGTTTCGGACCCTGGCACTCTGGCAGGAGTCCGGACAGGTATTCAGGACCCGGCTGGGGGTTTGGGGGTTTGGGGGTTTGGGGGTTTGGGGGTTAGTTTGGGGGTTTGGGGGTTTGGGGTTTGGGGTTTGGGTTTGGGTTATAACCTTAAGGTTAACCTTAGTTTCACTTTTTTTCTTTTAGGGTTTTAGGGATGTTTGGTCAACGGGTTCATGGTCGGGGACACGTGCACGGAGGGAGGAGGGCCACGGTTTGGTCCTTCTGAGCAGACCAGTCGTCCTGAGTCTCAGGGAGGCTGTTAGGTGCATGGAGCCTGCCGTCCTGTGCCTGGTCTCGGTGCATAAAACAGGTGCTCAAAACTGTAAAATTGTGCGAAAAACTACGATAGAGTTCCATTCCTGGGAAAACGACGGAAAACGCACCCGCACCATTCCAGAATCCAGATTATTCGGCCCGAAAACAACCAGCACCGCAACCGGCGCAACGAGGCCTTCCTGAAGGTAGTGAGTGACGAGTGACGAGTGACTGCAGCGCAGACTGCAGACTGCACAGTCTCTCCAACGAGTCCAACGAACGAGTTGCCTGCCACAGACAGAGGTTGAGTCCTTCACTGGTTTGCATCGGACTGGCGGATTGTTGGTGCGGTGCTGTGCGTGCGTGTTAGGCCCAACGACGACGTTTGCATTCTCGAGGATTCCCGTCCAACACGCAATGCGAGTTGTCAGGCAACTGGACAGGCAACCCACAGGGTGTTCTCCCGTTCTTCTCGTGTCCCGACTGACTCTCTGTGCGAGTGAGCTGAGCTGAGCCGTGAGAGCTCCCTCGAAACGGCGAAACTGACCCTTGAGCCTCAAGTGAGCTCGTAGTACGACTGGGCAACTGGCGTGGTTGCCTGCCTTTGCAACTGGTTGTTTTTCCAAGGGCCTCGAGGCAATCCCAGGAGTTGCGTGGGTCCCCACCACTCCCTGGGAGTGCAGGCAGGTTACACAAGAAACAGTACAAGGCACGGTACAAGTAGTACTACAAGACCCTCTCCTCTGGCTCTTCAGAGCTCTTGCCAAGAGAGCTCGGAGTGAGCCGGCCGGAGAAGAGCTCTTTCTTCGAGCTCTCTGAGAGCTCTGTCGTCGCGTTGCTAGGACTCCTCGCGTGAAGTACACGGAGTCCGTGTGCGTGTGTGTGTGGCACCTTAAGCCTTAAGGACTCCCCGGCCTTAAGCGTACGTCCTCATACAGGCTCGTGGGTGAACAGGGGCCGCCCTTACTTCGAGGCCCTTACTTGCTTGCTTAGTCTATGGCGGACGTCTCCTCTGCAGCGGCAGCGTCGGCGTCGGCGCCCCTTGGTGCTGAGGGGCCTGCCGGGCCCGAGCTCGCTGCCTCGTCCTCGTTGGAGGAGTCGTCGTCCTCGGCGGCAGAGGCCTCGGCGCCGGCAGCTCCGCAGTTGTCAGAAGGAGAAGAACCAGCTTTAGGCGCACCCTTGGGGGATGATGAATACGATGGCAGTGCCCATGGGGCAAATGGGACATACGACTACGACGACGACGAGCCGCCGCCCGCGGAGTACTACGATCCCGAGCCTCAGCAGACGATGTTCAGCGTCGCGCAGATGGCGTTCGAAGACGACGCTGGTGCGTCAATATTTGCTGAGAGACTCCACCCGATCGACGACTCGCTCGTGCCGCGCGAGTGCCTCGTGCGACCAGGCTCAGCGGAGCTGTTCAAGCGCGAGGCAAGAGCGCTGCAGAGACTGCGCTCGAAGGAGTCGACGTACCTGCCTCACGTGCGCACGCTCGCGCAGCCGGTGGATGGTGTTCCGCTGAGCGGACCGCCGCCGACGTACATCACCAACGTCAGTCAGATGGCAAAGGCAAGGCGCGAGGCTGGGCGACGCGCCGTCCAGGCGAGCCGCATTCCCGCGGGCGCCACCGACGGGCCCAGCTGGGTGGAGAAGGAGTACGACAGCATACGCTACTTGCCCGCGGAGATGGCTGGAAAGGTTCGCGGACCTGGCGAGCCGCTGCCGACGATACAGAGCAAGGTGAAGCTTACCAAGGAGGGTAGGCTGCCGCCCGCGGGAGCGAGCAGCCGGCGGAGGGACGTCGTCGGATTCGTCTCGCGAGAGTTCGAGAGCCTCGCCGCGAGCCAGACGGTGCCGTACGAAACACTCAAGCCGAGCCCTCCGGCGGCTACCGCGCCGGAGGGTGTTCTCCGCAGCTTCTTGCTCGCGTCCAAGCGAAACATGCGCGCCTACAAGATGCCCCCGACGAGAAGTGCCATGGCACACACAGCCACCGTGTACGCGCGGCGTCCCGCCCTTCCTCACCACCACGACTCGACCAAGCTGACGCCTAGCGAGCGCATTGCGTGCTACTACACGCCGCATGCGGTGGGACTGTCGCCTCGCGCACTTGCGCTGCCGAAGGAATTGCGGCCCATCGTTGGAATTATCGACACGGGCGACCTGCCGGGCGGCGAAATGGCGCTTGCTCGCGGGGCGATGATCGACGAGGCGGAGGGCATGGCCACGAACACCGACGCCGTGCACGCCGCACGTAAGGCGAACTTCATGCCACTCGAAATTTTCGACGACGAGGAGCACGAGCCGTTCACGCTGGCTGCGTGGAACGCACTAAGCATTGACAACCCCATGCGAGCGAAGACGCCGCTGTACCGCAAGTCGACGGACAAATGGGGATGGGAGCCATGCGACGTGATCGGGTACGATCCGAGCACGCGCACGTTTGCGGTGGTCATGCACGCAAACGCGCAAACGCGAACGGCGAAGAGGATGAATCTGATGTTCGACGACGAGGACGAGGACGCGTTCCACCGCCGCATAGCCTTCGCACGCGCCGAGCGCGAGATTACGGAGTCGGCAGCGCGTCTCAAGTCTTACATCGACGACCTCACCGGCCAAGAGGTTGTGCACACGTTCGACTACGTCGGCCTCCTCGCCGCCGTCGCGCGATCCGCGGCGGGAGTGTCTCGCGCTGCCACCGAATCGGCGGCAACTTACGTCATCAACGAAATTCGAGAGGCGTACGAGAAAGCGATTAAGCTCGCGTCGCTGCAGTACCGTCGTCTAGATTCCCAAGAGACGGCGAAGCTTGCCATCCTGCGCCTTCCGAACCTTCCAGCGGCGCCGGCGGCGCCTCCGCGCGGCCAACTTCCGCTCCTCGACGACTGGTCGATCTGGAACGAGGATGCGATGAGCGCGCCGTTCGAGGAGACGCAGGGTGCGATCGGTACAAACGCGCACGTTGCGATCCCGCCCGCGAGCCGAGGCCTGGTTGCCGTCAACGGGTTCCTTGCGGAGCACGCAGCGGACATCCTGGTGGGAGGCAGCTCTGCGCTCGTGCATCGAGTGGACCCCGGCAAAACGCCGAGCACGTCCTTGTACCGCGAGGAGGCGCCGATGAACCTCGAAAACTTCAACGAAATGCTCGCGCGCCACCGCGAGGGCGTGCTCGGGCGCGCGTCTGAGCTGATGCGGGAGTCAATGCAGGAGATGATGGCTGACGACCTGCAGGTCACACTCAACGGCGGCACACCTCTCGTATACGGCCAGCTGAGCGATGCGCACATTCGGCTGCTGCGTCGTGCGTCGCTGAATGCCGCGGACAAAGTTCGTGACAACATGCTCTCAAGTGCGGAGACGGTGGCAAGCCTTCTCGAGCACTACCTCGTTCCGGAGGGTTTCCAGGCTGTGCCGGAGCCGGGAGGTGAGTTCCCGTCGGACGGCAGCGTGCAGGAGTACCTCGGCGGCGCCATGCTCAACGTGAATTTACGCGAGGAGGACGGCAAGGTGGTGTTCGTGCCATCGCTGGAGGCTATCGAGTCTAGCATTATCTCGTTCTTCGACGAGTGTGTCGTCGCGTGCTCAAGCGTGACGGACCCCTTTTCTCAGGACGCTGGATTCGAGTGGTCGAAGTTCGAGGAGGGTCGCAACTGGGCGGAGGATGAGCGCATTCTCGCCAAGCGTGCGCGTGCCGTGGCGGCTTTGACGACGACGCTCGAAACGCTGCGCACACTCGCTAGTCGGTACGAGGCGCATCTGCCAGCGATTTACGTCGACGTCGACGCGATGCTCGAGGAGATGGCTCCTGAGGAGACGCCGCTGGAGGCGTACGACGAGAAGATCACGGCTTTCCGCTCTGCGATCGAGGACGTCGAGTGCACGTCCGCCTCTGAGGTGTGCACGGGCATCTTGTTGGCTAATGTATCGGGCCTGCGCACCTCGATGGTGGATCGAGCGACGAGCAACATCGAAGCGCTGCTGACGCAAGTACTTGATAAGACTTACAACCTGAACAAGGCTGTTGATGACTCGTACACGGAGATGTCCGTAGAGATGAGCAAGGTTGCGCCGGATACCGCTGGTGTGCTGCAGCTCAAGCAGTACATCGCAAGCTGCCAGGCAGAAATGCAGAAGCTCGAGGACGACATTGCCACGAACAAGTCGCGCGAGGATTTTCTCATGGAGCACCGATTCGAGATCCCCGATGAGCCAAACTTCGAGCAGAGCATGACGTCGTACGAATGGCCGAAGAACGTGCAGCAAATGGTGGTTGATGCCGGCGCGAAGGCGGAGCAGGAGTACCGCGACTTCCAGATGCGCCTCAAGCAGAAAACGAAGGACTTTGCTGGCCTTCTCGAGCAGCTCAACGAGGAGGTGGAGGCGATGAAACTGTGCACGGATATTTCCATGATGGAGGAGTACAGCCTTCGCGTGGAGAAGCTCTCCGCACGACTGCAAGAGGCGTTGGCCACCGGCCAGGCGATCAACGAGGAGGAGGTGCTGTTCAACGTGAAGAAGACGGACTATCCCACCATTCCGCAAATGATCAAGGCGCTCGAGCCGTTCGTGACGCTCTGGACGGTTGCTTACGGCTTCTCGACGAAGTACGAGGAGTGGATGACGAATCCTTTCTCGAAGCTGGACCCAGAGGTTGTCGAGGAGACGGTCACCGGCTGGTTCAAGAAGGTGTTCAAGCTGACGAAGACAATGCAGGACGAGGCACTCATCGCGGTGGCGGAGCAGACGAAAGCGAAAGTCGAGGAGTTCCGCGCGTACGTGCCTCTTATCAACACGGTGTGCAACCCTGGCCTCCGCGAGCGTCACTGGAGCACAATGTCGGACATCGTCGGCTTCCACCTGCGTCCAACCGAGGATGCTACCCTGCAGCTGCTTGTCGAGAAGGAGGTTCACCTGCAGGCCCAAAGCCTCGAAGAGATTTCAGACACCGCCAGCCGCGAGCACAGCCTCGAGAAGGCTCTCGACAAGATGCAGGCGGACTGGGTGGGAATTGCATTCGAGTTGTCTCCTTGGAAGGAGACGGGCACGTTCATTCTCAAAGGTGGCCCCGTGGACGAGGCGCAGGCGCTTCTCGACGATCACGTCGTCAAGGCACAGGCGATGAAATCTTCTCCATTTGCCAAGCCCGTGGAGGACCGCATCGTCGCATGGGAGAAGAAACTCGTCTACATGCAAGATTGCATGGACGCGTGGCTGACGTATCAGAGCAAGTGGATTTACCTTGAGCCAGTGTTCGGTTCGGAGGAAATTCTCAAGCAGATGCCTGAAGAAGGCAAGAAGTTCGCGGGTGCGGACCAAGTGTGGCGCCGTATCATGTCTGACGTCCAGAAAAACCTCGACGTGCTGGTAGTGACCGAATTGGACAACCTGCTCGACGACCTGCAGACGAACAACAAGCTGCTGACGGCGATTGAGAAAAAGCTAGACGAGTACCTGACGACGAAGAAAATGGCGTTCCCTCGATTCTTTTTCCTTTCGAACGACGAGCTTCTCGAGATTCTCAGCGAGACGAAGGATCCGCTCAACGTGCAGCCTTTCGTTAAGAAGTGCTTCGAGTCGATGAAGGAGCTCAAGTTCGAAAAGGACTTGAACATTACGGGCATGGTTTCCGTGGAGGGTGAGCAAGTTCCTTTCGACTACCCCGTTGACCCGAAGGGAGACTCGAATGGTGTGGAGAAGTGGCTGCTGCTCGTCGAGGGCGACATGAAGGACTCGCTGCATACCGTGCACGCCAAGTGCGTGGATGCCTATAAGCAGACGAAGCGCGCGGACTGGATTCTGCAGTGGCCCGGCCAGGTCATTCTCAGTGTGAGTCAAATTTACTGGACGGAAGACGTAACGAAGGCGATCCAAGACGAGGGATCCGTTGGACTTGAGAAGCACGGGAAGAAACTAACCGATGAGCTCATGGGTACGGTAAATCTTGTGCGTGGCGAACTCACGAAGCTCCAGCGCGCGACGATCGGCGCGCTGGTCGTCATCGACGTGCACGCTCGTGACGTCGTCGTGGAGATGGCTGATGCTGGCGTGGAACGTGACAGCGACTTCAAGTGGCTCGCATGTCTTCGCTACTACTGGGAGGTTGACAACTCGGAAAACGCACGCAAGAAGGGTAAGGTGACAGTGCTCGTTCGCATGCTTAACGCACTTGCGCGCTACGCGTTCGAGTACCTTGGCAACAGCGGGCGTCTCGTCATCACGCCTCTGACAGATCGTTGCTACCGAACTTTGCTGGGTGCGATCCACCTGTGCCTTGGAGGTGCACCCGCCGGACCCGCCGGGACGGGAAAGACGGAGACGACGAAAGATCTCAGCAAGGCTGTTGCGATCATGTGTGTCGTGTTCAACTGCTCCGACTCCATGGACTACATCATGCTTGGCAAGTTCTTCAAAGGGCTGTCCAGCTGCGGTGCGTGGGCGTGCTTCGACGAGTTCAACCGCATTGAGCTTGAGGTGCTTTCGGTCGTCGCCCAGCAGGTGCTGACGATCCAGCGCGCGGTGGCACAATGCAAAAAGACCTTCATCTTCGAGGGCGTTGAGCTCAACCTGCTGCCGACGGTGAACGTGTTCATCACCATGAATCCTGGTTACGCCGGACGATCGGAGCTCCCGGACAACCTCAAGGCGCTGTTCCGCGACGTCGCGATGATGGTTCCCGACTACGCGATGATTGGCGAGATTATATTGTACAGCTTTGGATACCTCGATGCTCGCAACATGGCCCGCAAGCTCGTGATGACGTACAAGCTCTGCTCGGAGCAGCTGTCGAAGCAGGACCACTACGACTACGGCATGAGAGCTGTCGTGTCGGTGCTGCGCGCTGCAGGAAATCTCAAGCGCAAGCCTGAGCTGGCGGATCTCAGCGAGGATGTGCTGATGCTTCGCTCGATTCAGGACGTGAATCTTCCCAAGTTCCTTGACCAGGACGTGCCGTTGTTCAAGGGCATTCTCTCCGACCTCTTCCCCGGCGTCGTGCTTCCCGAGGCTGACTACGACAACATGCTCGCCGCGCTTAATGTTCACATGGCGGACGACAACCTGCAGCCTCTTCCTGGTTTCATCGAGAAGATTATTCAGCTCTACGAGATGATCGTCGTGCGCCACGGTTTGATGATCGTGGGTGATTCGTTTGGCATGAAGACGTGCATGTACCGCACGCTCGCCAAGGCGCTTGGGGAGCTCAACGCGCGCGGGCAGAACGACGAGGAGAAGGTGAAGATCGTGGTGATCAACCCGAAGAGTGTGACGATGGGGCAGCTCTACGGCGAGGATGATCCGATCTCCAAAGAGTGGACGGACGGCGTGCTCGCTGTGTCGTTCCGTAAGGCTGCTCGCGACACGAGCCCGGATCGCAAGTGGGTGCTCCTCGACGGGCCCGTCGACGCCATCTGGATCGAGAACATGAACACTGTGCTCGACGACAACAAGAAGCTTTGCTTAAACTCCGGCGAGATTATTGCGATGCAGGGACTGATGAACATGATTTTCGAAGTGCAGGATCTCGCCGTCGCTAGTCCCGCCACCGTGAGTCGCTGTGGCATGGTGTACACGCAGCCAAGCCTTTTGCAGTGGCGCCCTCTCGTCGTCTCGTGGATGAACACCATCCCGGAGACGCTCGCGAGTGTTGAGAAACACAAGGAAACGATCATGGCCATGGCGGATTGGCTCGTGCCCGTCGCACTTCGCATCGCATCCAAGGGAGCGAAGCAGACGGTGCCCATGCAGGCGGAGAACCTCACCGCGAGCTTGCTCAAGCTGTACGAGAGCCACTTCGACGAGCTGGGCGACCCTGAGCGATTCGGCAAGATGACGGAGAACCAGGTGACCGTCTGGCTCGAGTGCCTTTTCATTTTCAGTGTGACGTGGACGATTGGCGCCATCACCGACAACGACGGCCGCATCGCCTTCGACGCCGCTATGCGCAACGTCATCTCCGGCAATCCTGATCCTCAGTACAAGGCGTTCGTGGGACCACACCGCAAGATTGCTCAGCCGGTACCCGGCGGTCAGATCATTCACAACTTCGTGTTCAACCGGGAGACGGGTAAGTGGGCGGTGTGGTCTGATATCGTGGATGCGCAGGAGATCAGCGTCGAGGATGCGTACACGACCATTGTCGTGCAGACGATGGACACGATTCGCTACAAATATCTCACGGAGGTGCTCGTCACGCACGGCAAGCACACGCTGTACGTGGGACCCACGGGAACGGGTAAGAGCGTGTACAACAAGGATCTGCTGTTCAGCCTGCCGAAGGAAGAATGGGCGTACATGCTGTTCACCTTCTCGGCGCAGACGAGTGCGAACATGACGCAGGACATCATCGACGGCGGGCTCGACAAGCGTCGCAAGGGCATCTTCGGCCCTCCTCCGGGAAAGAGGATGGTCGTTTTCGTCGACGACCTGTCCATGCCACAGGTGGAGGTTTACGGCGCACAGCCTCCGATTGAGCTGCTGCGACAGTTCATGGACCACGACGGCTGGTATGACCGCAAGGAGAACACGTTCCGCAAGCTTGTTGACGTGCAGTTCCTTGCGGCGATGGGTTCGCCCGGTGGTGGCCGCAACAACGTCACGAATCGCTACCTGCGTCACTTCAACGTCGTTGCGGTGACTGAGTTTGACGAAAGCACGATGTCTCGCATTTTCGGCGCCCTGGTCAACTGGTGGTTCCAACGCGAGGAATTTGGCGAAGACATCACGAAGTTTTCCAAGTCACTCGTCTCCGGCACGCTCGCGTTTTACGCCACGGCGCAGAAAGAGCTGCTCCCCACGCCGGCGAAGAGCCACTACACGTTCAACTTGCGCGACGTATCGAAGGTGTTCCAGGGCATAAGCATGGCGTCGCAGAAGGCGATCGATTCGACACAAAAGCTTATGAAGCTGTGGATCCACGAAACGATGCGCATCTTCTCCGACCGTCTTACGGACGAGCAAGATCGCGAGTGGTTTGCCATGACCATGAAGGACAAATTCGAGGCGAATTTCCGCGACAAGTTCGCGAAGGTGCTCCAGGTGGACAGCGGTCCTGTGAGCGCTGGTGTACTCCGTGGCCTTCTGTTCGGCGACTTCATGATTGCCGGCGCCGATCCTATGGTTTACGACGAAATTCCGGACCATGACAAGCTCCTCCAGGTGTGCAACGAGTACCTAAATGACCACAACAGCGTTTCAAAGAAGCCTATGCCTCTCACGCTCTTCATGTTCGCGCTCGAGCACGTGGCTCGCATCTGCCGCATCATCAAGCAGCCTGGTGGCCACGGACTGCTCGTTGGTGTCGGTGGTTCTGGGCGACAGAGTCTGACCCGTCTTGCGGCGTTCATGGAAGAATTCGAGGTGTTCCAAATCGAGCTGACGCGCACGTACGGAAAGAACGAGTGGCGCGATGATCTGAAAAAGGCTCTTCGTATGGCTGGCGAGCAAAACAAGAGCACCATTTTCCTCTTCGCGGACACACAGATCGCGTGGGAGGGCATGGTCGAGGACATTGGTAGCATTCTAAACACGGCCGAGGTTCCCAATCTGTTTGACGGTGGCGACATGGCAACCATCCTCGAGAACATCCGCAATCGCGCCAAAGCCGTTGGCCAGGACGGTTCGCGAGATTCCCTGTACAACTTTTTCGTCTCCGAGGTGCGCCAGAAGCTTCACATCGTCATGGCATTTTCGCCCGTCAGCGAGGAGTTCCGCGTTCGTCTGCGCAAGTTCCCGTCGCTCGTCACGTGCACGACAATCGACTGGTTCTCCGCATGGCCAAACGACGCGCTGCTCACGGTGGCCAATGCGCAGCTCGCCGACCTCACGGTGGAGGACTCGATCAAGCCGGCGCTCGCGGAGATGTGCGTGAAGTTCCACTCAGATGTCGCGGACATGAGCCTGAAGTACAAGGAGAAGGACGGACGGTATTTCTACGTGACTCCCACGTCATACCTTGAGCTCATCAGCAGCTATCTGAACCTCCTTGGCAATAAGCAGGACACGGTGTCGACGACGAAGAAGCGCTACGAGGTCGGTCTCGAGAAGCTCCTGTCGACGGAGTCTCAGGTGAACGGCATGAAAGCGGAACTCGAGGAGCTTCAGCCTAAGCTCGTGGTCGCATCCAAGGAAACGGATGACCTGATTGCCGTCGTGCAGAAGGAGACAATTGAGGCGGACAAGGTGAAGGTTCGCGTGTCCGCTGACGAGGCGTCCGCGGCCGGGGAGGCGGCGAAGGTGAAAGCTATCAAAGACGAGTGCGAGGCGGATCTTGCCGAGGCGATTCCCGCGCTGAATGCCGCGCTGAAGGCGCTCGATACTCTCACGAAGAATGACATCGTGGAGGTGAAGGGAATGAAGTCGCCGCCTGCGGGCGTCAAGCTTGTTATGGAGGCGGTTTGCATCCTCAAGGGTCTCAAACCGGCGCGCGTCAAGGACAAAGATTCGGGCAAGATGGTCGAGGACTACTGGGTGACCTCCGTGGGAATTATGCAGGGGGCTGACTTCCTGCCGTCGCTCAAGGAGTACGATAAGGACAACATCGACGCGAAGATCATTGCGCGCATTCGCGACAACTACACCAGCAAGCCTGAATTCGATCCGGCGCTCATCAAAAAGGCTTCCAACGCCGCTTTCGGCCTGTGCCAGTGGGTACGCGCGATGGATTCCTACGATCGCGTGGCAAAAGTTGTCGCCCCCAAGAAGGCTTCGCTCGCAGAGGCGGAGGCGACGTTGTCGGTGGTTATGGTGGCGCTTGCAGAGAAGCAGGCGGAGCTCAAGACTGTCGTGGACAAGCTCGAGGCGCTCGATGCACAGCTGCAGGAGGCACAAGCGAAGAAGGCGCAGCTCGAGGCTGACGTTGACCTCTGTTCGAAGAAGCTGGGTCGAGCGGAGAAACTCATCAGCGGACTCGGCGGCGAGAAGACGCGATGGACAGCCGCGGCGCAGCGCCTCGGCGGTCAGATGGTGCAGCTGACGGGCGACGTTCTCCTTAGCTGTGGCATGATTGCGTACATGGGAGTTTTCACGTCGGACTACAGGCAGGCGGCGATCGAATCGTGGACGACGCTCTGCCGCGATAAGAAAGTTCCGTGCAACGATGAGAAGTTCTCGCTCGAGGACGTTGTCGGCGATGCCGTAAAGATTCGCGCGTGGAATATTGACGGCCTGCCGAAGGATTCCTTCTCCGCGGAGAATGGAATTATTGCGGACAACAGCAGCCGCTTCCCCTACTGCATTGACCCACAGGGTGCAGCGAACAAGTGGATTCGCAACATGGCTGCGCACAACAAGCAGGGCATGTGCGTGGTGAAGATGTCTGACAGCCACTTCCTGCGTGAGCTCGAGACCTCGCTTTCGTTTGGCAAGACAATGTTGATTGAGGGACTTGGCGATACTCTCGAGACTGTGCTCGATGCAATTCTTCTCAAGCAGACCTTTAAGCAGGGAGGTGGTATGATGGTCAGGATTGGTGACAGTTTGATCGAGTGGTCGAACACATTCCGCCTCTACTTGACGACGAAGCTCAGGAATCCTCATCTGTCGCCGGAGACGTGCACGAAGATCTGCTTTTTGAACTTCGCCATTACGCCATCTGGATTGGAAGATCAGTTGCTTGGCATTATCGTCGCGAAGGAGCGCCCGGATCTCGAGGAGGAGAAGAACAATCTCATCATTCAGGGTGCGGAGAATAAGAGACAGCTCAAGGAGATTGAAGACAAAATACTGATGGTGCTTTCGTCGTCAGAGGGCAACATCCTTGAGGATGAGGAGGCTGTGGCTGTGCTCTCCGCCTCCAAGGTGCTCTCCGATGAGATCGCCGAAAAGCAGAAGATTGCCGAGGAGACGGAGAAGAAGATTGACAATGCTCGTGTTGGATACCAGCCTCTTGCACTTTACGTGAGCGTGCTCTTTTTCTGCGTCGCAGACCTTGCCAACATCGATCCTATGTACCAGTACTCCCTAGCGTGGTTTGTGTCGCTGTTCGTTCGATCGATCGCCGACGCGGAGAAGTCGAAGGATGTTCCAACGCGCCTCACACATATCCGTGAGCACTTTACGTTTTTCATCTTCAAGAATGTCTGCCAGTCACTCTTTGAGAGGCACAAGCTTCTGTTCGGCTTCATCATGTCGACACGCATTCAGATCCAGTACGGGGATCTCGAGAAGGGTGATCTGAGATTCCTGCTGACGGGAGGTGTGGGCATGGAAAACCCCAACAAGAATCCGACATCCTGGCTCGCAGACAAGGGATGGGATGAGCTGTGCCGCCTCGACGAGATTGAGCCATTCAGCGGCATCAAGGCGCACTTCGAGGGTAATGTGGAGTTGTACAAGGCCATCTACGATGCCGCGGAACCTCACGAGGAAAGTCTGCCCGGAGACTACCAAACGAAGCTGAAGCTGTTCCAGCGCATATGCGTGCTGCGGTGCATTCGCCCCGACAAGGTGGTTCCCGCGGTGACTACCTACGTGACGGAGGCTCTTGGAAAGAAGTTTGTCGAGCCGCAGCCTTTCAACATTGGCCCCATCTACGCGGAGAGTTCTCCTGGCGTTCCGCTGCTGTTCGTGCTGTCGCCTGGCTCCGATCCCATGGCGTCTCTGCTCAAGTTCGCCGACGACAAAGGCGTGCACACTGAGGCGGTGTCGCTTGGTCAGGGTCAGGGACCCGTTGCGAAGGCGAAGATCAAGGAGGGTGTCGAGAAAGGACACTGGGTGGTTCTGCAGAACTGCCACCTTGCCAAGACATTCCTGCCCGATCTGGAGATACTGTGCGAGAAGGAAATCACGAAGGAGGATGTGAATCCGCAGTTCAGGCTGTGGCTCAGCTCGTACCCGAGCCCCATCTTCCCCGTGGCCGTGCTAGAAAATGCTGTGAAGATGACGAATGAGGCGCCCGCGGGACTGCGTGCTGGCCTCGAGCGCATCTACGCCATGGATCCCGTCCCAGATCCGAAGTTTTTCAACGGGTGCACGAAGCCGGAGGAGTTCCGCAAGATGCTCTTCTCGCTCGCCTTCTTCCACTGCACGCTACAGCAGCGCCGAATGTACGGCCCGATTGGATGGAACATCCCGTACGAGTTCAATGAGAATGATCTTCGCATCTGCGTGCGGCAGCTGTCCATGTTCCTCGACGAATACGACTACGTGAACCTCGAGATGCTGCACTATACCGCCGGCGAGTGCAACTACGGTGGCAAGGTGACAGATGGGAACGACAGGCGGCTGATGAACGCCGTGTTGAGCATGTTCTACTGTGAGAATTGCATATCCGTTGACAAGTACAGGCTGACCGTGGACAAGACGCACGAGAGCGACGTTTACGTCGTGCCCCCGCACGGCGAGTACGACAGCTACCTCGCGTACATGGCTGAACTTCCGATCATCTCGCCTCCCATGACGTTTGGATTCCACCGCAATGCTGACATCACAAAGCAGATTAAGGAGACGAACGAAATGCTCGACACCTTCATGCTCACGCAGAGCAAGGATAGCGGCGCTGGCGGCAAGACGAGCGACCAGATCATCGGCGAGACGGCGGAGGACATCCTCCGGCGCCTTCCCCCTAACTATGACCTCGAGGTTGCCGAGCAGCGCTACCCCGTTACGTACTTGGACAGCATGAACACGGTGCTCGTGCAGGAGCTAGGACGTGTGAACATCCTGTTGTCGACGATTCGAGACAGCCTCGTGCAGGTTGGCAAGGCTGTGAAGGGTCTCGTCACGATGTCCGACGCACTTGACGTCGTCGCGCAGGCGCTTCTGCTGGGCAAGGTTCCCGCGAGCTGGCTCGCTAAGTCATTCCCCAGCTTGAAGCCGCTGCCGGCGTACGTGAAGGAGTTGATTGAGCGCTGCGACTTTTTCCAGACGTGGTTAGACAATGGGCATCCCATCTCCTTCTGGCTTAGCGGTTTCTTCTTCACGCAAGCTTTCACAACCGCGGCGAAGCAGAACTATGCAAGAAAGTATACAATCGAGATTGACATGATAGACTTTGACTTTTTCATGAAGGACAATCCTGGCGACACTGACGAGAGGCCTGAGGACGGCGTGCTTGTGTATGGAATGTTCCTCGAGGGCGCGAAGTGGGACTACGAAAAGCACGCCCTGGCGGAGAGCGATCCTAAGGTTCTGTTTACAAGTTTCCCGCCGATGCTCTTCCTGCCCGAGAAAACGACGAATATGCACCAGTTCGACAAGTACGAAGCGCCCCTCTACAAGACGAGCGAACGCCGCGGTATACTGAGCACCACGGGCCACTCGACCAACTTCGTTTGCGCTGTGTTGGTGCCGTCGAACATGCCAGAGAGCCACTGGATCAACAGAGGCACTGCGCTGCTCACCAGCTTGGATGACTAAGTGTTTGTCGTGTATTCTTCCGTGTTCCTCTAGCTGTACTTTCTTCTTGTTCCCTTGTTGCTATTCTTTCCGTCTATATGACGGTTCTGTTTATCTTCCCTCCTTCAAAATTTTATTAAGTTTGAAAAAAAACTTGTGTAACGAAAAACAAAAGAGTGAGATTTGGAATTTGGTCATACAGTTTGTTGTTACAATAAGTTATCACTATTCTGTATCAGAATCATGGGTGCCAGCGAAGTTGCCGTGCCAAGGCAAAGCCGAGGAGGGACCTGCCCCACCGCTATACGCCAAGCGCAGCTGATCTTTGGCGTGCAATGCGTCGCGCTTGCGCTTGAAGGTCTTGACTGCGTTCTCAATCAAACCACCTCGCTTCTCCTTCTCAACGCCAGTTATATATTTCACAGCACCGAGGTGGTACGGCTCGTCTGTGGGGCCGTACGGCTCACCAGGCATCTCGTACGGCGTCTGCGATTGCCATCTTCGAGCCTCTTCCACGTCGCACGTCGTGAGCAGAACAGAAGCTTCGATCATCCCACCAGCGCCATGCTCGTCGCCCATGCTGTTCTGGGAGCAATTGTGCGAACCAATTAAGAGCACGCCTGCGAGTTCACGTCGCGCGGTCGGCTGCATCACACGTAGCCATATTTTGCTGTGGCTGTGACGTCGATCCGATGCGCGGTGCTCCGGCGTTTCGTGCGGCCAGTGGCGCTCCAGTCCGTCACGGAATAGTCGCTTCAGACCACGCCCGAACATCTCGTTCGTGCGATCCTTTGGAAAAGATTGCGTATGTGGTTCTGACACGCCATATCGAGTTGCCGTCTTGTCTGTCGGAAAGTGAATCAACGGCAGGGCAGACCGGCTCGACCCAAAACTCCGCGCAACTTCCGCGAGCCACTCTGGCTTGCACTCTCCCACCGAGCCTGTTTGCACCATCACCGGCATGTCGTGTGACCCATTCGGCCACCGTGATCGCGCAAGCAATCTCCTCACGAGCATGTGTCCACCACCTCGTCGTGACGTCGTCAACACGAGACGTGCATCCGTTGTCAGGTCGTGTCGTGCCATCTCAAGCTTCATGAGTGCCTCCGCCACTGGATCGCCGCGGTGATTGCCTGTCATGGCAACGCCGAGAAATTCTTCGAGGTCTCGCGCAAATTGCGGTGGTTTTCGTGGTATCGGTGCACCCGGCGCATAGCGCTTGAAGTCTTGAACCCAAGACGACTGCATGATGTTGTAGTAGTCGCCCTGGAGGTTGGCGCTGGAGACCACGACGCGAAGTGTGTCTGAGAAGCGAACGAGCACCACCTTGGCGTGAAGTGATGCTCCACCAGTCGGGTTTATGCTCCTTCCCGCCTCGTGTTGCAGTACTCGCCACGTTCCCCGCATGCCAAGTTCCGCGAGGCGCTCCTCGATGCTCGCTGGCGCATCTTCTGCGGTGTGGTACGCGATGAAGACGTCGGCGTCATGTGCGCCGGCTTTCGCCAGCTCTCTTGCGACGTGGTCGACGTTGAACACCATCGCCGTCGCGACGACGCACTGCGCGAGGTCGCCGTCGCCGTTCGGTCCGCTGAGCAGTTCGACGCGCGACACGAGATTGCCGTGATTCCCGTCGCTTGACGGCGAACTCACGACGATCTCGCGCCCGTCGAAGCGGCGGCGCCTAGCGGCTCCCGTGGTCGGCGCCGGCGCCTGTGCGATGTGTTGCGGCGTGTGTTGTGGCATGTGCAGCGACATGTCCGCGTCTTCCGGCAGAGGCGGCGGGTCAGGGAGCGGCGCCGCGTGCGCATCGTCGTCGCCGTACGGCTCACCCTTCACCGAAGCCAAGGCGTCGTGTGGCTCACCCTTAACCCCAGCGGGTGCGCGCCCGCCGTCTCCGCACGGCTCACTCTTCACCGAAGCCAAGGCGTGGTGCAGCTCGCCCTTCCCCTGAAAGGCGTCGTCGACGTACGGAGCGCTCGCCGCCGCATCGGGTGCGCGCCCGCCGTCTCCGCACGGCTCACTCTTCACCGACGCCAAGGCGTGGTGCGGCTCGCCCTTCCCCTGCAAGGCGTCGTCAACGCACGGCTCGCTCTTCATCCTAGCGGGTGCGCAACCGTAAGCTCCGCGCGGAGAGCTCGTCAAGACGATGACGTCTTGAGCTAATTCCTTCCTCGAGAAAAAAAGGGGGGAAAACGCTGGGGGACCCGCGGCTCAGGGGTCTCCGAAAACATGGCGATATGTTGTTGCAGCAGCCCTAGGCCCTAGCCATAACCCTAGACAGCAACCCTATCGTAGTTGCTAACCCTAACTAAGCTGTCTCTTTAGGCTGCAAGGCTTCGTCGACCTCCTCGAGGCGACGTTCGTCTTGGAGGACTTCGAGGGTACGGGCGACTCACCACAAGGTGGTGTCCGGACACCAGCCCCGGCCTCGAAGTCCTCCAAACTTCCGCGAGCCACTCCTACCGGAATTTGATGATCGTGACTTTCGCGTGCAGAGTCGCGCCCCCCGTTGGATTGATGCTTCTCCCCGCCTCGTGTTGCAGTATTACGCGCCATCGTCCCGAGCCTGTTTGTCGGGACCATCACCTCGAACGCCGGGTATCGCAGGTGACGCCGCGGTCGCCGCCTCGTGAGTCCTGACGAGGCCGAGCCGCGCGCGGCCGCGCGCAGTGGACGACTTGCCGACTACTACTATGTACATTCAATGCTCAGCTTATGATGATAGATAACACAACAAAAACAACAAACCACAACACAACCATCTAACGGTTCTCGACCGGGATCCCAACGAAAAAACATTTGCTTGGACATATCCGTGAGACCAACGAGGTGTCCCGGTCGGCCGGTCCAACTTGAAGTGCGCGGCATTTGGAGTAACCGAAACTGCACCGTTAGCACGACGATTGACAAGAAGTGGGTGAAGTATCCTTAAGTCGACCTCCCGTGACCTTAAACTCAAGAGTCAAGACAGAAGTCAAGACGTTGTCTGACGTTTTTCAAGACGTTTTTTTTTGCCGTTTTTGCTGGGGTGGATTCGGGTAGGGTGTACCAGGGTTAGGGTTACGGTTAGGGCTAGACTGCTCAAGACGTTTTTTTCCAAATCCCCCGACCTGACCGTAGGTGGAACATCGCGGAGTTCCGTCGGGGGAACCTCCTCGGCTTTTCAAACGGATCTGCTTCTGCTCCCGGCCCCGCCCGCCTTCCCCCGATCGAAACAAAATAATCTTGTCACAAAAAAAAAGAAAGTTGGCCATGCCGGCATTGGCGTCGGCGTCGGCGTCGTCAGCAGGTGGTGGTGGTGGTGGTGGTGGTGGTGGTGGTTCTCCAAGTAATAGTTCGCTGCTCCAAACGATCCACTTAAGTTTACTACGGTGTATCCATCCGTCGAAACGTCTCAATAATTCTCTCAGTTGTCTCGCCTCTCGCCAATGCCTCTCGTCATTGCACTATGTGTGCGAATACAGTGAGAGCTTAGAAGATGAACTTGACGAGGACTCCCTTCACCAACTTCTTGATGACAACAACTCCAGCTCTTTCTCCATGCTTTCTTTCTTGACCACGCTCGCCGACGTTGCGCTGGTGTGCTCCTCCTCCTGCTCCTCTGAGATGTTGTTGACGGCGCAACTTCATCTCGCATTGGGAGCCTGCGCGAACCTTGTCGCAGCCCTACCTGCAAACTTCACAAGGCCGATCGCCGCCAAACTTGTCGACGCTGCAGCCGTATGCGCACACAACGCACCAACGCCTGTGGTGAACCTGGCAAGCAATGTATTCGCACAAGACCAAGAAAGCATTTCAGGCACAACCCCACAAACGCAAGCGAAGTGGAGAAACTTGCTTGCTGCTCAACTAGGAAATATCGAGGACACCGACGACGTCGACAGCGCTATCGCCGTCATCGTAGACGCACTCTGCCACGACGACGGCGATGTGCGCGAGGCGGCGGCGGCCGCCGCCGCCGCAGGACCCGACGCCGTCTCCGCTGTCGCCTGTGCCGCATGTCGTTCGCAAGACGGCGCCGCAGATGCACTTGCGCGCGCACTCTTCGAAGACGCGTGGGCACTTGCGGATGACGCGACGAAAAGACTGGACAACATCGACGACATAATCACTGTCCTTCGTCGACATGCCAAAAAATCACCACGTGCTGCTGAGACGTTGCGTGCGCTCCAATCAGGCGACGAAAACAAAAAGGACGACGACGGCGATGACAACCGCAATCCAGCTGCTCTCGAGCGTCTGCTTGGAGACCACGCCAACAAGGCAAGCACGACGCGGCCGCTATCTAAACTTGTTTTCATGCGCCGCTCGTCAATCAGCTCGCATGGCATCGTGTCTGTGGCACAGCACGGCAAGTCGTGGTGCGTGCTGCGCCTCGGATGCTGCCCACAGGGATGCTACCACACCGACGATGGAGACTCCGCGCTAGGCTTCGACTACGTGCGAGCGCTCGCGGCGTGCGCATCGCCGACAATAAACACAAAGGCGGCTTGCCTTAGTATAGGACTTGGCGCGGGTTCGCTTCCACGCTTCTTTGCACGACGTGGGGGATTTGGAGCGTGTCACGTGCTCGAGCTGGATGCGGCTGTCGTGGAAGCGTGCAAGACAACGTTACATCTGCGATGCGATGTCGTAGGTGGGGAAGATGTTGCGCGAGCATTGGGATGGGAAGGTGGCGGACATCGGCGTGGTCAAGGTGTGCGCGTGTGGATTGGAGATGGTGCGGATGCTCTCCCTCATCTCGTGAATGATGACAATACATCGTACGCAGCGATCTTCGTCGATGCCTACGACAGCCGTGGTCGTGTGCCAACATCATTCTACGAAGCCAATATCCTTCGTGCTTGTTGTACGCTAGCCGCACGCCACGTCGTGCAGACTCGCTTGCCCGCCGTGGTGGTTGCGAATGTCTTCGACGGTACTGCCGAGGCGCGTGCGGACCTGTTGTCTTTGGCCACCACGTTGAATGCAGAATCTGAGATTGTGTGTGAAAGCATGCATGTGCACACGAGCACGCCGCATACCGTTCCGCTCGTTTCATCCACAGGCCGCGCTAATTCTGCGCTCGCCTTGTGGTTTCGATTCAGTGAATCGCGCGAAAAGCGCAAGGCACCTTTCATTCCCTCTCCGACAACAAATGCGAACACCCTTTTATGGCCCTTCGACCCAAACTTGTATCTGCAAGGAGCACGTGCTGTGGACATGGGTGGTGGTGATGTTGGTGGTGTTGGTGACCCACCAGGAAAGCGAAGACGTGGTATAACAAATATGTAAATCTTTGTAATATAACTAAATTTCAAGCAGTACGCGCCTCGCGCTTCCTCAGCATGTTGTCCGCCTGACGAACGAGCCAGCAGGCGTGATCCACTGATTTGTTGTAGGAATTGCGGCCTAGTGATTTTCGATTCGCAGCGAGAGTTGTTGGACTCGCTTTGACACGAGCCCACTGATACGCAAACACGCAACGGCACATGTCGAGCACAGCCGATTCGTATTGCTGCGTGAGCACGTCACGAGGAAGCAGAAGGCGCGCCTCATCGATATTATCCGCCGCACCGTAGCGCACGAAGCTCTCCATCAAGCACGTGTGGTAATGATCCAGCAACGCCTCCTCCTTCGATCCGTCCGCAGATAAACACTCAATCCGTAAAGCTGCGACAATGTGATGAGCCACATCGGTGGCGGCGAGGCCGAAGCCGCACCACTGAAAGTCGATGAATCCCACGCCAACTGTGCCATCATCCTCGTCTCGGAAGAACACGTTTCCCTGCTTTGGGTCACCGTGTATCAGACACTTGCATCCAACTCCATTTCCAGTCGAGCCAAATGGATGCGCTTCCGCACCCACCTCCGCGGCAATACGTTGCAGTCTTTCACCTATTGTCGCAATCTCCACACCCTTGAGCATCGGTGACTTGGCAAACGCTTCGGCAAAATTTTCGCAGTGCATAGGCCAGTGTTCAGCGACGAGTGTCGTCAGTTGCTCGGCAGGCTGCATGGACGGCTGCCAGTACGCACCCGATGGCCAGACGGAAGACGTCAGCTCGTCTTGCGTCTCCTGTGATGCGGTACGCCAGAAAGCCGAATTCTCCCAAAAGTATGCATGCATCTTCGCCAAACCGGCGAGAGCTGCGTGTGCCTGTCTCTCGTCTAAAAGCCAAGATTGCGACCATCCATCCGACTCACGAAATTCTTGCAGGAGCAGCCCGAAGCGGCTTTCAATTGGGTCATGCTCGCAAGGCCTAAGATCCACGGCGTACGCTCGTGCGACCGGAACGCCGCTTTCCACGAGCGCCTCGCATGCCGCGGAGCCCAGAAACGACGCTTCCACGCCGTATGATTTCGTGTCTCTGGCCAGCTTCAGTGGTGCCGTGCGTGCTTTTAGACGCGCATGCTCTAGGTCACCCATGACGATACGCTTGTAGAATGCCGATGCGGGAGGTGAAGGTACCGACGGCGACGGGCTCGCCGTGGTTGGCTGCCAATCAAAATCAAGGCGGCACGCGTCACTCATCAAACCTCGCACGGACCCCTTTTCTGGTGCTGAGTAACCAACGAGTTTGTATGCAGTCTCCTGCCCCGGCATCACCGATCCGAGAACTGCACGTTCCATCCAATCTCGATCTAGCGGTGCGCCCTCGAGACTTCGTGCTACATCCGCAGACTGTGCGATGCCATTGCGAACTTCAGCGTCGCCGTAGGCGCCATCTAGCAGCTTCAGAATTCGCGCATCTTCTCGCATTGCCTCACACACTTTGTCATGGTCGCCACGCCGTCCAGATCCTGATGCGATAACGCCGAGTGCATTGACGAGCCCTCCCGGCGCATCGGCGTCGTGCACAAGCGGAGCTCCAAAGAGATCGCTCACGTGCCCGCCCGTTGCCCGAACGACTGCTTCGGGTGCGCATGTATCCCACAGGCTTGTGCCAAAGTGCATAAGTGCAAAGTCAGCCCGCTCAGCGGCTACACAGAGCATCTTGTTGCCCGCACCGCCCTGGATCTCGTGCCTGACGGAATCTTCGCCGAGACTTGCAGCCAAGCAATCGCGTGCCGCGGCGAGAGTTGCGTTCTTGCTGTCTCCTGTCAAATTCACCGTGCTTGCATCGCCGAGTCTCTGAGCGTGCAGCGGCACGCCACCCTGTCTTTCTTGACCATCCTCGCCGACGACGCCTGAGCCGCCTTCCTCACCAACGATGCCGTATACGACGCAAGGCGCGCTTCCGTCAGCGGGAAAGGGCAAGCCGATGGCACCCGCGATAGCCCGTCCACGCCGCGCGACGCCAACGAGTGTTTGCACGGCACCGAGTCTTCCCTCAACGAACTCTCGCGTGCCGTCCACCGGGTCAACGAATACCGTGAGTTCGTCGACTGCGACTGTCGCTTCGTTCCCGCCTAGTTGTTTCAGGAGGTTATCTCGCAGCGCGGGTCCTTTTGCTGCCTGTTCCATCTCAGCGGCGCTGCATCCCGCGCTTCCATCCTCCTCTCCGACGATGCGCGCGGCTTGTATTGCGGGCGTGGAAGCGAGTGCAGCGATGATCGCTTTTTGTGCCGCCAAGTCCGCCTCTGTGAGCATGGATCGCGCGTCACCTTCCACTTTCATCGACGCGGCGATTCGACGGCCACCCTCCCTTTGAGAATTCGATTCCGAACCACCTTGAATTTGTTCATCGTGTACTCTTCTAATTTCAAACAAGCCTCTCAGTGAAGCATCGACCAGAATTGACGTCAATGCTGAGAGGGAGATCCGGTGATCCTCCATATGAACCAAACCACCAACCTCTTGAAAACCACCACCACGACCTGATGATGATGATGAAGATGAAGAAGGACAGGAAGAAGGACAGGAAGAAGAATGACGTCCTTGTCGCACACCAACACAACCACGCACACGCACACGCACACGCCCGAGGTTGAGGCCCGATGAAAACGAGAGCATGCACACCTCTCTGTGGAGAATGATGCGATCTTTTCAAGGGGATAAGATGAAGATGAGATGAGTGTTGCCGTCTCCAACGGCAAATCCATCCCCTAATCATACAAATCAATCCCCTAATCATTCAAATCACCTTTTTGAACCGTTTGTCACGTCTTGACCTGCCGCCATCACATGGCATCACATCAAGACGTTTCAAGACGTGCTCGCGCGCTTTCTGACGCGCTTGACTCGCGGCGCGCTGGCGGCGCGCCCTACTTTCTGACCCTAGTAATAAGATCATTCTACTTTCTTGATTAACTTTCCCTTCACGCCATAGCTGACGGCTATACTTGGTGGAGACGCTTAGTGCTTATCTCTGTACGACACTCACAACGCTCAAACAATGGTGGCGCAGTCACCGACACCATCCCTCATCTCTCGCCTTCGCGACGCAGTGATGTCGCCTTTTCGGCAGACAAACGCGCAGGGTGCACCCTACGCGGCTGAATCGCAGATTCCGCGAAACGAACATGTGGACGACGACATCACGCCGACACCTACCGCTGAAGCGTCGTCATCCTTCGACTCGGATCAGTCTCATCCTCCTCCGCCACCACCTCCTCCACCGCCTCCTCCGCCACCGCCGGCGCAGGAGAACACAGCCGGAGACTTGCAGGCTGCTATCGCGATGCTCATGCAACAACAGCAGCAGCAGAACCAACTCATGCAGCAACGCATGGAACAACAACAACAACAACAACAACAGCAGCAGCAACACCTACTTGCTCTGATCCAAGCGTCGCATTCGCAGCTAGGATCAACACCTACATCGACTCCGTCCAAAATTCCCGCCGATTCAACATCGAAATCGACAGCTGCCCCGAGGGTGCACGTCCCGGAATACATGGTGACAGATTTTACGGTGCAACTGGACGTCGACTTAGATACGTTCATTCTGCAGATGGAGGAGATTCTAGATCGCGCTGGATGCACGCAACAGCACGTCAAGCTCGCTTTCGTCGCTGATTTCCTGAAGGGGCGATCGAACAAGTGGTGGTGGACCGAACGACGTTCGAAGCAGATCGACACTTGGGTCGCATTCTGCGCAGCTCTTCGTGATCACGCCACCAGCCGGGGAGTGCGCGAGTCGCGTATCACCGCGTTCGAAGAACTCGTCCAACAGCCGGGACAGTCCGATCGTGAGTGGAAATTATCGCTGCTGGATACCCACAACATTGCTCAGTGGAACCTGGGAACACTCTGACCCACCCAGGACGGAGGGGGGGCGAGTGTTGCCGTCTCCAACGGCAAATCCATCCCCTAATCATACAAATCAATCCCCTAATCATTCAAATCACCTTTTTGAACCGTTTGTCACGTCTTGACCTGCCGCCATCACATGGCATCACATCAAGACGTTTCAAGACGTGCTCGCGCGCTTTCTGACGCGCTTGACTCGCGGCGCGCTGGCGGCGCGCCCTACTTTCTGACCCTAGTAATAAGATCATTCTACTTTCTTGATTAACTTTCCCTTCACGCCATAGCTGACGGCTATATGAGGGAAATCGAAGTAAAATCTTTAGGGGGTTCGCGGTCGAATTAAGAGTTAGGGGTTTCGCGTTCGAATTAGGGGTTCGAAGTAGGGGTTCGAAGTAGGGGTTCGCCCTCTCCAAAATCATTTTATCATTTGCCACATGTCATCATGGCGCGACACGCTCTTCGTCTGGCGCGGTGAATTGGTTGTGCTTGGAGAAGGAGTAGCCTTGTTGGAAGAGGGTGAAGATGATGTCGGCTCTTCTTCTGAAAAAGGTGCTTCCTATAAATGGCGTGGCTATTGGGTAGGTGTCGACGCTGCAAACGCCGCTGCCTGTAACATGCCGCGACCCTATAGGTTTGGCGCCTCCGAGGCTGACGGCGAGTTCGTCGCGGCGCTAGCAGGCGCGCCGATACCATGCGTGGAGCCCATCCTCGCCTCAAGCAGCAAATACACACTCGACGGGGATCAGTGGCACGACGACGAGTCGCACGAGATTGTCGTTTCGCAACATTCCGACGTGGATGGCGCGCGGCTCGTTGCAGCAAGCGGTTACAACGAGTTCGGGCATTTCGTGAGCGTTGGAAGCCTCGAAGGCGGCGTCTTGTGTCTCGCGCGGAGATACCTTGAAAAGCGAGACGAGAGGTGTGTAATGCGTGCACAACAAGTGCTCAACGTGGCAGCAGCATCAGGGGCAGTGGGCGGGGAGGCGCCGTGGCGCACCGCTGCGGATTTAATGGTTTCGGCCTTGCAGCCGCGCAAGCGTGCGCGCGGCGGAGCGAGCGAGCAGCCCGCAACAGCGGGAAGCGGTGGGAACGAAGTCAAAGGCCGTGGACGTCTGCCGAAATCGGCGGACGGGAGGCGCCAACGGGAGAGAGGGGAGGGCGGCACGTACAAGTAACGCCACTTGATTTCCCGTTGACGAGTTGAAAGAGTTGTTATTATGAAAAGAAATGAAAACGAAGAAATCGTTCGAGAGAGAAGTCACCTTATCCCGTGTTCTGCAATCCAGACGCGATGCCCTTAATGGTGATCTGCATCGTGTCCTCGACGCAGCTCAAGTAGCTGTTCACGTTC
This sequence comes from Pycnococcus provasolii, assembly GCA_938743325.2. Classification (NCBI taxonomy): domain Eukaryota; kingdom Viridiplantae; phylum Chlorophyta; class Pseudoscourfieldiophyceae; order Pseudoscourfieldiales; family Pycnococcaceae; genus Pycnococcus; species Pycnococcus provasolii. The sequence goes on from OW568895.1 coordinate 224,693, forward strand.
GGGTTCAACTTCGCAACACTCTGGAACACCTCCGGAATGTCGAGCTCGTCTTTCGGGATGGATTTCGAGTCGAAACCTTCCTCTCGTGCCTTACGCACATCCTTCAGGCAAATCGCTTGAAGCACGTTCAGAGGTACAATGTACGGCGCACGCATGTCCAGACGGTGCTTGAGCAGATCCTGGTAGTGGAAGCCATCGTCGTCAAGGCTCTCATCATCATTTGTCAGCAACGCATCGTGGCTGGTAACTTGGAGCAGCATCTTAAGCGTCTCGTCGTATGAAGATCCCAACTTCTTGCCAAAACCGTGCAAGCTCGGATCCACCAGCTCGTCCTCGTACAGCTGCGCAATGCGCTTCTCGCTCTTCGCCAGCACCATTTCAAGCATGTCAACCGTCACCTTGAAGAACGGCCAGTCGCGGTACATGGCCCTAAGATCTTCGCCATGGCCTTCATCCCAGAGAGTTTTCAGCGCCTTGCCCACGCCGAGCCAAACGGGTAGGTTAAAGCGTGTCTGCGTCCACGAGAAGATCCACGGGATTGCTCGAAGGGATGTGACGGTCATGTTGTTCTTTCGCTTCGACGGACGGCTGCCAATATTCAGGCGCGCAAGCTCCTGCGCAGGTGTCGCTTCGTTAAAGTATTTGATGAAGTCGGGATCCTGGAACACAATCCTGCGATACTCGTCGCAGCTATCCGACGCGAGCTTCGCCATCCGATCTCGCCACATCTGATCTGCCGTCGCCGGCGGCTCGAGACTGTGCAGGGCCACCGCGGCGGAGTATAGGTCGAACGTGCGGAATGCCAGCTCTTGATTAGCGAAAGCCTGCTCAATCACTTCGCCTTGCACTGTGACGCGCAACCTTCCATCGATCGTTCTCGGCGGCTGGCTGAGGATGCCCAGGTGACTCGGACCACCGCCACGGCCGACAGTGCCACCTCTGCCGTGGAAGAGCGTGAGTTTCACGTCGAATTTGTTGGCCACCTCGGTAATCTTCTCCTGCCCTTCATACAACGCCCACGCCGCCGCCAAACGCCCGGCGTCTTTACCAGAATCCGAATAGCCAATCATCACCTCTTGGAATCCTTTGATGTGGTTCAGGTACCACTTGTTCGAGAATAGCGTGTTCATCACGCCCGGTGCATTGTTCAGGTCATCCAGCCTCTCGAACAACGGCGAAACGCGCAGGCAAAGCTCGTCGCTGCAACCGCACTCGCGCATCAGCAGCTTGACGCAAAGCACGTCACTTGCACACGTCGACATCGAGATGACGTACGCGCCAAGACTTCCTGGGAAATCGCGCGTGAGTTCCGCGACGGCACGGAATGTCTCAAGCACCTCCTCAGCCTCTTCATCCGCCTCGATGTGCGCATTGCCCAGCAGCGGCCGCCTTCCCTCGAGCTCCTTGGTGAGGAATTCAATCTTCTTCGCCTCGTCCCATTCCTTGTAGCTGCCGATGCCCATGTATTGCGTGATGGCATTCATCGCCATCATGTGACGCTCGCTCTCCTGGCGAATGTCGAGGCAGATGAGATTCAGTCCGAAGCAGCGAATCTGCCGAATCACGTCGCGGAGGTGCCCGTTGGCAATCTTCTCGTCCTTCGTCTCGCACAGGCTCTTGTAGCAAGCCTCCAGCGGCTCGAGGAGCTCCTCGACGTGCACGTAGACGTCCGTCGACAGAATGTCGCCGACGTTCTCGGAATTGCTGAACGACCTGTCGAGGCGGCGCTGCAGGTAATCGCGCGTCGACCACAGCTTGTCGCGGATCTCAGCGAGAATCACGCGGTACGGCTGAGTGTCGGGAATCGGCTGCCAGAAGTCGGAATAGTTGCGCCGCTTACGGTTCATGGCAATGTCCTCGCGGCTGTAGCCCTCGTGCCTCTTGAGAACTTTTTGAACGCGCTCTTCGAATTCTTTCGTGCAGCGCCACATACTCAGGTCGAACATGAGCTGCTCAATCTTCTTGAAGTAGATGTTCATCGCACTCAACCTTGCCATGGTGACAACCTCGCGCGTGCATGATGCGGTCACGAACGGGTTACCGTCGCGGTCTCCGCCCATCCAGCTGCTGAACTTGAAGGTTGACGAGTTGAGCGGCAGTGGCGGCATGCCGATGTCGTGCAGCGCCGAGTCGAGACGACGCAGGTAGATTGGCAGGGCGTCAAAAATCACCTCCTGCACGTAGCTAAGTCCCGCGCGCATCTCGTCCTGCGGCGTCGGTGGCCCGCGTCGGATTTCATCCGTGCGCCACGCAGCCTGCATGAGGCTTACAATCTTCTGCTCCACCTCGTACATCTCGAACGTGCTAAGCCTCACACGCTTCACGTGCGTGAGCTGCGTGCGAATATCGTTGTAGATTCGCAGAAGGCTTCGTCGCACAGCCTGCGTGGGGTGCGCCGTGAACACGAGCTCAACCGTCTGGTTCGCGAACTGGCTGTAGATCTCCTCCGGCGAGACGCCACCCTGGACAAGCTCCTTGACGGCGGCGTTCGACGTGCGTGGCTGACCCTCGATATTCCCTTTGGACGTTCGCATGTACCTGTTCTCGTGAGATGCGGACACTTCCTCCGAGATGTTGTGCAGGTTGACCATGTTGCTGAACGCCGACGCGACGAGGATGGCCTCGTACTTCTTCAGCTTGCGCACCGAGTCCGCGAGCTTCTGCAGTGACTCGCGCGAGCGCTCGTTGTTGTACTCCTCTCCAAGTGTGTACATGGCGAACACCTTATTCTTGAAGTCCGCACCAAGTGTTTCTTCGAGCACGCCGCCGAAGAGGCGCCTCACGTAAGCGTCGAGCGCCTCCTCCTCCTCCTCGAACCTCTGCGTGAGCCCGTCCAGCGACCTTTGGGAGACACCCCCTCCCGCGGGACTTCCCGCGATGTTCTGGGTGCCGAGTGAGAGTTCGTGCGCGAGCGTGTGGCTGCGCACGATAGGGTGCGCAGACAGGTCGTCCGCGCCGTCCGCCGAGCGCGTGCGCACGTGGTTGGACATACTACTAGTAAGCAGAGCAAACTTCTGTGTGATGAGAGCACTGTGCTTACAGTAAGTTGCTTAAGTTGCGTGTGCGTGTGATGGCCGGCCCCCCCCGGAGAGGAGAGGTGGCGGCCCACTGTAAGGGCCCACTGTTGGGGAGGAGGCCTCACACGGGATCAGAAGCACGGGATCCTCTTGTGGGACAACCAAGGCCCACGGTGTGTTTTATCATTAGTATGGACATGCAGCCCATATGTGTTATCATAGACTCCTTTTTCGAGGGGCAACCTCAGTGAGTGTTGGCGCACGCGCTTCGCACAGAGCTCTGTCCCTGTGTGTCTCGCCTGTGTCTCTTCTCTTCACTCTGACAGTCTGAAGCATAGTCTAGGAAGCAGGAAGCTGGCACTTTCAGCGAGAAAAGGCGCACTCTCCTTCCAGAGTCTCACTCAGGTTCCCTCTCCCCTTCCAAACTCCAAAGCAACGTTTTCAACGAAACGAAGACAAAAACTAAGATTAGTTCTTACGCCTTTCCAACTTTGGTTGGTGGGATATTTATCATACTGTAGGTGCTGGTTATAGCTTGACGCGTTTCGCACGCTCCTCACGCGATGAAGGCTTCGTCTCCTATGTAGCTTTCTCGTGATATCTCTATGAAATTGATGAAATTCCGAGAGCAGGTTGAACGAGCACGCGACGTGAATTTTGACGCATTTTTCCATGAAAAATGCCGTGTATTTACGACGAAAAAAAGGTGCCATTTCCTTTGCGCACTCGCGGATCGTCTTTACCCTTATGATCACGTTTTGTGGATAAATGTATCCCCTTTTTCCCCTTTTCCATCCTTTCGCCGTCGGAAAAAAAAGACAAAAAGGCTCAAAAAGGTGTGCACGCTTCTTCACGCCGGCGAAGCGGCCAAGAAAACGGCAGAGCCTCGCCAAGAGGAGGAAGAGAAGGGGATGACTGAAGAGTGTGCAAGGGTGATGAGGGAACCAAGCACCTGGGACCCAAGAAACTCCCAAAAGATTCCCTGAACATGATGCCAGTTCCCTAGTAAGGTTAAACCCCTAAACCAACCAAAGAAACGAGCGAACCCCGAACCGAATTGAAAGTGGAATGGAATGGTTTAAGAAAAGACAGACGCGCCAGAAGCCCCACCCCTCGGCCTCAAATGTTGACCACAAGTTGCATTCTCAAATTCACGCGTCCATGCCTCGCTCGTTGAAGTGGCGTGGTGGTGGGGGTGGATTGAGTCGTCGTGGTGGTATCGGGTTAATTGGCATTTCGTTGGTTCCTCCTCGTGGTGCTGGTCTTCTGCGTGGTACCTTTACACGTCATAATAATTGGCATGTGTCGGTTACGGGAGGTGCAAAGCGGGGAGTTGCAGGTACGTCGTTATCTGAAAATGGGGGAGATGAAGATGATGACGATGAAGGACGTGAAGATTGCGGAAGTCTGAATGGGCGGAGGAGGATGGGATCTGTGCATCTTGAACATTGTGAAGAGATATCTTCAAAACATGGTAACGGGCACGCAGCAGCTCAGTGCCACCCGGATGGAGATCCCATGGCAAATCACGCACACGCAGGTGACCATTCGACGACGACGACGAACCACTTAAGCGTTCCCTCTGACGACGCAGAAGCAGAAAACAAGCCAGCCAAGCAGAAACGACGTCAGCGCAGCAGTAGAATCATGGACGACAGCCTCGGCACCGTGAGCTGGATGCGAATAGGAACGACGCTGCGGAGCATCATCATCGTCGGGTTCCCTGAAATGTTGTGCTGCCTCGTGGAACCTGTCATCAGCTCTGCAGAAACCGTCTACCTCGGACGTTTGAGCTCGACGTATCTAGGTGCGACCGCAGCCACAACGGCGTTCTTCGCGCTCGTCTCAGAGCTGTGCTGCCAGCTGAGCGTGATGGCTGCCGCAGCGGTGGCTCGCGACACTGCACGCACAAGACGCGTTGCCTTCGAGGCCAAGCGCACGATGGACGCGACAGTCGCTATGGCGGTTGTTTTTGGTATCATCACTACTGTCGCCGTGCTCGTCGCAAACCACTTCGGAGCATGGACGATGCAGGGGCTTGACCCAAATGTCGCAAACGGAGTTGGGCAGTACGTCGTCGTGCGCGCGCTGGGAATCACCGCATTTATGATTTCAAATGCTTGCGAGGGTGCCTTCCTTGGCCTGCGTGATGCCGTCACGCCACTTCGACTATGGACTGTCAACGGGATCGTGTCGTTGGCCATGCTTGGGTCGCTGTGGTTCGTGGGCGGACCAGCGAGCATGAACCTCGCGAACGTCGCATTCGCGACAACCAGCGGGCAAGTGGTGGGCGCCGCATGTTTCCTTTGGGGTCTTCATTCTCGCAGCCTCATCGGATTCCAAATGCCTCAGTGGACGTACGGCAAGAAAGTATTGAGCCATGTGTCCGTCCTGCTCGCTGGTGCAATTGCGAGGATGACGACGTACAATGGCATGACCGCAGCTGCCGTCACATTTGGCATTGAGTCAGCGGCGGCGCACAAAATTGCCTTCGAGGCGTACTGGTTCCTCAGCTTCCTCACGGAGCCGAGCTTCACAGCCGGAAATGTGCTCATGGCCAACGTCGTGTCTGTGAGCGTGAAGAAAGCTCGGCAGATGTGTTTGGTTCTCGTTGGATTTGCTGCACTCATCGGAGTCTTTCTGCTCTTCGGCACGAATTTGTGGATGAGTACCACGTTATTCACGTCGGACCAAGCCGTGTTGTCCGTGCTCGCGCTGATCGCTCCCTGGCTAGCATGCAAGGTGTTCTTCAGTAGCATCGTCTACTCGATTGAGGGAGTGATCATCGGTCTCGGTCGCGAGCGGTACCTGGCGAGCATCCATGTGATGAACTGCGGCATAATGCTCGCGTGGGGTGCATTTGCGACGAAACACGCTGTAGGTGTCAGCGCCTTGTGGTCTGTGATGGCTGGCTATCAGGTGTTGCGTTTGGTCGAGCACTCGATCTACTTTGCCACGCAAAAGGTTCTGGTGAAGGAGCACGCGCGCATGAATGAGAAGGTTGTGTGAATGTATGAACCTACACGTGAACATTGTATGTAACTACAGTACTTGTTTTTCTTCAGAACAAATGTTGTTTTACAGTCAAACGTCAGCTTTCGCTTTCGTCATTGTTTCGCGCTCCGCCTCTTCCAGTTGGACCCTAAAGTCGTCGCGCTGGTCCGCCAAACGTCGCGTCAGCGCGCGGAAGAACTGACCGAGCAGCACGGACCTGATGCTTTTCTTCAGGCTGCGAATGCTCTTCTTTGCCTCCCGTGCCGCCTCAGAGCCGCTCGCGTCTTCGGCGTGGTCCTCCGCCGCCGTGCCGTCGATGAAACGGTGTTCTTCGTTGTCGACAACCATTTTCACCATGGCGTACATGTGTCTTGGCTCAACCCAGAGCTGCTCCATGAACTCGTCGACGAGCACTTCAGGCGCGAGGTCGTCCATCGTCGCCTTAGGTGCGCTCTTTGACGCACCGGGTAGAGCGAGCGCGCCGCCCTTCCACACGTGTGTATTTGCGCCAAGCAGAGGGTCGTTGCGTACTTTCGTTCTTGCTTGTTCGGCGAAGTACTTCCTACCTTTTTCGTCGAGTTCGTTTGTCCAGTATTCGACCATGGCGTTTTGCACGGCGTCGTTCGCGTTTGTGAATGCTTTTAGCGACGCTTTGACTTCGTGTCCCATCGCTTTGAGTACACCCGGCAAGCCTTTGGATGACATGTGATCTCCGTCAACAACCGGTTTAAAGTCTTCGACAACATTTTCCATGAACGATCCTTTGCCAGCATAGTTTTCTCCCACCGGCATGGAGTGTAAGGGACTATATGCAGGTTCCGACGCGAACTTTCTTAATAAAAGCACGAATGAAGTAACGAATACACACAGTAACGCACAGAGACCCAACCAAATTAGCTGTCTCGGAGTAAGAAATCGAAATCGGAATCGGATCCAGGAAAGGGGACCACCCGAAGCACGCAAAGCACGAGTTTTCTCTTTCGATTTTTTGGACTTCTTGGGATTCTTCGCATTATTATTATTCGAAGAAGTCACTGGTAACGAGGATGGGCCGGCCATACTAAATAGTTAAATACCGGGTACTGAATCAATAATACCTCTAGAGGCTCTGATCCAACGACAGGATTATAAGAATAATGGCGGCGAATCATCAGCCCTAATGAATGGCCTAACCCAACAACCCTAACCCAATAACCCTAACAACCCCAATAACCCTAACAACCCTAACAACCCCAATAACCCTAACCCAATAACCCTAACAACCCTGTTACCAACTCTCCCAAACCAAAGGACAGTACTGGGTGCGTCCACTGCGTCCAGGAGGAATCAGGAGGAACCAGTGCAGTTTTGGTAGGTGGTATGAAGTCTCAGAGACAAGCTTGTGACCAGTCCGGGAGGATGTCCCAGGAGTTCCCCGACCTAATCCGTCGACCAAAGAAACACATTTCCCGGGACTGACCACAACGGAATAACCACAACGGGCCGAATTTCAGATCACCTCAGATTTCAAAGACCACATTATTGATTATTTAAGTTCAAGCCATGGCGTCGTCATCCGGTGGCTCCGGTGGTGGTGTCTCCGGCTCGTTAAGTGACGAGCTTGACGTCTTGATGCGACGGGCGGCCACGGACACTCAAGCAGGATCGTCCTCCTCTTCGATTCCTGCATCCGTGGCGCTTTTTAACCCCACGTATATGAGTGAAGACTCATCAACACGCTCTGGCATGGGCACTGGTCCTGCAGCAGTGTCGGAGTTCGCGGTGGTAAGGTCGACAAACGCAGCCGCGGCCGCGAAGATCGCCGCGTTGAAACGAACAGCCTTGCCGCTTTTAATCGCTGTCCTGCCATTCGCGACGGGATACGCGCTTGGATACACTAGTCCAGCTGTGCCAAGCCTGCGCGAAGACGGACGCATCAACAACGCAGGAGAAGAGGCGAACCTTGCCGCTATGCTGCCGCTCGGAGCACTCGGCGGCGCACTCGCCGCAGGACACGGCGCAGATCGGTTCGGAAGGAGGTGGGCCGTCGCGCTCGCCGCTTGCGCCTTCTCCCTAGGATGGACCATTTTCGCTGGCAGAGGGATCACGTTCGGTCGGCTGCTCACTGGAGTGGGATGTGGAGCAAGCACGACCGTTGGACCGACGTACATCGCGGAGCTCGCACCGACGCGTCTGCGCGGCATATGCGGCGCGGGCTTTCAACTGTGTCTCACGATTGGTATTCTCGCCGTCTATTCCGCAGGCGCCGACGACAAGCAGGATAAAGGCACGTGGGCACGCCTAGCAGTCGGCGGGGTGATCCCGCCCACCATCCTGCTCCTCGCCGGCGCTGCACTGCTGCCCGAATCGCCGCGCTTTCTTCACATGGTGGGAAAGGATGCCGACGCGGCGCGCGTGCTGCAGGAACTCCACGGAGGCGAGGGAACCGTAGGCACGAAGAACCTTGTCGCCGAGGCGCAGGTGCTTGCCCGCACTGCAGCTCCGAATGCGAATGGGGCTGTCGCAAATGGCACCGCGGCGTCTCTGCAGTCGACGGGTGGAATGTCGACCGAACAACCGCTCTGGCGTCGACTCGCGAACGCATGGCGGCCGCTCTGCATCGGCATCGGCCTCAGCATCGCGCAGCAGTTCTCTGGAATCAATGCTGTGGTGTTCTTCGCCGGCGAGATTCTTCTCGCCACAGGCATTGGACACGACGCGAACGACGTCGCCGTCGGCGTGGCAGTGATCCAAGTCCTAGCAACTTTCGCAGGAGTGCTGCTCGTTGAGCGCATGGGGCGAAGGCCTCTTCTCCTTGCAAGTTCCACGCTGATGGCGTCCGCTTGCTTCGCGATTGCCGCGACGGCCGAGGCGTCGAGCGCTACCGCGGCACGCGTCACCGCAGCAGCCTTGATGCTGTACATGGTTGGTTTCAGCACAGGTATGGGACCCGTGCCTTGGCTGATGCTGAGCGAATTGATGCCGCAGAACGTGCGCGGTGGTGCCACAGGTCTCGTCGCCGCGATCAACTGGATCTGCGGCATGGCGTGCGCCGCAACCTTCCCCGTTCTGTTTGCTTTCAGTCCATCCACAACCTTCGGGCTGTACGGCGGCGTGTGCCTATGCGCGATCGCGTTCGTTCGCGTCGCCGTGCCCGAGACCAAGGGACGTAGTTTGGAGAGTCTCGAGGTTGAGCTAGCGGCGAGGTGACGTACGGAGCGAACGCACACTTGTATTTGAAATGAAAAAAGAAAACTTATAAAATGATTTTGCTTACTCTCGAGATCTGTCAATTTTTAGATTTGAAATCTCTCACCCTCCAATGGAAAAATATTATGCGGTATTTTTGGTACTGGTCGTACTTTCTAGCTTACTCGGTCGACGTCTTGGGCTCCATGCGGTCCGCCGCACTTACGATCTGGCCCGGGCTGAGCAGAACCATGCCGAGGAACGCGAAGGCGTAGATGCCGTAGCTCGTCGCTCCCGTGGGAATGCCGAGCACCTTCTCCGGAACCTCGCCGTGTACTGCCGGCTGGAACACGCTCTCGTAGTAGTGCGTCATCACGACGAAGAAGAGCATCGTCTGCGTTATGGCGCTGGCGCGGAAGCGAGTGGCGAAGAGCTGCAGCATAAGCATCCCTCCAACGAGGAGGTAGCCGATGATGGAGATGAACTGCACCTTGACGTACGCGGAGTGCCCTTGGTGGAGCTGGAACGAGCCCATGGGCTCGACACCTAGAACCTCCTGGAGCAGGCAAAGCATGACGAACCACAGCGCGAGTGCGCCGAGCAGTGTTTGCACGAGCCTCTGCAAGCTGAAGGCGCCTGGCCTGTAGGCGCGGCAGAGCAGGAGCATGGGAAGTGCGACAGCCACGGGCGGCACGGCGAGCAGCACAGCCGCAAGTACCTGCGCCTTCTTGCTGAGTCGCTTCTTCTCCTTTCCTTCCTTGCCTTGCATGTCCTTCACCTTCGTCACCGGTCCCGAGGAGCGCAGCACGTAGTTGCTCGCTTCCTCCCACCCGTCGATGACGCGCCTTCCAATATCCTCGACGTGATCGCTGACGAATTCTCCGTACGAGTCGGACAGCGCGTTGAAGCGTCCGTAGTACGAGTTATCGCGTTCTGCGCGCGGGATGCGTCTGTGTTTCGAGCGCGCTGCCATGTCGTCGTGGATCTCGATGAGTTTCTCGGTATGCGAGCCGACGGAGTCCTCCCCCTTTTCGATCTCCTCTTCGAGCTTTTCTTTGTTGACGGTTTGCGTTTCCTCGTTGAGTATGTCTGCGGCTTGCACGACCTCTGTGGGCACGGGATCGGAGGACGCTTCGGAGATTTCAGGGTCCTCCGGAGTTACATCCAAGACGTCTGAAGTGGAGCCGCCCTCGTCTTGCGTGAGGATTCGCGCACCGCTCACCATAACCTTAACGGGCGTGAAAACAAGGAAGATCACAAGCATAAGACCAAGAGCATGGCCATAAGACCAACCACCACCACCAGACAACCTTCCTCGAGGAAGAATATGGCCGGCCATATTATTGGCTAAGCTCCAGGAGACTATGTAGAGATCGATGAACGCGTTGGCAAAAAACACCAAACCGCCAACGAGTTTGAGATGCGCAATGAATGGCAAGATGGGTGAGGCCCGAATAATAATGGCGATCTGAGGAGAACAAGAGCTCAACACCACCTTCCTTTCTTCGAGCTTTCTTCGCCTTCTCGAGTAGCTCGCTCAAGACGTTTTCGAGCAAGACAATACTCAATACCGTGGAGCTCGAGCTAAAATAAAAATACTGTACGCCGGCGAGAAGGACGAAGGAGAAGGAAAAGAATAATAATGAGGGTTTTGACGACGCAAATGACGTTCCTCTGTTCAGGTTGGGGATTCATCAGGAGGAAGCTTGGTACTTACAAACATACGCCTTGCAAGCGCGGCCAACTTGCCCTTCCTGGCACGCTAAAGCTATTCGACCGCCAACCTCTCGCTGTTTCTTGCTGGTCCCTCGAGGTTGTCCAGAGTAACCATGGTGACTGCAGACAAACTCCACACAGTCCACAGTCCACAGGCTTCTCCCACACCTAGGCCACAGTGGGCCAGTGGGACCCACACGGATGTCCCAACGGACTACTGAAGGACTGACGAGCCGCTCGTGAGAGAGCTTCATGGAGGCCCGAACCCCAAACCCGAACCCCGAACCCGAACCCCGATCCCTAACGTCACGCCCCCACCCTATGAACTTGAGGAGTGAGATTGCAACTTCTTCCCTTAAGGTTATGTATTCTACACACTATTCATGCCATGGCATGCGCCCTATGAAGCCGTCACGGTCATGTCGTTGTCGTTTCACAGTTGTCGTAGTCGTTGTCGTAATCGGCGTGCTTTCTTTCACTTTAAGGGGTAAGGGTCTTAAACCTGGACCCTTACCTTCACCACATTATAACGCGAGTTCGCCTCACGACGTGAGTTATCTGAGAGATGTATATCCAAACGAAGCACGCGCTCTCCTCGACATGTACGTCAACACGAACGGAGACGCGTGGCTTCTCAACACCAACTGGGACGTCGCGGTGCTCCGCGACGTCGCGGAAGGACGACGAGAAAGCAGCGCGCCGTGGTGCAACAGCTGGCACGGAATCGAGTGTGACATGCACAAACGCGTTGACTACCTCGGCTTGCACGCCAACCAGCTGCAAGGAACGGTCGGTGCGTCGCTGTGCGAGCTTCGTGAACTCAAGCGGCTGTACCTGTGGCGCAACCGTCTGAGCGGAACGCTTCCTACTTGCCTCGGCGCACAAGGCGTGCAGGGCTCGCTCGCGTTTGTTGACCTGCACGCGAACCGTTTTTCGGGAAGTTTGCCCCGTCACTTGTTGACGTCGTCCGAGGCGACGCACGTCATTTTGGAGGACAACGACTTCGAGGGCGCGGTACCTTTGGATGCGTCCGCGACACCTGGTGCGAAGTTGACGCACTTGTGGCTCGGCGTGAACCCGCGCCTCGTGGAGGAGACGCTACCTTCGTCCTTTGGAGCTTACCGAGCGTTTCAAAGACGAGTGCGAGGCGACGAACTCTAACAACAAGCGAAAACTGTAACCCTAACCCTAACCCTAACCCTAACCCAAGGGGTTCGAAGAAAATAAAAGAAACCTTTGAGATTAGGGGTTTGCAGTTTTTGCTACCTTTAATCTTAATTTTTTTTGCCACCCGGAACCCCTTGGGCTTTGTGCTTTGTCGCCTTGCACAACACGCCATGGCGGACGCCTCCAACTTGCCGGGCGCTCCAGGCCACGGCGACGCCATCGCCGACGAAGTCAATAAGGTGCGTTGATGCTTATTGGTGCTTATTGGTGCTTATTGGTGCTTAAGGTGCTTATTGGTTGGTTTTGGGTTTCAGGTTGTGTTGTGTTGTGTTGTGTTGTGTCGTGTTGGCTTGGAGTTGACTTGGTTGGTTTTGGCGTGGCGTTGGTTGGTAAATATTTCGTTGGCTTTTCGTTGTGACTGATTCTGTGCGTTTTAGTTGTTGATGTGAAGATGGAATCCACACTTCACTCACACGCTCCAGTGAAGATGAAGTGAAATGAAACGAACACGTATGTCTCTGACACTGACGTGAACCAAACCAAAAACGTCCTTCGCTTTCCTAGGAGTCGACGGAAGATGCCGTCAAGGTGATTCTACTTGGTGATACGGCTGTGGGAAAGAGCAAACTTGTGGAACGTTTTCTCATGAACGGATATCAGCCTTGCCGACTCAGCACGTACGCGCTGACGCTCTACAGACACGACTGGAAACATCCAGACGGACGCGCGATTCACGTCGACTTCTGGGACACGGTACGAAGCGACAGACAAAGCCTCGCTCTCCCGAAAACCCATACACGCACGTGCGTGGTAAGCTGACGCCCCCCCCCTTTCTTTCTTAAAACTTTCCGCAGGCTGGCCAAGAGCAGTTCGCGAAGGTTCATCCGAGCTATTACTACCGCGCGCATGCGTGCATGTTCGTATTTGACGTCACGCGAAAACTCACTTACAAAGCGTTGGATCGCTGGTTATCCGAGCTGCGCGAATACTCAGAAGCTAACATTCCCTGCGTCGTTCTCGCGAATAAAATCGACGTCGACTACAAGGTGACGTCAAAGTCCTTTGCCTTCGCCGAAAAGAACAAGATGCCGTTCTTTTTTGTCTCCGCCTCAGACGGCACGAATGTCGTAAAAGCGTTTCAGACAGCCATGAGCCTCGGCCTGAAGAAGAAGGAGGCGCCGCCGGAGGGACTCGACGCCGAAATCATGGCGCTGCTCGAGGACCCCACGCTCGGCCAGGTGGACGCGAGCCTGATTACGCCCAAGGACGGCGACGACTTCCTCAGCGGCGACCGTGCATAAGCGAACACCACTCATTCAGTAACGTTATGCAGTTTTACTTTGTCCAGTTCCCAGCGGCGGCCGTGGCCGTCCGTTACCACCAGTTCACATTCACCATTCAGCGGCGCGTTTGTGCGCGGCGATTATGCGATTCTGAATGGTTTAAAAGGTTCTACCAGGGGCCAATCATCACGGGGCGAAATAGTGCACACGAATAGAAAACAAGACAAAGTGGTGCGTTACTCCTTCAAACTAAGAAATGCGGATTCACACACAACCTCCTTGCAAGAAACCACCTGGTTTTCTCGGTCTCACTGAGAGTACGTCGCTGTCGCCGCCGCCGGCTCTTTCGAGTCGTCGGCGCGTCGGAAGGCTCACATGTTGGAAACGTAATGTTCCGTATCGTCGTTCGCTATAGCACGTCCTTCCATCGCTTCTCCTCGCACGCCGTCCATGCCACGTGGTTTGGGGGGGTCGTTCAGTTTTCGTCACGCTCAGGTCAGTTTACGCAACTTCCTTCCATGGAAGAACGACGTAAACAACCGTTGCAGCTTTTCGTCCAGGTGCTTCTGCTTCGCGCCGATGTTCTGCCGAACAGCTGCAATCTGGTCCTCGGTCGTGGGATTGAGGTCCGCCGGATTCGCCAATGGCAGACACTGCTTCGTCGTCTGATCCTGAAACTTCGTGCAAATATACTCAATGTTTCCGCACACCGTGAATTTCGGCGCCTGAATGTACGGGCAGTTCGGACACGCGGGAATGTCGTTGATGGTTGCCGCACTCGTCGCGCCGAAACGGCGGAACTGGTCCACAACACCCAGACTTCCCTTCGCGCCTCTGTACGACTGCGTGTCCGGGTCAAGGTACGAGCTCCAGCCCACACGCTCTCCGAGCTGTGTCTTGAGTGTAGTGTCGAACACCGGCTTGGGATGGCAGGCTTCCTTTTGGAAATCCGCCATCGTCACCGGTTTGTTGGTGACGGGGACGATGCTCGACTGGCCCGTTGGCGACCCGCCGTTTGCGTCGCACATAGAGCACAAGAAGCACTTTGGGTCACGATTCGCTTCCGTGATAGCGTTGCACGCCGTCACTTCGTCGTCGGAGCAGAAGTACAAGATGTCTGTCACCAAGCATCGCTTGCGCCACTCACAGCACGAGTCCGCGTAGAAACGTCCGGGGTACTCGTGGTTCAGCTGGTTGCCCTGGCCGTAGATGATAGGCGCCCATCCGTTGGTCGTCGTCACCACGTTGACGACGCGTGTTTCGGTGGTCGTGGTGCCGTACTGGTCAGCTGACGTGTACACCACCTCATACCTACCTGGAATCGCCGGGTTCACTGGGTTGGTGACTGTCACAGTGGTAGATCCACCGTCGCCAGTGTCAGTTGCCGTTGCTCCGGCGTCCGTGTACGTGTTGTAGGCCGTACTTGCCGTGTTCGTCACATCGAACGCGCCTGACATACTCTCAAGCGTCTCAGGATTATTGCCAGTAATCGTAATCACCGGTCCGACACCGTCGTTCGTGAGCACACGACGAGTTGCGAGCTTGCGCCTCTGCACATTCTTGAACTCGTCCTCTGCCGCAACGTAGACGTCGTGCATGTGACCCTCCGTGAGGCCTGAGACGTGCGCAGAGCCGGACGACGTCTCTTCGGCACCATCCACCGACATGAGGCGTCGGCGGAACGCGCCAAGAGCGCGCCATGCTGAGAGCAGCGCACCTTCCACGCCGGTAGAGCCGTGGAATGGCATGACAGGCGCAGCGCGGATCGCGCCATACTGCACCTTGCCCGCTCCCTGAATCTCACGACTACGCAGCTCCTCGAACGTTGGCATGCGGTCAAGCGGAGGATCACTGCGGCGCGCACGCTCGACAATCGCGTAGTATGCGGTGCCTGGCTCGTCGAGCGTCACCGTCAGCTTCAACGCGTGATCACCCACGTCGGACATCACGACGTCCGTAATCAGGGGTGGCGTCAGGTCGCGAAGAACGACAGGCGCGGGCATCAGCACGGGCTCGTCGCAACGCGCGGCGGCACCGTCGGATCCTGGACACGCATCTTCGCCAGTCTTCGGAGCCTTGGCGGGCACGGCAACCACCTGCACCGGCGAACGCTTCGCCCATCCCTTGAGCGGCATGTCGACGCGCGCCGTCGCGAAGGCGTGCGCTCCTGCGTCCGTCGGCGGCACACGCATCACGCCCCTCGCCACAGCCTTTTGGCTTCGCGCGCAACGCCCGGCTCGCACCTCCTGTGGCGCGGTGCCATGCGCGTCCTGCTGGTGGCAGACGACGAAGGCGACGTCCGCCGGCACGCGTGGCATGATGCCCACGACCATGCCAGTTTCATCGATGTCCACCGCCTCCACGTTGTCAACTATCGGTAGGGCGCCGTGCTGTTTGCTGCGAGGGTAGAAAAAGCTGCCGTCCGCGCGACGCACGTCGCCGATAGGGTTTTTGTTCGCGTCAAGGGCGACGGCAAACGCCGCGCAAGGCTTGCCTGGCAAGCAGCATCCAAGCGACGCGGCGTTCGTGGCTGCTGCCCGCTCTCCCTTTTCTCCCACCGGCTGGTGCAAAGGCAAACGCATCGCCTCGTTCGGCTTGGCGTTTGCGCTTGCACCGCAGATACCACGTGCCACCTGCTCCACGGTTGGCTTGGCGCTCGGCTGGAAGAGTCCAGCGGTGACTGAAGCGTGCATCTCGTCGCCCGCCGCGGCTGACACGTGCACCGCATCTCCGCTCGGCGTAACGCCCTTAACGATTGGTGTTTGCACGGACGGTTTCGGTGTTTCGTCATCCCCAGCTGGGATAGATGCCGTCGCACTGAGCACCGACGTTTCGTCTTCGCCCACGGTTGCCGTGACAGTGTACATGGTTCCCCTCTGCAGCTTTAACGAGTCGTCCGCATCCACCCCACCGAAAGACGCCTCCCCTTTGCACGGCTCTCCTGCAGTGCCGTCGCCGCCGGCGCCGCACTGCGTAACAACAACTGCCGTGGCTACGTTTTGGTTTCCTCCGCTGTACGGCTTGAGCGCTAACTTCGCGGAGGTTGCTTGCGGCGTGTTAAGTTTTGCTATCAAGACGCCCTCGTCCGCGCTGTGGCTTAGGGTGAGTGACGGCGCCGACAGGGCGGCGCTTCCCGCCTCTTGTGCCTGGCCGAGCACGCACGGCGACGACGCGGCCAGGGCGAAGGCCAAGGTGCGCAGCGCCATGGCTTCTTCTTGTTCGGAGGAGTTGTGGTTGCGTGAGGAAGGGCGTTGTTCGCGGCGGACCGCGTCGGTGGAGCAGAGGGGCAGAAAGGCGAGGTTTGTGGTTTTGGAGAAAATTATGCGCCAAGCGTCTGGTGCGAATTATGCGCTCATGAGACAAGGACGCTAGCACGCATCGGCGCTGTGAAATGCGAAATTCTTTGGCGTAAACCGTACGATGTACGTGTGGTTGCGACGATGCGATGCGATGCGCATCGAGGCGGCTATCAAAAATTCAGCATTTTTTTCCATGAATGTTTTTCATTTTTTTTTCAGTTTTTTTTCAGTTTTCTTCGGCTCATCTCCTCCTCCTCCTGTGATGAGGTGCGTTGAGGCTCATCTCATCGTCTTCCTCGCTCATTCGTCGTCGGTCTGCTTCTTTCGGTCTGGTCTTACTCGCTGCTTTGCTAGCAGTCTGCTTCACTGCTCTCCTCTGCGTAGATGCTCTGTTCTCGCGTTGTCCCATCTACGATCTACGATAGGCTCTATGTGGAGGCGAGACTGTGGGCTATGAACCGTACCTACCGTTGGAGACTTGGGCTGTATTGTAACTGCGTTGTCCGAAGGAATGGGAATTTACCGTTGAAGGCGGCACAACCGACCTGCTGAACCCCGTTGCCCGTTGCGAGAGCAGAGAGAGCTCTCACGAGAGCTTGCCACTTGCCGGTGCGAGAAAGCAAGACAAGCATTGGCAAGTTCATGGGTACGGTGTCCTTCGTTTGATTTCGCGCAGCGCCTTCGAATCAAGGAGGTCGGTCATTCGCGAAATACGGTCCAACTCCGTCGCAGATTCTACCTCCAGCCTCTCACCAAAACTCCGCCTTGTGCAGGCTATGTACAAGTCGACGAGGACGGAAGGTTGAGAACTTTGCGCAAAATTGACGCGAAAAAGACACACAAAAACCACGTTGATTTATACACGTCTCTCGACCTGGCCATCGCATTCGTTGACTTGAATTTTCGCCAAATTAAGGTTAAGGAAAGTGCGCATCCCTCTCACTTATTTTTCTCAATCTCACCGTCGCGTTGCCAACGTGTCCAACGTGATTCCAACGTGAGAAGAGGACGGCCGTGCTCCTGTGCAAGCAGCTTTTTCTGTAGTCGGCCTTGGACTTCGAAGAAAGCTTCGTTGGAATAATAATAATATCCCGCACCGCGGGTTTTAATAACACTTCGAGTCCTTCGAGGACTTCGAGGGCTTCGGCGACGGGAAGAAAAGAAAAGAGCTTGCAAGAAGGAGCGCAGCATACCTTTTTTCAGCAGGCCTCGTGTACGTGTCCAACCTCCTTTCCCTGTTCTTTCTCCGGCCAAAGCTTTCTCACTTTTCTATACACGTTTCTCCTGTTGTTTGTTTTCTATGGCGCTCAGCTCGTTCTCCGTCTTTTGTGCTCGCGCCTCCGGGCTGCGTGTGCCGGTGGCTGCGGTCGTCGCGCCCACTGTTGCTCTTTCGTCGCGCCTCTTCAACAGCGCAACCAACAACTCGCTCGTGCAGCTCTTCCACATGGAGGAGTTCTTTCACCGGCTCGACAAAAACTCCGACGGGAAAGTGACGGTTGACGAACTCGTCAACTACTACCAGGCCATGGGACGGACGGAGGCGGAGGCGGTCGAGGTGTTCGTCAAGGCGGACGTGAATCGGGACGGTAAGTGCTGTGCAACTTTATCAAATATATTACCACACGACCAAGAGGTGTAAGGCGCGTACTCACGACGTCATGCACCTTCGCACACACGAAACCAACCTCAACGGAACGAAATACAGGTGAGCTGAGCGTCGAGGAGGTGGCCAACCTGCTGAGCGGCAACGTGCCTGACACGAAGTCGCCTCCCAAGGCCGAAGGGTCGGGCGAGGCTACGGCATGATGGTTGAGTCGCCGTTTCCGTCGCAATGTGGTATATGGTCGAGTGAACACGTGAACCGTGAACAAAGTTTGGCAAACATGTTACAAATATACAAGTGCTTTTTCAAACGCGACCTATTCAGTTGTCGCGCAAGTTGGCGATCGAGCTGCACAACGCGCCTTTCTTCTCACCTCGTTGGGCGGGTCGTCCTGCGCTCGTGGAGGCGCGCCGATTTCTCCTCGAGCCTGCTTATCTATTCGTATGCGCATCCTTCACAAGAAGCGCTTTTATTTTTTCTGCAGGAAAGCCTGATTGAACGAAGCACAACCACCATCCGCTCACCTGTTGGATTGTTTCAATTTGTTGAAATTCTCGTAGCACTTTTGCAGCAGTTTCACTTCCGCTTGACACTTCGTAAAGTTCCTAGAAGTCCGTTCGAGGCAAGACTCGAGGGACGCGTACACGGCACCACATCCTTGCTGGTTGACGAGCTCACCGAGCTCCGACGAGCCGTCCTCGAACTGCTCAGACGACGGCGACGACGGCGGCGGATGCGTCGACGAAGCAGGCTTCATCGACAACAACAACAACAACAAAAGTAAAGTTAAAAACGCGTGTCACAACAAACCAACTTCTCACGCCAAGAAAGAATACGAATGCTCAGTGATGGAGCCTGGTTGTAAGATGCAAGTTTGACTCAACGCATGGACCATTTCAGTGGTTCATTCAGACGAGGTTTCAGCATGAGCACGACCTGCATTCGCGTTGTTTCTGCTGGTCAACAAAGCTGCGCCTTCTTGCCCGTTGTTGTTATCACCCCCATCCATCCATCCTCCTCGGCCGGTTTTCCTTGGGCAACATGCCGCCGAACGCTGCGCCACGCCCTGTACTGGTCACCGCGTCACCAGCACGCTCAGTCGTGCCTTCGTCCCTCGGCGCGGTCGCAGACCTCACGCAGCCGCTCGTCAACGCGTCGCAAGCCATGGTGCGCGAGTACGAGGAGGAAATTACAAGTCTGGTCAATGCAAGGGAGGCGGAGATTTCACGCATTCAGGGATTCGTCGCCAGTGCGACGAAGGAACTCGTGCGCGCGAAGGAGTCGGAGGAAAAACGACTCAACGAACACATGTTCTTGCTACGCAAAAACTTTGAAACTGCCATGGCTGCACTTGAGGCTCAGGTGCGCGAACTTGTCGCACAAAGCACAGTGGCTATGGAGCACGAACTTGCAAACCAGCGTGACTGCAGCAAACAAATGCTCGAGGATAAGGCGCAGGAACTCGTGGCCATGCTCGCAGGAGATGCGCCGAACGCTCCACCTTCTAGCGCACGCCGTGTCGCACCCACATCTGCAAGGCGGCCAGCCACGGCAACACCTTCAGCACCCTCACTATCGCTGCCTCAGTCGCGTCCTTCAACGAGCGTCCCTCACTCGCAGCAGGCGTTACCAAGCACGCCTCGACGCGAAATCATGGCCGCGGCGCCAACGTCGACGCCGAGAACCGCAGTCAGTGCGCAGCGAGCGCGCCCTGCCACTGCCGCGTCAGCAGTGACGCCGATATACAGAAATGCATCGCCAGGCGGTGATATGTACGTGTCGCCGGCTCAGCAGTCGCTTGCACCGTCTCCTGCACCGGAGGATCCCGTCGAACGTGCGCGTGCAATGCGCGCGAGCGCGGAGCAGCGGCTCAGCGCGCGCAAGATTGAGCGTACACCACAGCCGAAATCCAGCCCCGAGCAGCGACAGCGACGCGGAAGCACGATGAGTGGCATGCGTGCCGAAAGGGCGGTGAACGACTTGTCATCGAGCCTTGACATCTCGCCGAAGCGCCAGAATTCGAGGCATCTGCTTTCTTCACGCGCAGCTCATGCGCAGCAGTGGCTTGCTCGTCCTGTGAAGGTTCGCGATGTGGTTGGTGAAGGCATGAAATTGGGCGCTTAAATAGAAGTAAGCGAAAGCATAACAACGCTAGTCCGCATTGCAAGCCTCAACTCCAACGTTGTGTAGGTTCAGTCCCAAAACATTCAACTGGTTTAGACATTCGAGCTAGGTGCAGTGGTAAGTGTGACTGACTCTTCAGTCGTCGTGTTTGCTGATGCACGGTTGGTGGCGATGATGACGACGACAACGGCGGCAACAAGCGCAAGCGCAAGCGGAGCTTGATATGAATGACACCACGGAATGCGACGAATGGTGAGTGTGAATGGACGACAACTGGACAAAGTGACTCACGTTCCGTTACTGAATAAAGCAATCGCAGCATTTTAGTGTCCGCCCGTGGCGTCCATGAACAGCTCGTAGACCATGAACACCGTGCCGTGCAGCGGCATGCTTCCCATGAGAACTGGTCCAAGGCCCCTGTACAGAGCGAGCGGTCCATCAGCTTTAACGGTGCGAACGGCGCAGTCGACCATGCCCTTGTAGTCATTTCCGGGCTGCTGCAGGCGCGACTTGAGGACGTCAAAGGGGTAGACGGGCAACCACGAGCTCGCGCCGGCTAAAGCGCCCGCGAACATCATCTGCCATGGTGCGTGGCGTCCATCCGCCTTGGCGGGCGGCATAGCCTTTTTTGTAACGTCGTACACGATGTAGTAGAGACCCATGGACGGCGCGTCGCGTGCCATGGTCGCGCCCGTTCCACGGAAGAGCTCCGCGACTCCCCTCTCTTTGATGAGATGTTTGGCGCACTCCCAGCTGTTTTTGTACTGCGTGCCGCCACCAATCGAACCAGCCTGCATGGCAATCTTGATGCTATCAGACGGCGCCATGACAAACGTGGAGGTGAATCCGGCGGCAAAACCGGCGAGGGCGATTTCGGTGTAGGAAGGTTTGTATCCCTCCGCCATGGACGTTCCCTTCTGCCCCGCGAAGATGTCGAGACAGTTTCCGTATGTGCCGAAGGTGATAGCCTTGATGATGCCGTACGCGGAGAGCGGCGCCATGACACCCCTGTAGAAGGACGCCATTCCCTCGTTTTTAGCGACGTGCGTGAACGCGCCGACCATGCTGTTGAATGCCCCAGTTTGCATGCGCACCTTGACGGTGTCGAATGGATAGCTGACAGCGACGCCGCACATGCCCCCGAGCGTTCCGCCGACGAAGTGTCGCGTCGCCTTCATGAGCGGGTGTTCTTCCGACGCGGGTGAGTGTGCCGCCGGCGGCGTTTGCGCCGGCGGCGTTTCTTTCACGGAGGCTGCGGCCATGAGCGCCACGGGGGAGGCACCTGAAGAGGCAGAGGCACCTGAAGAGCACGAGGCACCACCATTCCCTTGTAAACCCGACCCAGAGGCGGCTGCTGACGGAAGGGACGACGACGACGACGACGCATTAACATTACCACGCGAAGACACTAACGAACGGTAAGACACTAACGGTGAATACGAAACATTGCGGTGATAAATTCCCATGGACGAGCCGCCAAGACCAAGGAAGGGCAGGGAGGCGTGTGCGTCGGACATGGCGACGACGAAAAGTGATCTAGACCCACCAGAACCCACCCCAAGGGCGAGGGCGACCGGACCGGAGTTCGGACCGGACGGTGGAGAAGGGAAACCTTCCCTCTCAACGAGAACCTCACGGGAGAAAAGACGGTTACAACGACTCTACGTACCTTCCTTCTTCTTCTTCTTTCAGTCTGTTTTGCCGGGCAGACGGCTGGCCGGGGGTCGGGTCGGTAAAGTCGACTGCACCTTGCTTGCAGTGGGGCATGTGAAAACCCACCTCCTCGTCCACGTCCAGGTCCAGGACGACGGGTCCCGTGCAGGAGACCTGTTCTTGACGCCCTTCCTTGAGCCCTTCGATGATTTTTTTATATGCCTTTAGCGCTTTGCGTTCTCTTGCTCTTCGTCTTCCCGAACCTCGTCGAAAAGCTTCGAAATGCCTTCGAAGCCTTCTCTCCGGACTTCGTTCGAGCTGTCATCTGGGCTCCAACCTTCACCGTATCAATAACAACCCTAACAACAAACCCGACCAGCTCCCCCGACCAGCTCAGGACCAGCTCACCCTACCAACAGCCCTAACAACAGCCCTAACAACAAAACCCGACCAGCTCACCCTAACAACAGCCCTACCAACAACCCTCCCAACCCTCCCAACAACCCTACCAACCCTACCACCAACCCTACCAACCCTAATTACAACAACCCTACCAAGAACCCTACTAACAACCCTAATTACAACAACCCTAACCCATATCCTTTTCGGTTGGCCGTATCGTATCCGCCGCTTTGGGACCCCTCGAGCACCGTTCCCTCCTTGCACACAGATACAACCCAGATCTGCTTCCGGCATGTCGTCCACGGCCACAAGTGCGATGTCCGCGCTCAGGGTCCTATTGGCTCAACGTACTGTAGGTCTCTCCTCTTCTTCTTGCGGGTTGCGCTTCTTGTCTTCTTCTTCTATCAGTCATGGTAATAAGAGGTACGACTACTCGTCCATGTACGAGACGAATTACCTCTCTTTACCGCGTCTTCCCATACCTTCGTTACAAGATACATGCTCGCGATGGCTGAAAAGTACCAAGGCTTTGCACGAGTCTGAAGCTTCGTATGCTCAGACGGAAGCGGCGGCTCATGAGTTCTTCTCCTCCCCTGACGCTGCGGCTCTCCAAGAGAAACTTACCGCGATGGATGCCTCGGCAACAGCGAAGGGAGGGTACCCTCACAGTTACATCGAAAAGCTGTGGGACGACATGTACTTCGGTGACAGGTCGTTCCACCCCGTGTACTTCTCGCCGTTCTTCAAAATCATTGATACGCCTGACCCCAAAGACATGAAGCAAACGGAACGCGCGGCGAAGTTTGTGCACGGTTTCGCGAGGTGGACGCGTAAGGTGGTCGACGGCGAGTTTGAGGAAGACATGGCGGGAAAGCAGGGACTGTGCACGTCGTCCGTGGGACTCATGTTCAACTCGGCGAAAATTCCGGGCAAGGACAGAGACACACTCAGCGTGAACGCCAGCGCGGGACACGTCGCCGTCATGAACGGTGGAGACGTTTTCATTATTGACGTGCTTGACGGAAAGGGCGGCATCATCTCCGTCGAGCACCTTACGAAGCTCATGGACCAGTGCGTTGACGGGTCGCAAACCGGCGACGTCGACCCCCGGGAATTCAAGATTCCAGCATTGACGTCGTACAAGCGCGGGAAGTGGGCGGAATGGCGCAAGACCCTTGATCAGGATGCTCTCAAGCTTATTGACGATGCGCTGCTGATGGTTTGCCTCGACGACGACGAAGTCGAGACGCGCACCGACATGGCAAGGAACTTGCTTATCGGAAATACGAAAAATCGCTGGTGGGACAAGCAGCAGCTCATCGTCGCACCCAACGGCATGATGGGATTCTGCTTCGAGCACAGCTACTCCGACGGCCTCGGATGGGCACGGTTCATCCACGAGGTGATGTGCGACAACCTTGGCTACCATGCACCTCCTGTGGGCAGTCTCATCGAGCCGCTCAAAACATTCCCCGAGAGCGCCGAGCTCGTTTCCAGCCAGCCATCGCCTAAGTTGCTGACACTGGACGTTGGTGAGGAAGAGACGTATGATTTCTACGACCAGGTTGGCGACGCCGATTGGCGTACCGCCCTTGGCGACTACCTGTACCTTCAGGAACGCGTTCAGCTTCAGACGTGCGACTTTGAAGACTTCGGCAAAAATGAGATGAAGACATGGGGCGTGTCACCAGATGCGGGATGCCAGATGGCATACCAGCTCGCGTACTACCGCATTCATGGTCAGATGCCCGGCGTGTACGAGTCATGCGCGACGCGCAAGTTTTTCCACGGACGTACTGAGACGATCCGAAGCTCGTCGCCAGAGATGAAAGCAATGGTTCTTGCTGTGAACGAGGCGATGAAGATTGGCGCGGACCTCAGCTCTGCCAAGGAAGCTGTCGCCGCCGCTGCCGCACAGCACGTTGCCGTGTCTAAGAATGCGCAGAACGGGGAGGGTGTTGACCGCCACCTGAAGGCGCTGAAGGACGTTCTCGACAACCACATGGCACCTGCCCCACAACCGCCGCAGTATGGTGAGCCACAAGACATGGATATTGCGCGCAAGTTCTTCTCGCACCCCATGATTGGACGCTCCGGAACGTGGGATCTGAGCACGAGCAACGCGTCGGGAAGCCCCTTCATCGACATTTTCGGTTTCGGCGCGGTGTCCGAGACGGGATATGGCATCGGCTACCTCATCTTTGACGACAAGGTGGTGTTCAACATCACCTGCTTTAACGAGATGAAGCCAAAGTACGACGCCATTGTTGAAGACACGTATGGGTACTGGGGCGGCGACATCAGCGACGATGAAATCAACATGACACCCAAGGCGGAGCAGCAGCTCATTGGCCCGCACGAGGTGATCCCCAACGTCAAGCTGATGGAGCAGGAGCTGCGCAAGGCGCTGCACGACATTGGAAAGGTGATGAAGGCATGAAAACGGGGAGAGGCTGTTTCGATGAGGAGGGAGAAACGCAAGGGTTCGGCGAGAGGATGATTCGAAAGCAAATTTAAATAAATAAGAAAGTTCGTTGGTAAATACGTTGCATGAAATAAAGGTAAACTCAATAGGCGATGATGACGTAGGCGTCGTGGTCATGTGGCTAGCACCGGCTTGACTGGTTTCTTCCATACGAATCCGCCGGCGCCGCGTTTACCCTTCGTGGGGTCTGGTACTACAAGTCTCGAGGCTGCGTCCAATTTCGGTTTGTGCTTTGTTCCCAACATCTCTCCGTAGTGGCCACGCTGCTCAACACGTACAATGCCAAACGCGTCGGAAACCACGGTGATGCCGCCGTAATCAACGAAGGACGGCACCTCCATCAACTGAGCGTTCTGTGCTGATTCCTTCGATGGCGAACCACCCGCCGACGCCGTCGAAGCCGTCGGCGACGTCCCTGCTGCTTGCTGCTTCTCCTTTGGCGATGCGCGTTGCCTCGGCGGTGAGATGGGAGGTGGGAGCGGAGGCCGTGGAGGCCGTCCGTCTACGGGCGTGCAGTACATGTCACTGCGCATCGTGTCAAAGTCGAGCCTTGCCTGTGCACGCATCTCAAGAGCTCTCAGGTTTTCCGGTCGGTCCAGCGCGACTCTCGCCGAGGCCAAATTCGTTGGCATGCGAACAGAGTCTGCATACCAGCCGTGTCTATGCCGAATCCCCTCGTTCATCTCTCTCGCCTCGTCGTTGTCGTTCAAGAGTCTGGAAACTTCTGCACGGCTTGCGTCGAGCTTTGCACGTCGGCTGGCGAAGCGCGCGGTTTCGTTTGTCCAGCGCGTCACGCCTTGCACGCCGTCCACCACGGGCATGGCGAAGTCTGCCGCGGCTGCACTGCCTCCAAGTCGCCCCGACGACGCCAGCGGGCGCGCATAGCTTGCTCCAACCTTGCGCGGTAAGCTCGTGTCTGAGTTGGCGTACCCGGTGGAGAGCGTCTCTCCCGTGATTCGAGAGTGTGGGTGCACGTTCACGTAGTCTCCCAGCGACGTTGGCAGCATGATCCCTCTACCGCCGTCGAGGCTGTCTTCGATAATGGAGGCTGCAAATTTCTGCCTCCTCCTCCCCTCCGTGAGCGTGGGTGTTTCGCCGTCTCGGTGCTGCTCGCGCGAGTACGTGGGTGGTGCCGTCGAGCCTATGGTCGTCGTGTCGAGCTCTGCATATTCGCGTCCGGCGTGTACGAGTTCGTTCGGCGGCTGCGGCCTTCTGAGCGACGCGGGCACGGCGTTCGGCGGCGTGCGGTACGACGGCAGTTTGCGCAGGAGGTTGAGCGGCACGTGGCACGGCGCGCCACCCACCGGGTCCGACATGGCGTACCCTTAAGGTGAGACGGTTAGCGGCCTGGGGGGGTAGACCAAAGGGAACGGCAACGGGACGCGGCGGGGCAAGGCGTCCACCCCCGCACCTCCCAGGGGTGTTAGGGTTAGGGTTGCGGTTAGGGCTACAAGTAGACGTCCCCTTTTGTGACAACATTTTTAAAAGTCTTGTTACGATAGTTCCGTTTTGTTTTGTTTTTGCTATAATATTTGACTAAAAGTAGTATCTTACATGCCGCCGTACAAGCGGCCGAGACTCTCGCCCGTTAAACTCAACGCCATCAGGCTCGGAGTCACGGCATCCAGCAGATTCACGCGAGGGTCGAGCATCTTCGCCATGCCGACGAGGACGGACGTACAGACGACGAGAGAGGCGCACTGCGCATTCACGGACACGCCATGCTCGCGGCACAGCCAAAGGACTTGCCGTAGAACGATGTCAACATCCACCGCGCCGCGGCTCGTGCCACAGTGTTCGGAAAAGAGCTCCTCGATCCCGGAGGAGAACGCGAGCGCGTCGCTGTCGTTCGAGACATCGCACGACTTGTTGCTCATCGCGAGCAGATGGTGCGCCGCCTTGCTGCCACTTCCCGATGCCATGTGGCTCAAGAAGCTGAGAAAGTGATGTCTCGTGTCGCCCTCGAGCTCTTCGCACAGCCCAAAGTCTAGCAGAACGATCTCCACGGTGTCAGCCGAGCCGTGTGTGCGGCAGAGAATGTTACCTGGATGCAAGTCGCCATGCACGAAGCGATCGCTCAGGAGCATCTTTAGGTACGTGTCTGCGCCGCGTCCCACGACACTAGGACCAAGCGGATGACAAGGCTCCAAAGATTCTCCCTCCTCGGTGCTCGCATTCACCGAAGACGGCTTCATCTCGGCGATCCATTTGCCGACACTCTCGCCGCGCTCGTACGTCTCAACGAGCACATCGTCGCATCGCTCGAACCCCAGCAGAGGCTGCGGTGCCGTGACAGTTCCACGCCACTCTCGGAAGTGGCGATGAAATCGAAGGAGATTCTGCGCCTCCTGTCGCAGGTCAGCCTGCAAGCTGAGGCGCTCGGCAAACTGGGCAAGCGCCTGCTCAAGGCTACGAAAGAACGTGGACGCGGGAAACGCGTACACGAAAAGCGACACGATTTGGATGAGCAGTGCGAAGTCGCCCTCGATGCGCTCGCGCACGCGAGGATGACGAACCTTCAGCACCACAGGAACCGTCGGTGTTGTTGTGCTGCGGGAGGCGTATCCACCCATGGGATGGTAAAACATCGCGCGCATCTGCGCGCGGTGAACCTGAGCGACACTCCCTGACGCCAAAGGTGTATAGTCAATCTGCGGGAAGATGTGACGCAGGATGCCGTCACGATCCGACATGTCAACACCCGCGTCCGCAGCCGCGGATGCGCGCACCGGCCATGGCAGCGTGTCAACGAGGTGCTCGAGGCATCTTCGCGTGTGCAAGACACTGTGCACCGGAGCATCATCCTGCAGCTTCGCAAAGGCGGCATTCGCATCCTCGGGCAGAACATCTTTCCTCGCACTCATCCACTGGCACATCTTGATCAGTGCGGCACCGCACGACGCACAAGATGCCGCCACAAATGACCACAGAACAGCACGCACGCGCGCGCGATACGCTGCCGCGGCAGCCTTGTGTGCCCCACCGCACGTCTCGTACGCACGAATCATTCGCAGCATGACTGCGGCTGTGGGAAGCACGGCGAGCACGAGCGGTGCGAAGATGAGGGCGAGTTCCATCGCGCGCATGCAGAGCGCAATTGTCGATGGCGGATTTGGCTTTTCGTCGTGTTGATTCAGCTCGCGTTGATTGTCATCGCTTGGCGGCATTTCGAACGCAACTTTCGGGAGCTGCGGTTGGTCAATTGCCAACGGCGGTGGCGGCAGCGGAGATGGCGAAGGCGGAGGAAGTTGATATTGCTGCGCAGTCGGTGGCGAGCACATATCTTCTTTGATTGGCGAAGGGGTATCCTCGCTCGAGTCACTGAGGTATGGAGCCGGCGCAAGCGCGCGTGTCAGCGCCACGGTTGGCGATGGCAGGATGGACCGTTGGCTGAGTGCAAGCGTTTCATCTCCATTCCGTAGCTGTGAAGCGGCGTCGTCGGTGCAGTCTTCGCCGTCGTGGTAGTCGGAAAGCAGGAAAACGAACGACACGTTGCCGTGAGCACGGTCGTGGGTATGCACGTTCACGCGCCGGGCCCAGCGCAGCACGCGAGCGAACGGCGCGTCGTCGGAGTTTGCTGGAATGTCGGTCATGAGCTTCCCAAGCCGCTGAGCCGCGTCACGGTGGCATCTTCTCCACGTTGCCTCCGCGTCGCGCGAGTCGAGCCGCGCCGTCGCGTGACGCGCGCTCTGGTAGCGCGCTGCCACTGGCAGCGTGGCAAGAGTGCGCTCTGCTGTCGCAAACATGCGAGGTGCAGCAGCTTGAGCGGTCGCCCCGGCGGCAGCGATGGCGATTGCACCGAGCAGCGCGTCGTCGGCTTGCTCCGCCGCCGGCATGCCGTGTACGGTTGTGTGTTCTTTCCTCCGTCTTCTTCTTCGCCGCATCACGAGCTCCGCGACCGCACGCAGCGCGCCGATTCGCCTCGCTTGTTTTCCGAGCAGCGCTCCTGCGGGCACGATTCCAGCGCAGCACGCGGCGACCCAGCACGCCGCCATGTTGACGACGCGCGCGGCTCGCCTCTGCGCTCGTGGCCGGAGGTGCGGGCAGCTGTCTTGCTGCTCCCTGAAAGCGAGCGCGAGCCACACGCCGGTTGTGACTGCGTTGGACGCCGAAGAGGCGATTACGAGCGGCCGTACGTGCAGAATCCACGACGCCGCATCTCCCGCGGCACAGTGCGCGCGCAGTCCAGGGACCACCACAGGCGCCATTCTTCTTGGACCTTGGAGGGGAGTGGGAAAAAGGGGAGGGGGGGAGGGAGGGAGGGGGACCACCGAGGAGGCCGGACCGGACCGGACGTCCCCAGCCACTCTCGACGGATAAAACCAGGGGACGGGGGGGGGACGGGGGAGCGAGATCGACGCCTGGGAAGAAACTGTCGCTGTTTCCTTCCAGGGGTATTGATCTGGGGACCCGTCCTTGCATTAATTACCGTACTCAGAACAGATGTTTGCCTGGTCGCGTTCTGATGAAAAGTCGCGTTCGAGAGTCCTGAGGAGCTGTCCTGAGTGAGGGCTGATGAGGTAAAGAACGGAGGCTTGTAGGGGATAGGCTATGGAAGGGGATCCCCACTTGTATGCAATTCCGGTTTTAACCCCCCCCCGGCCCCGGGCCTTGGATGGAAGGGGATCCACAGACTGACAGAGGTGCCACAGAAAGGCACAGAGGAGTCACGAGCCTTGATGCCATCACGATCACGGGGATGAGCGTTGTATTGTATGATCAGAGAGGTCCTCATAGTAGGGTAGGCCTTGCATCGCATCGTAGGTAGGCGAGGGTCCGGCCGAAGGGAGAGGAGAGTGGAGAGGAGGGGCCATCCTGATCAGTAGGAAGGGGGATCACGGCCTGCCTTGCCTGATGATGGCTGCACTGCACCCTTCATCGCATTGTGCATCAGATCAGCGATAAAGGCCTCCCCCCTTTCCATCCGCGTCCTTACACCACTCTTCCTGTCCTTCTTGCCCCTTCGTAATTCGTTCTCGCCCCTTCTCGCCTTCTCCGCGTCAACTTCCACCAACTCCTGGCACCAAGAAGAACAGACGTGCGCGTCCTCTCCTCTCCCCTCTCTCGGTCTCGGAGCGTGTCGGCGGGTCCTCTACCCGGTAGCCTTCTTGGTGGGACCCAACAATCCACAAAGAATAGCTGCCCTGTCGCACGTGCGCGTCTGGTTGGTTGTGTGCTTGTGCTTGCACGCGCCGACACGACACGTTTGAGCGACGTCGTCTGCCTTCCGTTTGCTCAGTGGCCGGTGTGTGTGCCGTGCGCCGGCCGCGTGCTCAGAAACAAGTCTGAAAAAAACGCGACGACAACACAGGAACGACCAAATAAAGAAAGAAATAAAAAGCTGTGCTCTATCATAGTGACTCGTGCGACGACGAATCTGCACCATGCAAGCAGCGACGCAGGCGGCGCAGCCCGTGCAGCCCGTACGGCCGGTGGCTTCGCCGCCGACGCCTGTCACGGCAGCTGTGGCGGCTCTCGTGCCGTCAATAGCGACGACGTCGCCGTGGTCAAAGGCGCCGTCTGGAGTCGCGTCGCCGCCTAGACCAGTCGTCACGGTTCCGATGTCGTCAGCGGCACCTACACCCGCACGTAGCACTGCACCACCAGCGCCCGCACCACCGCCACCGCAACCACCACCACACCTGCTCGCACCCACCTCACAAGCTGCGACGATCGCCGCTGCCGCTGCAGCGGAGGCAGAGACTGCCGCCGCTACAGCCGCGGCACTAAACGCAAGTCCGCTCACTATATGCTACCAGAGTGAGACGTGGACGTTCGACAACATAACACCTCAGCATGTCATGGCTGTGATGAACGTCCTTCACCTGCCGCCTTGGGCAGACCCTGGCGCGGCGGCGGTTGCTGCGATGTCCCAAGTGGCTGCTCAACAGTTCGCGCAGGCGCAGATTGTTAACGCGGCGGTGCACCAGCCGCTACCGGCGAACCCGCTCATCACAACGGCGCCGTCGGCGCTTGTGACGGCGCCCAACGCGATGCAGGTGGACGGTGCAACTAATACCGCAAAGGTGCAGCCTGATGGGCCGGCGAGTGCAAGCGGTGGTCTACCAAACACTGCGGGAGCAGTCGCGGAAAAATCTGCGCCAGTGAACGAAGCGGCGGAGAAGAGGCGCGCGAGCCTAGAGCGGTTTCGCGAGAAGAGACAGAACCGCAATTTCGAGAAGCGCGTGCGATACGAAGTGAGGAAAGAGGTGGCGCTGCGCATGGCGCGTAACAAGGGTCAATTCACCGCGGCCCCGAAGGCTGAGACGCCGGCAAACGGCGCTGCGGTGGCAACTCCCGCGACACCTATTGAAGATGCGCCGGCACCAGCGATCCAAGCTGACCCGGGCGCACGAAGCACGGCAGCGCCATTTGACGTGGCAAATTTGTACAACAAGGAAGGCGCAGGCAAGCATGGCGACGAAGAGCGATGTCTGCACTGCGCAACTCCGGCCAGCCTTACGCCGATGATGCGCCGTGGGCCAACGGGGCCGAGAACACTGTGCAATGCATGCGGCTTATTTTGGAAGGCGAAGGGCGAGCTGCGGCCGTTGGGCACGAGACCGCCGGCTGGAGCACCCGCGCCGGCCACCGTCGCGCACGCCCCGGCGCCAACACAAGCTGCCACGGACGACTTGGGGGATAATAAAGAGGTTGGCGCGAATGTGGTCTCGGATGCAAAAACACCAGGCGTCGTATTGGAGGCGCCGCCTCAAAGAACACCAGAGGACGGTCTGGCACAGGCACCAACCTGAACACATGGGTTTTTCCCTTGTCTTTGACCAACCTCCCTCCTTTGTACCTTTCAAACAAGTAAGACAAACCGCGTTTTGATCCACCCACTTTTCTTTCTCTCAGGTGGGCTTAAGCAAGGGGAAATGACATGCACCGAAGGCGAGCGAAAAAGCGCCCTGATAGAACCTAAATCACCAGCGCCATGTGGAATGGAATAGATGGTACGAATGACCGACGACCGTGGAACGAAGTAAAACTCTCCATACAATTGTGGATAGTAGTAAATGAGCAATCAACAGTCTATTACTCTGTAATTTTTTCTCTTATGAAAATTTACTTTCGATGAATCGTCGGCGCCCACCGCACTTTAGCGACGTCCACGCCCACGTCCACGCCCGCCCATTCCTCGTCCTCGCCCACCGCCACGTCCGCCCATCGCAGGCATGGAGTTCTGCGGGTCCTCCGAACGAGGATTGCGGACCGTCTCGTCCACACTCAAGACAAGGCAGGCTGCGTCGCACGCCGCGCGCACGGCGTGTAGCTTGACAGCAGACGGTTCCCACACGTACGACTTGTATGTGTCGATCACCGCCGAAGAGCCGACTCCTCCGCTCGCCCCTCCGTCGTTGCGCTGCTGGAACTGCGCATTCATGCCACCGCGCACGTCGACGCCGAAATTCGCCCCACCCTCTTGCGCATGCTTCTGACGAAGCTTGTTCAGCACATCCGTCGCGTCGAGTCCCGCGTTGTCGCACAGCTGCCTCGGGATGATTTCGAGCGCCTTGGCGAAAGCATTGATGAAGAGCTGCGCCTTGCCCGCAACCGATCGAGCGTACTCGCGAAGGCGCCGGCTAAGCTCCATGTCGATGGCGCCGCCACCAGGAACGACGGACGTGTTCTTGACGGCTCGGCGCACGATGTGCATGGCATCTTCCAGGCTTCGCACCGCCTCGTCGATGAACTGCTCGGCACCTCCTCGCAGCACAATCGTGCAGCTCTTGCTAAGCGGGCATCCCTTGAAGAGGTTGTACCGCTCACCTCCCACCTGGCGCTCCTCAAACACCTCGCACGTTCCCATCGCCTCGACCGGCACGGAGCTCACGGACGTCTGGACGACGGCGCCCGTTGACTTGCACAGTCGGCGCATGTCCTCCTCCGGCACGCGGCCGGCGCAGAAGATATCCCTGTCGGCGAAGTACTGCGTGGCGAGATCGCCGATGGCGAGACGCGACACGATCACCTTTGCGCCTGTTTTCACGCACAAGTCGAGCTTCTCGTAGATGACGTTCCACTCGGCGTCGACGACGCGCTGGTACGCCTCCGGGTCGGTGATGCGCACCTCGGCGTTGTCGCGCTCCGCCTTGAGCTCGAGCTCGATGTTCAGTGCAAGCACCTTCGGCTGCTCGAACGACTTCGGCTGCTGTTCGAATCCGGCGTACGAGAACGTCTTCTTGAACGCGACGCCGTCGACGAGGAAGCTCTCCCGTAGGTGTCCTCCCTGCACCTTCTTGAACCCGATGTCGCGGTGATCGAGCGTTCGCTGGTCGAGTGTCAGCACCGCCTCGACGATCATGCTGGCGAAGAACTCCTTTTCGTGGTTGACGAGTTTGCTGTTCAAGGATGTTCCCGCGCACTTCTCGAGCATCGCGCGTTTCTCCGCGTCGGTGGATCCCTCGCCGATGGACACGGCAAGCTTGTTGACCCACGAGATGGCGAGGTCCGCCGCCGTGCGGTACGCGGCAATGATGGCCTGCACGGGCACGCCATCTTCGACGAACGGCTTCGCTTCCTTGAGGAACTCTGACGCGAGCAGTACGACCGTCGTCGTTCCGTCGCCCACCTCGGAGTCCTGCGAGCGCGCGATGTCCGTGAGCGTTTTCGCCGCGGGGTGCACGATGGAGAGTAGCTTCATGATGGTCGCGCCGTCGTTGGAGATGGTCGCCTCTGCGCCCTGCGCGTGGATCAGCTTGTCGAATCCGCACGGCCCTAGCGTCGTGCGCACAGCGTCGGCGACTGCTAGGCATGCGTTGATGTTGGAGAGTAGCTGCGGCGTTCCCTGCGAGGTGTCCGTTCCTTCTCGGAGCAGTATGACCTGCGGCGTCATGCCCCCTGGTAGCATGGACGGGTGCGCCATGGCTTGACAAGACAAGAGAAGAGTGCGAGAGAGTGTGTTGTGATCAGCCGCGGGACCCGAGAGGGAAGAGGGGGGAGGGGAGGGAGAGCCGCCTCACAGGGAGGGACGAAAGGGACGAAAGGGGCGGGACCCAACCAAGGAAGAAGAGGGGGGAAAGGGGGGAAAGAAATCTCAATCGGGGGGAATTAGGTTTTTATTAGCCCGGGCCCCGGCTTTTTGCCTGACTAAAACCTCCTACTTCCCTTCTGAGTTCTGACTTCTGAATAATCTGAGGTCTCCCCTTCTCGAACAATAACACCGCACCCTACGACTGCCAGACTGCTCTCTCCCCTTCCACAGTCCACAGTACGAGCTCCGACCTTTGCTTTAGGCTGCTCCATTCGGCCGCCTGCTCTTGCTCGAGGGCTTGCTGCCCTTCCGCGTTGGGCGACTCTCTCGTTCCGACTTCGGTGCTTCGAAGGATTTGCCTAACAAACCTACGCGTACAGTACCCGCTTTGTCCGGGTCCTACTACATACAGTACCTACGTATACGCTTCTTTCGTGACACACTCTTGAAACAAACAACAAGCTTGATAGCGAATACATAATAATAATATTACCTAGTCTAAGTATGTAGGGTAGTCAGTCTATTGATCTCCTCCCTCCGCTCTCTCGACGGCCGACATCTCGAGCTTCGCCTGCTCAGCCGCAGCGACGTCCGCCATCTGCGCCTCCATCTGCGCGCGCTCGCGCTTGCGCGTATTCCGTTCGCGATGACGCGCCTCGCCCACGCGACTCGCATTGATGATCGTGCCCATCGGCTCGGCGCGCTTGCTGTGATGAGGGCTAGGAACGGACGAAGTGTGGTGCAGGATCCATGTGTTCGCAGCCGCAACCGAACTGAGCTCCTGCAGCATCGGCTTTGCCTTGCGCGGTGGAACGAACGCGATGAATCGGCCGCCTGTGCGCAGCACGCGCATCGCATCGGTGACGATGTTGCGCATGTGGTCGTACTCGAGAGCCTCCGAGTAGATCGCGCCCTCAACAACGCAGTCCATCACAACTGCGTCCATTGAGCCGTCTGCGACGTCCGCGCCGAACGACGTGAAGCGCAGGCCAGTGCTCTCGTCGCCAGCGGCGGGAGGTTGACGCAGCGTGCGGTACGCCGCGTCGCAGCATAGAAAGCGCATCGCCGCAAGCACGCCTGATCCTGACGTCTCCGATGCGCTGGGAACGAAATGCAGAATCGCGGCGTTGGGCATCGGCTTCGTCAGGAAGGCCAACGCACCGCACACCGCGGAGGGTAGCGTCGTCGGCAATAGCGTGTTGTTCTTATTTCTGCACGCTTCCACCGTTTCCTTCTTCTTCGCCTCGATCGAGTTCTCATCTTCCTGCGTCTTGCTCGCCTCGTTGCGCTCGCGAATGCCCTCGGAGAGGAGCGCGCGGTACTTTGCATCTCCGGGAGGAGGAGGGGGAAGCTCCAGGCTAATGTGCGCCTCCCCGTATGTTGGATGTTGCCGAATGCACACCTCAAGCTCGTATGCCACGAGCTCCGGCTTCAGCTCGTCAGGACGCAGCTCAACAAGACGTGCCGCGAGCATCTGCCCCAGCTCAGCTTTCGTCTCGTGCGACTGCAACCCTGGTCCCTTGCAGGAAACTCGAAAGCGAAGCTTTGTGCCGTCCGCGACACGCGCGGTCGCAATGCGCCAGGCTCGCATCCAATCTGCAACGTGCTCCGCATCGAGCGCAGCGAGAGCCGCAGGAAACGCTGCGATCAGCGACTTGGCAGCGAGCGCCTTGTCGCTCGTCTTTGGCGTGAATACGACGCGTGCAACGGCGACGTTAGCGCTATCCGCAGCCACGGCGCGCCGTGCGGCTCTGCATGCGTCGAGCGAACTCTTCGTGGGAAGGCAGAGCGTCGTTGGGTGGCTGAGCACTCGAGTAGGCTTTGGTCCATTGAAGATTCTACTTGGTGACGTATTGAGCTGCATTTGGCACACAAAGTCAAGCCCGAACGTCGGACGAACCATCGCCAGCGCGCCAGGAGAGGGGTAGTGCAGCGACGAGGAATTATCCTTGTCCACGTCTGCCGCGTGCCATGTCACAGCCTCCAAGCGCCTTGCTTCGAGAACGCCATGTCCAACATTGGTCGTTGCGGAGGTGGTGGTGACCGCTTCTTTTCCCTCGGTGTCTACCTCGCTGTCTTTGTCGCTGTCGCTGTCGTCGTCGTCGTCGTCGTCGTCGTCGTCGTCAACGTCGTCCACTTCCACTTCCTCCTCCTCGTCCTGTCCTGCCTCTTCTTCACGGCGCGCCCGTTTTGCCCTTCGCAGGAGCATCCTGCGCTTCTTCACCTTCTTCAAGTTGACGCGCCCACGCTCCGCAACCACATTCTGCCAGCTTGTGTGCACGACAGGTCCCATGGTGTTGGCGTCGTACTTGAGCGCGTGTCTACTCCAGTATGTTAGGCTCACCTCGACGTCTGCGTCAGAAAGTCCCGCCGCACCTGGCTCAGCAACTGCGATGTTGCCCACGTACGCCGTTTTTAGGTACGAGTTTTGGTCATCCGCGCGGTGCACGACGACCGTCACCGTTGACGTCGGCGTGAGTGGAACACTCGGATCGCACACGACGGGCGTGAGCGTGCGTCGTCCTGCCCTTCTCGCAAACGTGAACGTCTTGTGCCCGAGGACACGCTCCGGAAGCGTCACAAGCGCCGTCTTGAGTGGCAATTTCGTGTCAATTTCCACCGCGAGCTTGGTGTTGACCCGCTGCAGCGTGGGCATCGACAAGAGCGCGCACGCGGTTCCGAGCAGCGCCGGCGTCATTTCCGGGTGTGCGAGCAGGTGCGCGACGACGCGCGTGGGCACGTGCACGCTGCGTCCGCACGCCGTCTTGTAGCACGGCGCGAACCCGCTGCTTCCGTCCGTGATGTCTGGCGGCGTTGGATCCCGTCGAGCGGCTGACGTCGGTTCTGGAGACGCCTCCATGCTGAAAGGCGTGTCACGGTTCCGCGCCGCGCCGCCAGGAAAGGGAGGGGAGGGGAGGGGAGGGGAGGGGGGAAGAGAAGCGGACGGAAGGAAGGGGGAGAGCGAGACGAGACGTCACATGCATGGCATCACATCCCAAGGGAGGAGGAGGCCCGAGCGAGAGATTCAAATTCTCAATTCGCATGGGCGTTTCGCGGGTCCCGTCCGTCCCGTTTTCCAAACTCGTCTCCGTTTGACTTTCTTCCGCCATATCATACTTATACGCCTTGCACCGCCATGCCCGCAAGAACACAGTGTGGTAGTAGTAGAAGAGTTGGCTGGTTAAGCTCGTCTTTGTCTTCATGTTCACGACCTTTTGGGGGGGTTCTCTTCGTCTTGAGTCTTCTCTCATGCTCTCTTACGGTAGTCATACAGGCACAGGAAGTGCCCGGGTGCATGTATCCCAACGCAATCAACTACAACCCAGCGGCCAACAAGGACGACTCGTCGTGCTGCTTCGTGGAGCCGTGCCCGACCACGACGACCACGACTGCACCCGCAGCCACGACCACCACCACGCTTGCCACAACAGGTGCACCTTCGACAGCAACGACGCCGGATGGCGCCGCTAGCGTGCTTGCGAGCGTGCTTTCGCCAGCCTTCTATGGAATCGACGTTCCACCACCACCGCCACCACCACCGCCACCGCCGCCACCACCGCCGCCGCCACCGCCGCCGCCACCGCCACCACCAGCAGCGTCGTCGTCTTTAAATGCGACGAATGCCACGACGGTTGCAGCGGCCGCAAGTGACGGCGACATTGCGACGGACGGTACTGCCAGTTTCTATGGCCTTGGTGGCTTGACTGAGTACACAACAACGCAACCACCGGCTGCTGCCACCACTACCACTGCGGAAGCACCAAAGAAGTGCGACGAGAAGTGGTGGTGGCCTTGGGAGTGGAAGGGATGCATGTTTAACATTAACCGCGAGAAAGGCAAGACGAACCTTGCGATCGTGTGTTCTATTCTGTTCGGCATTATCCTGCTGCTCATATTTTGCTGCTGCCTATGTTGCCGCCGACGCCGCAAGAAGAAGGCGGACGCCGAGGAAAGTGCCAACGCGGTGGCTGCACCAAGCAACGCTTCACGAAATGCCGTCGCGCCGTCGACGGCTGGCCCGACAAGACTGCTCGTCATCTCCAACGGAAAGGACGTTGCGGGCGTGGATGCCCTCTCTCGCGCCGCAACACAGGGCACGCGTGCGCTCTTGTATCCCTACGAGAATGAAACGTTCCAGCTCTCTGAGCTCGAGACGGAGTTGCTGAAGCTCGCGAAGGAGGTGATGGACGACCAGGGCATCGTGACATCCATTGGTTTCGTGCTGGGCCGTGCGAAAGTAAAGCGCGAGCGCGATGGCAGCCTAACCAGCCTGCCACGGCTGAAGCTCGTGAAGAACTTCCGCCTGTCTACCGCAAGCTTGAGTCCGGAATCGCAGTCGGGACCTTTGCTCGTCGACTTCTGGCAGTCGGTGGGAAGCCTGCTAGCTGGCGCACTGTCGCATCCGAAAGCGCGAGAGTGGAACGTCGGAATCGACTTCCTCGACTCAGGTCTCGACTCAGTCAACTCGCAGTCGCCGGATGCGCGGGCACTCGCGGATGCCCTTACAAATGCCGCAGGATGCCCCGTTCGTCTGTGGGACGGTGTGCCCGAGCCAGTGCAGACTCACTACATCAATGGTTCAGCACTGCGCGCAAGCAACGATGCCGTGGCCATCGAGCGGTACGGGGGAGGGGGCGTGGGGGCAAGACAACCGGTAGATGCTAGTGCACGTGCACCCGTTGGCAGCACACCAGCACCAGCGGAGCTGCCAGTGGCTGCTGCGACGAGTGTAGGCGGCGCGTTGCCTCCCGCGCAGGTGAGCCGAATGGACGACGAAGAGATATGTGCGATGGCGACAGCATCGGCCATCTTCTCCATTCGTGCCGTGGCACCCATCTCGCAGTTGTACGCCACTGTCGAGAATTTCCGATGTGCCCACTCTCTGCGCCTTCTCGCACAGGCACATGCTGATGGGAAGTCTGCTTCGGACTTGAGTCATAGGCTTCAGGCTCTTTTACGCACGGTTACCGATCCAAGCGCGGTATCCGGTACCACGGGCGGCGTTTCATTGCCTGGCCAGATTGCCGCACTTTCGCAAGCATTCGGGGGATTCCAGGATGCGTCACGGGCAGTCTGGGATACACAGCCCCTGGCCGCGGCACGCGAAGTGTACAATCGCGTGGTCGAGTCTGGCGCACACGCGGCTCTGAAGTCGCAATTAGCATCGCAGCTGAACACCGTTGGTGCCGAGGCAGCTCGAATGAGAGGTGCGCTCCAAAACCAATTCCCTTCAAATCCGACGGACATCACGTCGATGGCCACCGAAACGTTCAGCAAGTTACTCGAGGACATGAAGTATCCGGAGAGTGCGGCGTGCATTTTACCGCATGCGGCGGGTGCACTTCTGCCGAAGAGAAAAAGTCTGCTCCTGCTTCCGCGCAACGAGGTGGTTCCTCTGTTCGCGGAGCTGTCGACGCCACTAACACTACTTAAGACTCGTCTTGGACACATGCCCATCAGTGCCATGCAGCAGAGTGGTGGCGGCCAAATCGATCGCCCTCAACTGCAAGAGTATGCAGCACAGTTCCTCGTAAGAGTTGTAGGTGCAAAGCCGCGGGAAGTTTGATATTATCCAGGAAACGTAAGCGAAAATAAAGATCGCCTTTTTAATACAACAGGGTTTTAAAGAAAAAATATTTGAAATCGAGTTCTACTACAACAAATTAAGGTTGCCATATATATTATTGCGCGCGTAATAGTGAGATTTTGAGATTCGTCGTGACGCGTCATGACGCGGTTACAATATAATAATGGTCCATTATTACGCGTAATAATGGCGTAACGCGTCATGACGCCGTGTCTTGTTGGACCGTGTAGTAGGGTTACGTCTAGGGTTACGTCTAGGGCTAGGGCTACTACTAGGGTTAGGACCCATCTAATGCGAACGTTATCAACTTTACAAGTGCTTTGAGTATTTTTAAATTGTAAACGATGCGAACGTTCTAATAATTGTTGTTGTGCCTTTAAGATGATGCCGTCCGTAGTAACAAACAGATCCCAAATATTGTTTTTTGGTATATATATACGATTATCAGAAAGTGTGGCGGGCTGCGCAGTAGCCCAACTCACTTCACCTTAAGGCCGCCAGGCTTAAGGGAAGGTAAGGATAAGTAGAGAATGGTTACAGGATAGGAAAAATATTAAAAGCCTTATCCTGGTCCCCTCTAGGGGTTATCTGTTCCCAGGGGAGCGTATTAGGGGTTATCCCCACACACCACCCACGCGTCGTGGGAACAGCGCAAAAAGTCGTCAAAAGGACGTGAAAAGAAAACCACCTCAGTAGTGAGGAAGGAAAGAAAACGTCAAGCTGCAATCTAACTGGAGTGTTGTTTGGCCCACCCCATTGCTATAGTAATATTACCAATTTTGCCCTAAAATTAGTAAAATTACTAATGTTGAAAAGTCACTGTTATAGCCCGTTGGTAGCGCTCCTGGTCTTCTGCCCGTTGAAAGTGAGTTGGTCCATGAGTTGGGACACCGTCTGTGCCAAACCTCGTCCAATTTGAAGACGAATTCGAAAAGTTATTCCATCTTAAAGTGTGCGTGTTTCCCGCGTGTATACTTTAAGATTTTCCCGACCATTTTTCCCGACCATTAAGGTAATAAATTTTAGTACCTTAAGCACAAAATGGACATGTGACAGGTCCGTACGATATCCCACGGTGCTCCCGCCTTAGGCACTTTGTTCCTTACACCTATGGACTAGTTTTTTGGGTAGTGTGCACAACTAAATATTGTGTTAAGTCCCTACCGCGCACCTCCAAACTTAATTTTTCAAAAAAACGGCAGTTTTGGAAAATTGTTCGAGTTTGGGAGTGCCTAGGAAGGTCCCATGGGTCTAACCCCACCGATGTGGCTGTTGGGGCTCCTAGTAGGGACGGTTGGATGACATGTACACCCCGAGATCACATGGAAATACCACCGGAAAAGTATGCAAAAGCCTATGCAAAAAAAGTGCTAAAATTGGTAAATTTACTAATTTTACGCCGAGGAGGGCCATGTTTGATGCGTTTAACTGACGGCTGAGTCTGAGCAGAGACAGAATCGTGCGGAGCCCGTTTCAGTTGCTTCGGCTTCGAGCCGTGAGGCGTGTTTGACGAGTCCGAGTCACCACCCCACGCAAGTCGGCGAAGAATGCGAAAGAGGTGACGAAGCTGCGTGCGCGACAGCGGCTTAGTAAGCAGATCAGCTGGGTTGTTGATACCTGAAATGTGGTGTAAGTTGAATTGGCGTGAGGAAACAAGCTCACGAAGGAACAGCAATTTAATGCGTAAGTGCTTCATATGAGAGCTGTGATATGGGTTAGTGAACACGGTTTCAGCGGTAGTGCTGTCAGTGTATAGATCAGACGAAGTCACAGGCATGTTGAGTTGATCGAGCAATTGTGACCAGTACAGAGCATGAGTGGCGGACATTGCAGCTGCAACGCATTCAGCTTCGCCCGAATGTAACGTGACGAGTCTGCGAATATCGTTTCGACTCTTTTGAAGGCAGGTGTAGGGTTGTCATGGCGAAGTACTTTGAGGTTCATGAGCTCCTTCAAGGCAGTTATGCTGTTCGCCAGAGACGCACTCCCCCACAGCTCGTAGATTGCGCAGGATCTGAACTTCCCATTTCAGTGGTCCGGCATCCTTGCCGTCTGGGTGCTGGAAGAAGTGCGTGTTGGCTTTGATGAGCCTTGACTCCGCCCACCCGGATGTGTCAATGGATGCCCACTTGGGTACGACTGCTGTGATTCCGATTGTAGGATGTCGTTCGTGTACGATCGCAGCTTCGTTCAGATAATGCTGTGCTTTGGTAAAAACCATGTTCATGAAGATGTTCTCATCGGCATCTGGAATAAATGTCTGGTCGAAAGGGCGCTCTAGGCTGCCATGATCGGATAGACGAGTGTTAAGCTGATTCTCCAGGCCGAATGCTTCGTGCGAGTGTGGTCCATGCATGTTCTCGATGATGTCCCAGTAGTGGTCGTTAACCATGTAGTGTTCGTGACCAAGCTCGTTATCAGTTTGAGTGTTTTCACCACCCTCTGTGTGCATGCGCTCGTCTTTGGGTTTTGTATTGTCGTCTTCTGCACCACCCTCAGTCCGTGATCGTGCACCACCCTCATCCGGTGTATCATCTTCCGCAGTTGGTAGTTTGAACCTGTGACGTGTCGTTTTCATCCGCCGTGTCGGGTCATGATGAGTGTTGCTGACATGTGTGCGGACTTCCAACACTAGCTAGTGTGGCGGCGAGCTCAAGCCGTCCTCTTTCACTACACGTAAGACCGCCAAGCCTACGGTAGACACACCTTAAGTAAAAGTTAAGAGTGGTTGAGTTACACGGAGGATACTAAGGGAGGTCCCTCGAGAGAGGGGGATCACGTGATAACCTCCTCATAGTGGGCACTGCCCGTTATAAGGGGGGCTGATGAATCACGTGACCACCTCCCTGTTGGGGGTTTTGGCAGTTCGGCGTATCCCGTTTAGGGGTTCACCTCACAGTAAGCCGTTGTTGTCGGGACGTTGAACTGTATCTGCGGTCGTCGGCTGTAACGTGGCCATGAACACTCGATAAAGAAACTCCCTGTCACTGCGGCTGTACAGCAGGTTCCAGTTATCCGGAGTGAAGTTTGCAGCGTCCGGGTGCTTGACCCAAGTGTCAAGTTCCGTTAGCTGTGCTCCAGCAGTTGCTGATAGAAGATAGCGTTCCCAGCGTCGGTAAGCAATGCTCTCGCCTCCGTATTTGTCGGTTGAATGCTTGCTGTCGCTCTCATGAGCCCTGCTGTCAGTGCCCCTGAGCTCCTGCAGGATATGGTTCGTCATACTTGTCTGTAGCTTCATGCTTTCTCCTGCAGCCATGTCGTCGGTGACTCGAGTACAGTCGAGGGGCCAAACAAAGCCAAAGGCGTCCTCTTGCCCAGCCATGTAGGCTGCGGCCATGACGTCTGCTGCTCTCTTACCTAAGAGTTAGGTGATTCCTAACACAACGTTGTGTGGCGGGCTGCGCAGTAGCCCAACTCACTTCACCTTAAGGCCGCCAGGCTTAAGGGAAGGTAAGGATAAGTAGAGAATGGTTACAGGATAGGAAAAATATTAAAAGCCTTATCCTGGTCCCCTCTAGGGGTTATCTGTTCCCAGGGGAGCGTATTAGGGGTTATCCCCACAGAAAGCACATTCATAGTTTATGTCGTTAGGTTTTGTTTGGGTCTTGATAAATTCAAATTTCACACAACAAACTTTTTCGTACGGCCAGGTGCCGTTGCGCGTGGTGTCGCAGCGCGCGCGCGAGGTCTTCTTCGGCACGTCGTGAACGTCGACACTTAGCTTAAAATCACGTCTGTGGGGTCGGGAACACGTCACGCAGAAAACCCCCAATCGATATTTTTAATAGATCTAACCCCGATTCCTCAAAACAGACAAAAGTCAGTAAGTCACCACTGCAGTACTTAAACGCGCCGGTTTCCTTGGTGAGCACTGGCTGGACGATCAATGGAGAAGGCGAGGAAGATGAGTGGGACTAAGTAGAGATGTAGCGACTGCTTAAAAAGAAGAAGAAAAATAACACAAAAACAACAGATGGGTTTTAGAGTACGTGAGCGCGTGTGCGCATGATTCGTCTGGGCACACTAATGGCATGCCCGCGACGAAGAAGAGCACGCGACGGCTGCGGCGATTTCGGCGGCACGGCAGTATGGAAGGCGTGAGCGGGTGCTGTACCCCGCCGATTCTTTCTCGCACCACGGCTTAGAGCTGCCATTTCCACGTCGACGCCATCCTTATCTGCACTTCGGTACGCGTCGAAGGCGACGGAGTCGAATGTGTCATCACTGTCGAACGACGCAAGAACGTCTGACGTTTTCACAGCCATCGAAATTCCCGAGTCGATTTCCTTCAGCAGCTTGCCCTTCATATCATGATCGTCATCCTCGTTGAGCTCGTTCTGACGTGTGTCGAAGCCCGCAGTCTCGAGCTCGGACAAGAGCAGGGTCGGGCTTGGCATTACGCCGGCGTTCATGTACCCCCACGCCACGTGGCTGTATGTGATGGCGTTCGGCGCCACGCCGCGCTTTTTCATGTCGCACATCACGCGCAGCGCCTCTTCCAGAAAACCCATGTTGCAGAATGCGGCGACGACTGTCGAGAATGTCACAACGTTCATGGGGCTACCACGTCCGTCTGGCGCATGTCCATCCTTCACATCCTTGTCGAACACCTTCGCGGCGGCGTACAGCACCTCCTCAGCCTTCTCGGGCATTCCTGCACGAGCGTACGACTTGATGACGGTACCCCACATGACGTCGTCCGGAACGATTCCGTTGTTTCTCGCGCGTTCGAGCACCTTTGCAGCTTGGTCCACCGCACCCTTCGAGGCATAGAAGTCGAGCAGAGTCGTGTACGTTAGCTTGTCCGGCGTGATGCCGAGCGCGGACATGTCCCACGTACCACCGCCCTCGAGCTCACGGACCACGCCCTCGGCGCCTGAGATGTTCTGCGCCTTGCAGAACCCCTTGATGAGCATGTTGAAGATGGCCAGTGTCGGGCGCACGCCATTACTCCGCATGTCTCTCAGAATGCGCCACGCCTCGCCAGGCCGTCCGTTGGAGCAGTGCACGTTGATAATAGGCCCAAAAGCCTTGGCTGTAACGCGCAGCGGCCCACCTTTCCGTCCCGTGTCTTTCGCAGAGTTCACCGCGCGACGCACGACATCCTCCGCATCGGCAAGGCTCTCCACCTCGCAGTACGCGGCGATGAGGCTCTCCGTGAGCGACTGCGTAACCTGTATGTTGTCAACTTCAAGCATGGCATCAAGCATTTCGTCCACGAGCGCACGCTGTCTCATGCGCGCCAGGCAGGGCAGAAGTTCGCAGTACGTGTTGATGTCTGGCTGCACGCCTCGCGAGCGCATGTCGTCAATCAGTCGGCTTGCGGTTACGTTGTCGATGCCCTTTCTGATGTACGCCGTGACGATGGCATTGTAGAGCGCGGTGTCTAGTTTTAGCTTATGTTTGCGCGCCTCCTCGAGGATGAACGTTTCCGTTCTCTTCGGGGGTATGGTTTTGTCGCTGGTG
The DNA here is from genome assembly GCA_938743325.2 of Pycnococcus provasolii. Lineage (NCBI taxonomy): Eukaryota > Viridiplantae > Chlorophyta > Pseudoscourfieldiophyceae > Pseudoscourfieldiales > Pycnococcaceae > Pycnococcus > Pycnococcus provasolii. The sequence goes on from OW568895.1 coordinate 269,634, forward strand.
TGCACGGATGCGACGGTGGTGAGCGTGATGGCCGTGGGCCTGTGTCCCTCCGCGACGATGTAGGAGTTGTACACGGCGTCTGCGATGGCTGACGGCGTGGGCTCAGGCGTGTTTGTTTTCTGCGCCGCCGGCGCGCCGTTGTTGTTCCTCTTTCCTCCCCTTTTCGGTCGTTTCTTCTGTCTCTTGAGGTCGCGTATGCGTCGCGTGAGGTCGACGACGCGCGCGCAGTCCTCGATATCCTTTTCCTGTTCCTTCTCCTTCTCCTTCTCCGAGGAGGTTGGCTCCTCCGCGTGGTCGTGCTCGAGGTTATTGTCCGCCAAGTCTCTTTGAAGTCTTGCTTGGCAGCATTCGCACGTGTATTCCGCGTTTTCGTCCATGGCTCCCAAGCCCTCTGGGGCGAGCACGTTCGAGGTTGTGGTGGAGCAGAGAGGAGAGGAGAGGAGAGGGAGGAGGGGAGGGGAAGGGAAGGGAAGGAGGAAAGGGGGGGGCAACTCCAACAGGCGGCCACAGAGAGAGATCACGTCGGATCTCCGCAGATGGGGGGGCCGGGGGGGAGGGGGACCACGAGAACACCATAGCCCGGGGTCGGGGGGATACATCTTTGCATGCGGACTCGGAGTGCTTGTGAGTTGGGGGTTCGTGGTTCGCATTCGTGGTTGCAAAACTTCCCCGCCTTTCTTCTTTTCCCTGAGGTGTCGACGTGTCGCGAGGGGCCCTCCGTCCTTCTCTTTCCCCGAAAATATATCCTCGGCTCTTCTCCTTCTCTTCTTTTCCTTCCTTCTACGCCCACCGAACGACACCACGCAGTTCGTCCCGCCCCCTCCCATCGTTCCATCCACCCTGCGACGACTCGGAAGCAACCACTCTTCGCCTCACAATCGGAGGCTGCGGGTACGGCACACACACACTGCCAACATGACACACGCTCACACTCTTGCTTCTGGGCCTTCGCGTCTAAGCAAGGCCGGTCGCGCCGCAGTCTGTGTGCCGAACACGAATACCAAGCAACGCAAACACAGCACGGTTAGGGCACTCCTCAACCGACACTTCGCGCCGGAAAGGGACACCAAGAGAAGAAGACAGCACGCGAGAAACCAAATCGGAGGAAGTGACGCACCCAGACTCGTAACACGTGCACACAGACGGCGATGCTCTTCCCTGCTCGTCGTTGTGCGATCGTCTGCGCAAGACTCGTCCTCATCCTTCCCTGCTGCACCGCCAAAGCCGAAAACGAGGAGGGAGTGGGCACTCGCTGTCCTACACCTCAAAGAAAGCGATCTCGTCGACGACGAAGATCAGGAGAACGACGCCGACGGTGCCAGCAAGCTCAGTCGTTCCGCGACGAGAAGGCTCAAGGCGGCATTTCACAGACTCGTGCTGAAGTACCACCCCGACGTCGTCGGTGACGACGACGACGACGATGCCAAGGCCAGATTCAGGCAGGTGCAGAGTGCGTACGACTACCTTCTCGGGCGAGGTTCTTTGGACAGCAACTTCGACTGGGAGGAGGGAGACGAGCCGTGGCAAGGTGGTGGCGACCCGGCGTGGAGTGCGTTTGACTGGTACTGGAGCTACCGATTTCGCAAGGACTCCGTCAACAAACGAACCTCACAGGACAACCGAAGACGAGCGGAGGCTCAGGTGGCAAGTATGGCGGCACAGCAAGAGTCTCCTCTCAAGGCGCGTGCGGGTGCAGGTGGACGTAGAAAGAGACGCATCGTTCCTCTCTCTGATCAGCAGGAAGGTGTGGAACTTGGCAGCGCAGCCACGAACGATGACGTGGAGGAGACTGCGGCAGCTTTTGTCGACGAAGTGAAAGCTCAGGCTGAGGGGTCTCGTCTACAACAGCAACAGGAGGAGCAGCAAGAAGTCTCATCCTCTGCTTCGGCTGAAAAGCAGGAGTCGCCACCTTCGACTTCGCGGTCACATCTGCAGGGTCAGCTTGACGGCTTGCGTCGTGCGAGCCGACTCAAGGCTGGGCATCGTGAGGCTGAGGCAAGGCGCACGGCGAACACATCGGCAGCGACGTCTGCAGCGCCGAGTCGCGCTCTTCCGTCGATGACGCACGACTCTCGCGCCAGGGAAGAGCGGTTCGTTCGCCTTGCAGTTCTCGCGTCTCAGTGGCGCGACAGTGTGGACTCTAGCTGGGATAGCTGGGACGAGATGGACATCTCTGACGGAAGTGGCGCAAATCTGTCCGACGTGAACGACAGGCTGTCTCCTCGTGAGCTGCTGCAGGCAGCTGTGGAGGGTGCGGCGACAGGCGCGTGCTAACCTTGCAAATGCAAACTTCGTAACGACTTGAATATTTATATTTTTTTTTTCGAAGAAAAAAAACAACACTACAAGGTTTTTTGTAAAGATTTTTGTTTGTGTTTTCTGTCGGTTCGTTGTTGTTGTCGTCTGTCAACTACCGCGACGTATTTGTACCTATGCTACCCAGAGATCCCCTGGTAGTTCCAAAGTTTTGCAATGGCTCGCGTGAAGAAGTTGCTGTTTGGTGGCGGACTCGTCTCAGACGGCTCACCCCAGTTGACTGGACACGCGATAGCCTGGTAGAGGTGCCTCACCATGCCAGTTTGCTGCTCTGTCGTTTCCGTTTGGCCCGCCGCCACATCTGGAAACGCGACGGCGTTCGTGGGGTTGGAGTTCCGAGAAGTCGACACGTGCGGGTGCTGCGAACTTTCGTCTCTGAAAGCAGACGTCGACGCGCATTTTCTTCTCCTCTCCGCGTGTGAGAAGGAGGCGAGCGAGCGCTTCGCGTAGTTTCCCGCTCGTTGCGGTGTGCGTATCGTCACGCGTGCGGTTCGCCCGTTCGCTGCGTGTGTTTTGTGCGTGCGTGCACAGTGTCGCGTGTTCGCTGAGGTCATGGTGAAGTAGTTGTGAGTGGCGTGGAGTGAGCGTGCCCTTTTGTGGAGTCGGGGGGACCAGGGGGACCAGGGGGACAGGGACAGGGTTGGGAAAGGAAAGGGGACTTAGGGAAAAGGCGTGCTGTCGTGGCACCCCCTCCCCGACCACGCGCAGCCAAGGCATTGGACTACACAACAACCGACTTCGGATGGGGGCGAGATCCTCGGACAAGGCGGAGGAGGAGTCTCTCCCCTCTCGGACGGGGATACCGCTTCGAAGCCAAGATCTGTCAATCGAATGGGGATCCTAGGTTGATCTGTACAGATGTTCTTGCCCCACCTAACGTTGACGATTATTCGGGTTTACCTCACCGGGCACTTTGGGTCCGACGAGCAATCACTCGGGCACTGGATGTACCACGCCCATGTCGTGGCGCCGCACAACAACTGCCCAAGGCCGTGTCGTCGCATCGCATCCTCGCACCCGCCGAGGAGGAAAGGGCGCCGTGCCGTGTGCATCGACACGCGAAACGACTTGATACAACCACGAACCACAAACAACAACAGGTCACGCGCACTATGCCGCTCTTCCACGGCGACGGAGTCAACAGCCACATCAACAGAAGCTCTTGCAGTACCTGCTCATAGCAACGGGAACAGCGTCTCGTCCGAGCAGCAGCCGCCGCCCCTTGCCACCCTGTTGCGATACGCACCAGTCACACCCGTCGTTCTCGGATATGCGGCATTCGCGGGTGCGACGACGGCACTCGTGCTCGCCATACCAAGGCTGGGACAACTCACAGCGTTGGTAGCTGCCGGCGATTCGCAGGCTCTTCTCGCGTTCGCGTGGCCAACGCTTGCACTGTTCGTTGCGCGCGCGGCACTCACGTGGGCATCTGACGCGTTCTTGTGGCACGCAGCCGCGGCGGCTGCGCACAGGTGCCGCGTTGATGCGTTTCGGTGGGCGTTGCACGCGTCGGAGTCGGACCTCGACGCGCTCGATAAGTGGGATAATGGCGTGGATGGTGGCGACAGTCGCGTGTCGGACAGCAATATGAGCAGAATGACAACGAGTGAGCAGCAGCAGCTTGGTGGTGCCGCAGCTGTATCCGCAAGACTTGGCGCGGACGGCGCGGCGCGGCTAGGGCATGGCGCGCTCTCCGCGGAGGCGAGTCTCGTGAGCCTTCTGCGCGCTCTCGTGCCAGGAGTCATACAGGCGGCTGCCGTCGTCGTGATGATGGTGCGAACAAGCGTGCCCCTCTCCGTGTTCGCGCTCGTAGCCGTGCCCGCGATGGCTGCTGCCGTCGCAGGCGCGGGCGCGGGTGTGCGCTACCTCGCCGCGCGCGCCGCGCGAGACCATGTTGCCGTTGCGGCGCGGTGCGCGGAAGTGCTCGCGTCATCGGAACTCGTCAAGCTGTACGGCGCGGCGGCGCATGAGACGCAGGTGCTAGGCGCACGGTCTGCACAATGGTTGGTATCTGAGACGAGGCATCGCGTGGCATCCACGGCGGTTCCTATGGCAATCACCTTTACGTACGCGGCGAGTATCGTCGCTCTGCTCGCAGGCGGCTGCCACCTCGTGGGCGCGGGTGCAATCACGGGCGCGCAGTTTGCAAGCTTCGTCGCGGCGGCGGCACTTCTCGTCGAGCCCGTGCAAGCTGCCAGTGACGCTTACAACTCTTTGCAGGCTCAAGCGTACGATGTCAGGAGATTCGTGGGCACATTTGTCGTCGCCCAAGGGAACGGCGGCGACTACGCGAGAAGAATCGAGTCGACGGCGAATCTACCCCAAAATGCGCTTCTGGCTTGCGCGGACGTGTCATACACGTACGGCAACTCTGACAGAGTGGCACTGAAGGGCATATCTCTTGCAGTTCCACCCGGCCGCGTCGTTGCACTTGTCGGCGCGTCCGGCTGCGGCAAGAGCACGCTCCTTCGCATTCTCGCGGGAGCGCTCGATGCATCGAGCGGGGCTGTTCATGCTGCGCCGGATACAAGCGTGATCCTTTGCCCCCAGGATGCACCTGTGCTGAGCGGGAGCGTGGTTTCCAACGTGGCGTATCCTCCGCGCGAGGGGAGCGATGAGATGGTGTCTGCACGCGCCGCCGCATCGGCGTGCGCGTGCGCGACGGCGCTGGAGACAGACCTGGCGCTCGGCTGGAACACAGAGGTGGGCGAGCGAGGCGGTGCGCTGTCAGGAGGTCAACGCCAGCGCGTCAGCCTTAGCCGCGCAGTCCACGCGTGCCAAAGCGCGCGTCGCGCGGTACTCTTGCTGGACGAGCCTGTGAGCGCGCTCGACGCACCGAGCGCCTTGGCGGCGATGCGTTCGTTGAAGGCGTGGGTATCGGCGGATGCGGAGAACCGCGCGGTGGTATTCGTGACGCACGACCCGTCTCTTGTGGAGTCTGCGCGCGGTATCTGCGACGCGTGCTTGGATCTCAGCAGCACCGGCGTGTAATTTACTAGACTTGTACTGTACTTTCTCAATGCCAGCCTGTTCTTGTTCTATTTCGGGTTTGTGCATTGGTCGGGCACGGAAACCCCATTCTGACGCCGGTCGCTTGGTTGCCGTTGTCGACTGTCGTGCCCCTTACCCTATCTCCATCCCGATCGACCTGATTTATCTTTTTCCCCCTCCTTTCCCTTCCCTTCCCCTCCCCTCCTCCCTCCCCCTCCGACGACGCCATCCTGCACAGCCACCATGGCCCTCGCCTCCGCCTGCTCCTTCCTCGCGCGCAACTCGCTCAACGGGGCGCTCTCCTTCTCAAGCGTATCAGCCAGGTCCGCGTCGCCCGCCGTGATCGGAAACGCCTTCTCGCGGGTAAGTGCAATCCTCTTCCTTGTCTTAGCTTTCGTGATCTGTCTGCGTTGACGACTTGGGGATATGGGTTCTTGTTTGTTTGCTCCTACTCCTTGTGCCTCGTACGGCTACGTTTCTGTATTGTTTGGCTCACACGCACACCCTTTGTTGATATAATGAAAAAAATTCACGCATCTAGGCATACGCTAAGGTTGTGGACGGACTCAAGTACTACGAGGAGCACGAGTGGATTAAGATGGACGGAAACGTCGCGACAATGGGCATCACCGACCACGCGCAGGAGGCGCTTGGGGACATCGTCTTCGTCGACCTGCCGGAGGTGGGATCGACCATCGAGGCTAAGGAGAGCATTGGCGCCGTTGAGTCCGTCAAGGCGGCGAGCGACATCTACACACCCGTCAGCGGCACGGTTCTGGAGGTGAACAGCGCGCTCGCGGACGAACCGGGAACGGTGAACTCCGATGCGTACGGAAACGGCTGGATGATCAAGCTTGATCTCACCAAGCCGGCTGAGCTCGACAGCCTCATGGATGCCGCGGCGTACGAGAAGTTTTGCGAGTCAAGCTAGAAACTACGAAATCCCTTCACCACCCGTTAGCTTATTGTGAGCTAAAGTAAATAAAGAGGTAAAAAAGTGGGTTACCCGTTTAGATACGTTTGATCATAGCGGCACCTTCGATTCCGTCACTCCGCCATTTGCAAACAGCTCTTGCGCGCGTCCTTCAAGTACGTTGCGCTGCTGCTCCTTGTTCATCCCGCCACCACTTCCCGCCACCTCGTACAAGCGCATACGCTCCAGGTAGCGGCGCGTCTGCAGCTCTCGGCTTGCCAAGCGACTCTCGTCCAACGCACGCGCCTTCTTCTCGTCCGCCGCCTTACGAGCTTCCTCATACGCCATCTTCGCCGCGTGGCGTTGCACGAGCACAGCCTCGCGATTCGCGCGGGCACGTTCACGCACCTCAGCCTGGCTGTCTGCAAGGCAGTCTCCGAACGTGCGACCCCTCACCATCGGGGAGCTTTGCGTGGCCACAGGCTGGACCATGTGCTTGGTGTCGTATTCGAACGGCGTGCTCGCGAATCTACCATGGCGCGCCACTCCCGTCGATCTGCGGCTGTATGCAGAAACCACCGAGTCGCGGCTGCTCGGACGCAACTGGTGGCCGCCGACGGGGATGGGAGACGCGCCGAAGAGCTGGCGCTTGTCCACGCCGCCGCCAACGCCCTCACCTGCTGGATCATCGAGCCATAGAGGCGCACTAGCCGCTCCCCCCCTCGAGTCAATCGGCGCTCCGCCACGCTCGACGACGAAGCTGCAGAAGTCCTTGAAATGCATCTCCTTCGCAACACCTCTGGGGTTCGCGGCACGCAGGATTGCCGTGACCGAATCCATGCCAATGTCCATGCCCATGTCTTGGAAGCCGCGGTGAAGCTCTTCAGCGCTCAGGTGCCCGTCGCCATTCGCGTCGTACCTACGGAACACACCCGCGATGTTCTTGCTCCTCTGGCTAAGCTTCTCGCGCAGGAAAGCGACGTCCTTCGCCACGCTTGCTGGCGTCGACGCGCGCTGAGCCGCGTTGATTCGAGCAACCTCGCCATCGCCGCTCGTTCGGCGCTCGCCATGGCTGCTTGATCCCGCCGCTTGCGACAGGGGTGTCAGCGGAGGTGGCGTGGCCGGGGCGGATTCGTGGGCAGCCACTTTCCGCCCAACCGTGGGCTTGTCTCCGTTGAATTCGTTGACGAACTCCTCGTAGTCGATGGTGCCACTGCCGTCGTCGTCAACAGAATGGAATATTCTCTGCAGCTGCTTCGTGGGAATGCCCATACCCAGCTTGCGCATGCACTTCACGAACTCGTTTATGTCAATCGACCCGCTACGGTCGTCGTCAGCCTTGCGAAAAGCTTGCCGAATGTTGCTGTCGTTTTGCCGAAATTTGTCGCTTATGAGCATCGTCGCGCGACGGTCTGCAAAAGCCTCTTCGAGCGAACCAGGCTCGAATGGCTCCTCCTCCTTCTCCGCACCCGCGAGCGGTACGTCGAAGCTTTGAAACTCACTTTTGATGGGAACCCACGGCGCGCCTGTTCGCACGTTGTCCTTGACGACCTTCTCTGGCTTACCCTTGTAGTGATCGCCATCGAGCGGAGCGAAGTTGTCAAAATATTCCATGAATTCTTCATACCTGTGAAAGTGCAAGGGTCATGGTGTGCATTTATGTTTCATGTGTGTGCGCGTAGTGTGGTGTGTGGTGCAAGGAGGGCGCTGTTAAGGTTATGTTCAAATGCAATATTCACCTGTCGCGGGTCCCTTATCCCGCGCAGGAATTCAGGAAAGAGTGACTTACGTTGTGCTGCCATCACCGTCCGGGTCGATTCTGGACATGAGAAGTTCAAATTGCCGGTCATTCAAGCCGAAGTTGAATATGTCCAGCCCCGTCTTGAGCTCGTCGTAGCTGAGCTCACCACTCCCGTCCGTGTCCAGTTTGCGGAACGTCTCTCGCAAGCGGCCAAGAGAGCTGCCATACCGGTAAAACTTCTCGCCCACATTCTTGAGCACGGCATTGTCATCGCGCTGCTGCAACGTTTGGCGTTTCGGCTTGCTCGCACCAGCTCGTGGAGGCGCACCAGCTCGTGGAGGCGCACCAGCTCGTGGAGGCGCACCAGCTCGTGGAGGCTTCCCCGCTCCGGCGTCGCTGTTCCTGCTGCTGTTGAGCGCCGAGGCTGGCGTGAGCGGAGGCGCCTGCCTGAGCGGGTTGTCCTTCTTGCTCGCGCTCGTTGCTGCGGCCGCGGCCTGCGTTCTGTTGCTGGAGCCGCTCGAGTGCACGTTCCTGCTTCGCGACCTCGTCGTCGAGGCTGGCGTGTCGGCCATGGCTGCGTTTGTGCGCCCTAAGCTTAAGGGGGTCCGGTGGTCGGGTGGTCGGGCGTTGACCTGGATGGACTCGTCGGGTTTTGCGATCGGGCTGACTGTCGGGTCGGCGGGCACGGTCGGGACCTGGTCGGGACGAACAGTCAGTCCATCGGGCGCACGATCAGCCAGCAACGCGCCAATTCGCCGAGAAGAAAAGGCCTCTCAAGAGTCCCGTGCTTCTCCCAAGGCAAACCCCCGTGACAACATCATGGGAAACCAGAAGGGAAACCCCATCTCATCCCACCTACAACACAACCCATCCACCTCTCCCACACCGCAATTCTCAGACGATGCCGCGTCGCGACAAGAAGAACACCTGGGTGAGGTCTGTGAACGGTGCTGGTGGCGGTGGTGGAGGAAGCGAACACGCAGCTCCCGCTCACAACAGGGGGGGAGGTGCGCGTGTGCAGCCTCAGAATACGAATGTGACAAAGACAAGAACAGACTTCAACAAGAATTTTGAAGTCTCCGCTGGTGCAGGCGCGTCCTCGTACAGCAGAGTTGGGAAACACACGCTCGTGCGAAAGCCGCAGAGTATGACGTGGCATCGCGAGGCAGTCGCAAAAAAGCGAGCTGTTCCTGAAACGACGGCGGCAGCAGCAGCAGAGGCAGTGGCGCAGATGAGTAAGTTTCGACGCACCGATGCGGGCACTGACAACACCACCTTCTTCAGTGGAGAGGTGGATACCGACTCGGACGCAGACGAACCGCCACCACCACTGCCACTGACATCGTCACCACTACAACAGTCCCCGTCGTGGGGCGAAGTCATCGACGCGTGTGAGCAGGAGGCTGATGCGGAACGACGGCGTATGGAACGGGTCGTCGAGTCGAGCTCGTCTACTGGCGGGAACAGCGCACTCAATAACCTTCACCAAGAGGTGGCTCACTTCGTCAAGGCGAATCTTCCAACACGCGCTGAGCTTGTGAGAATCGGCCACTCGCTGTCGGCGCTCGAACGCGTTGTACAGGAGCTCTTAGGAAGCCACGCGGTGGTGACCGTATTTGGAAGCCGCGCAACCTGCCTAAGCTTGCGCGCAGGTGACACGGAGGCAACGACTGAAAATGCCCAACTTGATCAGACACGTGACCAAGGCACCGTGGAAGAGCAGGTGCGCAGAGAGATGGCTCAGCTCGTATTGATGCAGAAGGATTCGGTCGCGGGAATCGTGGGCAAAACGAGCGTGCAACCAAAACGACATGAGCTCGTTGACTTGTGGGGTCTCACTGATGAAAGTGATACAGACGATGGACATGGAATTGACGACGTTGACGACGACGACTACGACGTTGACGACGACGACGACGACGACGTTGACGACGACGACGACGACGACGACGACGACGACGACGACGACGACGACGACGACGACTTCTTACAGGAAGACGATGACGACGAAGAGGAGGAAGAGGACAAAGAGACGGAGAAAGACGATCTCGTTGCAAAAGCAGAAGATGCAGCTCCCGTCTGCGTCGACGAGATGTTGGCACATAATACAGAGACCAAAGCACAAGTCGCCATCACAAGGCACGTCGAGGGTAATGCAAGCATTGGCAGTGTCACCATCCTGGGACCAGCACCATCGTGGCTTTCTGGTCCGGCGAGCGACATCGATGCGGTCATTCTCAATGTCGTGAATGCGAAGAGTACACAGAAAGCTGGTGGAATCACAAGGAAAGCTGAACGCAATATTATTGTCGGAAATCTCACGCAGCTACGGCGCGCCCTGAATCTGTCCGGAGTTACCAAGAATAAGAAAACCGGACAGCTCATCCACAGCGCTCGTGTGCCTCTGCTCAAGTATCACGACATCCGCACGTCTTGCGACGTTGATCTCTCAATCGCCACGTTGAATGGTGTGATGGCGACACAGCTCGTCCTCACCGCGTGTCGATCACACCATGCTCTGCGCCCGCTGATCATGTGCACAAAGCGTTTGCTAAGGGAGGCGGAAATCAACGATGTGGTGTCAGGAGGCGTAGGCTCGTACGGTGTATTTGCGTTGAGCCTGACCTTCATCAAAGGTCGCATACGACACGAATTGCTTGCGGGCAATACCGAGTGCAAGGGACTGACGGATTACGGGAACATGTTCCGTGATATGCTGCTCTTTTACTCCGCAACTCCGCCATACTTTGAAGTGAACCCGTCCGATCCGCCACCGATTGCGGCAGGAGGCCGTTTAGCAGGGCATTCCGCGGCGCCGCTTGCACATCCGAGCCGATCGGAAAAGCTACGGCTGGGGAATCGCAACCAGCATGGAGGACCGAAATCAACATTGGTTCTTTGCGATCCACAGGTACGTCAATCCGCCTTCGCGCATGGGTGTGTCCCAACATGGTGAACCATTACCCACCCATATTTTCTTTTTTCTTGCGCTTTCCCATCCACACAAACGTCAGGGATGCATTATTGTTGCTTGTTTTACTCTGGCTTTCACCTACCGCGCGCACTATTCCAATCAATCTTATGTATTCTTTGCGTCAATCAAAACTTAAATGCGTACAACCAAAACAAACACAAACAAACAAACACACGTTGCACACGAAACAAATCCACACAACCCCACGTGTTTGCTCATTCTTCTTGGTCAGGATCCTTCTCGTAATATTGGTAAGACGGCTCACAAGTGGCCATGGATACAGAAGGCATTCTCCACAGCGGCTGCAGCGCTGATACACGGTCCGTATGGTTGGGTACCTCTCGAGCCAGTTGGGCTTAAGGTGAGCTACCCATCGTTAAAGGCTGCATGGGATGCCGTGAGAAACTCCGTCACGGCCCAGGTGCGACAGCTCGAACATGGAAAGCGGAACAAATCCGGTGGCAAATTTGCGATGGAAAATCGTGGTTTGTCAGAGTCGACTCGCAAGGGAAAGACAAAGAGTGGCAAACAAAAAGGACATAACGATAGAAAGTCTGGTCAAGCTCTGCATCATGTCAACCAGGGCGGAACCTCCAAGAAAGCAGCCAAACGGAGGAGAAAGAAGGCTATGAAACAGCGCGTTCTACGAGCGTAGAATCGTTTGTTAGGTCGGGCAAGGGGGAAGATGCCAGGTTAGACGCGGCGCGACTCCTTGCTTTTTGCTGCACTCCCACCCAAACTTGATTCGCGAACATTGCTTAAGAAGACGTCCCTACTTGTCCAATTGTAATCTAATACGATCATGATAATGATCTTAGGTAAAACAATCTATATTACAGAAATATAAGTATTATGGGTTCCTCCTGTAGTTGAGGAGTGCATCCCTGCCCCTTGAAATCAGGCTGAATCTTCTCCCCTCTTTCTCGTCTTCAGATACAAAGCCGCCCTCTGGCGATTTGCCCTGGGCCCACGACTTCAACTCGTCCGGAATGGCCATGGAAAGAGATGTTCCTTCCGGAGCTCTCGGAGGCCATGGAGCTGGCGGCGAACGTCCGAGACTTGGGGCCCTGAAGTGCTTTCCAACGCCTCCGCCTCCCTTTCTGTTCGCCAGTTCAGTGGCGGTAGGTGCGCGATACTCCGTCGGTGGGCTAAATGGTCCCCAACCCGACTCGCTGCGGTACCGCACGCGCGCAACATACAATGCGCCTGGTATGAGATCTCCCATCGTCGTGGTAGACGGACCTACGGTCAGATGCGACGAACGAAGAGTTGTTCCCATTTTTCCAACATCCACCTGATGCGATGTCGGTTGCGGATGGGACTGACCAAGCACGTTTGAATGTTCCGACGATGGATTGTTCTCCTCGTCGAAGTCAACCGAATCGGCACCTGTGCCAATGGTCAACACAACCTCAGCTTCAATCGCCGGTTCCCCATTCTCAATAGCCTTAGCGTAGGAAACATCAACTCGCAATCCAAATCCGCGTTTCCTTAGAGAAGAGACGGCGCCACCGGTCAGCATTGCTCCGCCCAGGTCTGTGCCATCATTCTTGTCGAGCTCACGATATGAGCCATCCGTGTGCTCGACGACGCGTGGGGCTTCCTCAATAAAGGGCGGTACCGCGGGAAGCTCAAAGCTCACGGGTCTGCTCCATGGAGAATAACCAGCTTGATTGAGGCTTCTTACGCGAACCGCATACATATTCCTGGGACCAACAGCGAGATTCGCGATTTTCACCGTAGGTTCGCAATCCGGACCGTCGTATGGCTCGCAGTTCAGGACATGCTGTGGCGGCCGCAATTGGCAAGGATGATTGGCATCCGGATTCACGAAAGCTTCAAGTGGTGCCGCGGCTAGCTTCTTCGAGAACTTTTTACGAGCAGCCTTTCTCAAGGCAGCCTCGTTTGCCGCGCGTTGTGCAGCAAGAGCTTCACATGGTTCTGACGCGATTTCGACTTCGTACCGCGAAAGATCTGCCTTGCGTAGTTCCTCCTCGCTAACGGTAGATCGCGCGTTCCAACCGAGTACGGCGTAACCTCCATGCATTGGAGAGACAAGACGCCCATCTTTCCACCTCGCAGATGTAATGTTTTTAGCGGAGGCAACATCGATTATATGCAAATCGGTTGGTGCCGCAGGTGGGCCGCGAGCAATCACCTCCTTGGTCTGCTCTGCGTACCAAATGTCAGGCTTGGCATCAACACGACCATGTCGGATGTTTTCGACGCGTTTACCTCCCTTTGATGTTGTAAGTGCTTGTTCGGTCTCTTTAGCAACTGCCTCTACGAAATAAACGCCATTTCTATTCATTCCCTCCGCTTGTACGCCCCAAGGATACGACCATGCCTCAGCAGCTCGGCCCTCTGTCTTGTTTCCCGTTTCTTTTGCGTTCACCTCGTCAATGTGCGCCTGCAACAAATCTTCTGAGCCGCTGAGCTGACAAACATCACGACATGTCGCGCCGTTGCGATTCGACGCGCAGTCCTCAATCAAAGTGTAGCTTCGATGACTTGTACCTTGCGCACAAAACTTACGATGGGCTTTTGTAGCAAGTTTGTTGGCATCCATCGGACGCGCTGTGCCGCGATCATAGCACGGCGGATACATACGAGGGGGAGGTGCGTCAAGCATAATATAAGGGGGCATAGTTCCATGCCGGCCTTGCATCAAGAGAAGCGGAAGCTTTGCCGTTCTGCTGACACCGACAAGTGCATCTGCTCCACGGAGCAGATGAAGCGCAGCTGCCCAGCGCTGGCTAATGTCACCATCCGAAAACTTCGATCCATGAGTGTTCATCCATGCATCATACGCGCGCTTCCCTGCGCCTGGAGTTTGTCGTGGCATCTTCGGAATCTTCTCAAAGTCCCAATGCAACGGATCGTCTGGGGCGTTACGTTTGTCCAGCTTTGGTCGTCCGACAAGTATCAGTTCGCATGTTGGCGTGTCAGGTCCAATCTTTTTTGGGCAGAGATAGTTCGACAATCCGTTAAGAATAATTGGATCGTCTGACACGATTCGGTACCCTGTCATGCCATATAATGCATACAACGCGCGTGCCGGGGCAACAAAATCTTTGCTAGAGAAGCAGAAAGCTCTTGCCTCGTTGCGATACTTCTTTCGGAGCGCCGCAGCTTGTGGAGTCATATCACCTTTATGCTCCGTCAGATCACAGCGGCTTACCTTCAGCTGTTCCCAAACTTTCATTTTCATGCCTCCTTTTTTGTTGGTGAGTTCTTTCATTTTCAGATTCTGGATCATTGATTCAGGCCCGAGATTTTTAAACATATGAGCGACGCGTTCAGCAACATTTCTCCAGTCTTTGTCTTTGCCTCCCTTCTTTTCGACATCTTTTATGGCTATAGTGTCCTTGTCACATTTCTTTTTGATGTACTGATCCACACAACGCGCACCAACTTGGCTTATTCCGCCCCGTTTCAACATCTCACCACCACCAATTGCCAAAATACCAACAGTTGGAAACCTTGGCCATCGGTAAGGAACATCGGCGTACAACTCAGCATCCTTTGCGCGATCTAGCTCTCTTTCTTCATCATAGCCAATGCGTTCAGCAAGTATGTTTGTAAGGTGCTGTACAGCGCGTGTTGGTGCGAACATTAGAGTCGCTGCTTGCGCAAAAATCCATTCTGAAGAAAGACTAGGTTTTGCAAGATAAACTCTCCGAAAGTCATCAAATGCAGTACGAGTCGCGCCAAGCCAAGCCGGCGTTGCGTTCGCAGCTACAGCATGCCAAATCGCCTCGACTGACGGTAAATCGCGTTGAATTAGGGCTTCTCCACCTTCTGCAAGCATTCCAAGAGGGTCAATTGCGGCATCTTTCAAAATTTCAAGATTTCCCAGACTTGCTTTTGTCGCACTATCAACAGCATCAAGATCAAGTCGGTCCTCATCATCTGTGCTACCAACAGTATCATCAGCAGGAGCATCGGCTACACCTTCCGCAAGATCCGCGGCAAGGGCAACTCCAACTCCGCGGCCATCTTCACCATAAGATTTTTTCAGCAAATCTTCTGCTTGCTCTTGAAACGTCTCGTGCAAAGGTACGATCCGCTCAGATGCGTTTAGAGGAGGAGCAGGAGGTTGATCAGGTACCGTTGGTGCAGGCGGCGGGCAAGCATTATCCTCAGAGCAATTGTAAAACGGTGGTTGAGGCGTTGGAGGAGGAAATGGCAGAGGGGGAGGAGAGACACCGTCTATAGGTGGAGAGGGCGGATATGGTGCGGGTGGCGGCGAAACAAATTTTGTGCGTCCTTCGGCAGAGTAGAAGAATTCTTCTGTGGACTCTTCTGTTATTTCCTCGAGTGGTCGCAATGATGGTGGTTGCGGTGGAGCTTTGCGATGAATCCCAAGCTGATGTGCAAGCTCGTTCACCTCGCCGCTGGTCGCCGGTTCTAATTCAGTGCGTTGGTCGAATTCATCTGAATTACCTCGGCGATCGTTATCACGCATACGCTCGATTGTCGCACGGTCCTCAGTTGACGTGCCTGCACCAACTATCACGGTTCCAAGTGTCTTGTGTTCAACCACGACATTTGAAGTTTCATCAGCCGGAATAGCAGCGTCTCGAGCAGCTGCAGCTAGCGCATCAGCATCGATGCGAATGTCATCGTTTTCCAAAGATTCGGGTGGTGGAAGTGGTGGCTGAGGAGGTGCAACGTAAATCTGGCCCTTTTCGAAAGCTTCATTGATGGCTTTATTTGCAGCATGCGAAACTTCCAGATCAACGTAGAGATCCTCCTTGACCTTCTCATTGTTCATCTTTCTCTCAACATGGTCTCGAAATGCCTCCCTCTTGAGATCTTTCAACGCTTTTTCGCCTTGTTCGCCACGCTTAATCTTTTCCACTCGTTCCTTCTCAGTTGACTCTCGTTCCTTCTGAATTTCTTTTCGCTCTGTGCTATTTGCATGGTAGTAGCGCATAAACTCGTCGAATGTACTTGGAGGTGGTGGCGATGGCATGCGCTTTTT
Organism: Pycnococcus provasolii; assembly: GCA_938743325.2. Lineage (NCBI taxonomy): Eukaryota > Viridiplantae > Chlorophyta > Pseudoscourfieldiophyceae > Pseudoscourfieldiales > Pycnococcaceae > Pycnococcus > Pycnococcus provasolii. The sequence continues at coordinate 285,556 of OW568895.1, forward strand.
CTTTTTAAGAAGTTGCCTGCGACGACCAGGTAGGCCAAGATCCTCCGAAAACGAATGGTCATCATCTCCCATGGTTGGTGCGTCTTTCGTAACGACTAACTTTTCTGCTGAAGCATTCTTCATTCCAAAGTTCTGACGCAACTGCTCCATGTTCTCATCGTCCTGCCACAAATTGTCGCCATCAACGTCGCTTTCCGTTGCATTCTCTGCTTCTCTCACCGCCTGTCGCGCACTGATCGCATCGAAACGATCAAGCAAGTCTCTTGTCGCCTCGTAGTCTGCTGCTGCTGCGGCAGTCATCGCCTTACCTTGATTAAATCCAGGCCTTGGTGGTGGTGGAGGCTGCGCTGTCCACGAATTCGAATTCCACGGTGCCATCGGTGGCGGTTGAGCATACCACATACGAGGAGGTGGCGGATGTTGATGGTCCGCACGAAGCACATGCGATGCGGCGATGGCGCCCGCCGTCGTAGAGTCAGAGCCGTCGCCGTGGCGAATGCGCAGCAATGTTGCGACGGACGTAGCGGCTGACTCGCCGAATTCATCATTGGTGTCATCAGGAGGACGGGTGAGTGCCGCAAAGTGTCCGAAGCGCACGATGCTGGCTGTGTAGAATGGAAGTGGGTTAACGAAACAGTCGAATCTTCGTGGCAACGTGCGGTGCTTACCGCCCACGGTTGACATGTTCACCCCTATCGTTGAGCAGATGCCAAGGTTGACGTCAGGATGTTTGTGATTGCGATCGTTCTGCGCGTGCCGCGTGGCCCACGCGTGGTTTGGATCGAGGACGGCAAGTGGTCTGTCCTCTTTCAGCGCTTGAGCGAGAACTCTCGTGAGTCCTAGAAGATGCTCGTTCAATCCAAGCGCTGGATCGAGCTGGTATACGGCAGGTCGCACATGGCGAGGGATTTCCTGCTGGTCCTGCGTTTGCGATGCGGCGTAGCCGTACTCGCGACCTCGCAGCATGAGGCGAAGAAGCGCCTTTCGTCGAAACCACGCGCCGTCGTGATCGTCACGGTTTCGTGCGCGTGCGAGAAAGTTTCGGCCAGGTAGATATGCGCGCGTGGTGCACAGGTGTACCTTACAGCTTGCGCCGAACCGCATGTCGGGGCAGCCGTGCGTGAGCGAGACGCCTGGCTCGTCTACAGCGGCGCTTGCCGTCTTATACTTTAGCAGGCGCGCCTTGCCGTCCTCACCAGGACCGAAGTCTCCGTGCACATCGACGTACGTATGCAAGTGTCGTGGATCGTCGTTGAGTGCACCGGGATCGCGCGCGGCGGATGCCGCGTATTCCCTCGTCGCGCTCTCAAGCTGAAGTGATTCGGTGGCGTTTTGCAGCTCTTCGTCGTCTAGAGTGTGTCCCGGCAGAGTGCGCGGTCCCGGCAACGTTTCATTGTCTGCGTCAGGCTCGCTCCAGAGCAGCACCGGCACGGTTGTCAACGTGGACGCCGAACCTCTTCCCTGCGCCGTCGTTGCGAAAACGAACGCGACAGCGTGTGTGATTGCCCAGTGCAAGGAGACCAAGAGCAACAGCCCGGCGAGGACGTTTATGACGAGCCTCACCCTCGTCGAACCCGCCCATCCGAACCATGCTTGTCTTTCGTGTTTTTTCCTCTTTTCTAAGTCAAGTCGGTCGCGCTGCACAGCTGCTTCGCCCTTGCCATCCACCATAGCACAAGAGGAGCGCGCGCCAACGCCTCAGCGTATTAAGGCCGCGTTTGGATCGAACCGCGCAATCTCGCCGCTCTCTTTCAGAGATTTCAGTCGGGGTTAAAAAACCCTCGGGGTTTCGCAAACGATCCCGGGATTTCTTTTTCCGCGGAACCCCCATTTATTGAACCTCGGATTTTGGATAAGGCGGCTGGGCTGGCAGAAAACGAAAACGAAGTTGTAAATTTGCGACTCGTCTTTCTCCTGTAACGCTGTACACTACCATGGTGGCGTTGAAGATGACCATGAGCCCGCGCGCGAGAGTGGCGAGGACGGCGAGAGTGCCCACGCACGTGCACTCGCGCAACGCACGGACAAACCGAAAACCTCTCCTGCCGCCGCCACACTGCACGGGGTACTTCGGTAACCTGAAGGATTCAGGCACGGAGCTTTCGCCTGATCTCTGTAAGAAACCATCCTTCTACGCGGAAGGCGACGGGCCGGTGGCGAAGGTGTACAACGCGATTCCAATCCCCGTGAAGCGATTCTGGTTCATCGCACGAGGATGGGCCGATGTCAGTAAGCTCGAGGGCGTGGAGCTCATCTTCAGCCGGGTGTGCGACGTCTTCCGCCCGTTCACGTACGCGCTCTGGAAGTTTGCGTGGGTCACGACGCTGTTTACACTAATCTTACCTCACATGAGCATGTTGACGACGTTGGTGGTTCAGCGCTACTACAAAAAGTGCAACCCGGTGTACACACACCGCACGAAGATGAACTCTTCGCGCGGCCGAGAGGAGGAGCAGAAGAGGCAACAAGAGGCTCTGTTGAAGGCGGACCAGGGTGCTGATGACTCCGCCAAGGAAAAGGGTGGCAAAAAGTAAGAGCGCTCATCCAGTAATGGAACGTGTGTTACTTTGTCCCAACGTGATCCCGTTGTTCCGCGTGCGCTTGTTAGACGGCAGGCCCTTACGCTTGACGGTGCCACGCCCGCCGTCCAAGAGGCGCAGGCCGGTGGACCCGAGCGCCTCCGGCGACAGCGCTTTCCGGTGCAATACATATACAAACGCGTTGTTGTGAGGCGCCGCTAGAATTGCTGAATGGTGAATGTAAATGGTGTGAATGGACGACCGTTGGACAAAGTAAAGTACACTCCATTACTGAATGAGCGATCTTAGTCCGCAAGCACGTCATGCGCCGTACTGCGCAAGCAAGGCGACGCCTGCAAGAACGACGAGAGAGCCGCCAAGAATTAGCCCGATGCTCGCTGTGCTAGTCACCTCACGGTAGTAGAAAATGCCCCAGCAAACGGAGACGAGCAGCTGACATTGCACGAGAGGCCATCCAACGGAAAGACCGAGCCTCTCCGCCGCGAAAATTGAGCACGCGTTACCGGCAGACCAGAGAATGCCAGTCGCAAGTGCAGGCTTTGCTGCAATAGCGACGTGCGGGTTGGGAAGCGGGCGACCAAGTCCGAAGCGAAGCAACGCGGCATACGCGCTAGCCATCAGCGCGGTCAGCAAAAGGGCACCTATGCCAAAGCTCACAAGATATTCCGCACCTTTCACGCTCTGGTTTGCATACTTCAGCGGCACGGCGAATGAGCCGTTGGCAACACCAACGTACGTGGCCAGAGCCACGCCCGTGACAAACTGCTGGTTTGAAGTTTTGGATGCATATTTGACGTTGCCTGACGACAACCCTGGCAGAGAGTGTATCGAGTTTGAGGGGTGGGGGGTAGGGTTTCGTTGTCGAAAGACGCGTGCCGCATATGTGAGCAAGGACTGGCCGATACGGAGTAGACCAAGAAGCAAGATGGAGTCAAGTCAAAATACGCACCGTCCTCGTCGCGTATCAGGTTCTCAGCCTCCACGTGAGCGCCCTCAGAGTCGACATCCCCGTCCGTGTGAGGCTTGCAAGGCGTGCCACCCTTATTCGCGGCGCCGTAGCCGATCGCCACCATACCGGCAGTCATGAGCGCGATCGCACACCACGCGAGCGACGTTGACTTTGGCACCTCGCCAAACGCGTACACTCCCCAAAGGAAGGCTACGATGATGGAGAGACCACTCCACAGGCTCTGAGCCACGGCAAGACCAGCCTTTTGCACGGCCGCGATGGCGCAAGTTCCGTTCACGACCCATATGGCTGCCCCGACGAAACCCCAGTACGTGAACTTGAAGGGCACGTACAGCAGCGCGATCCAGCACGTCGAGAAGCACGCGAGCGTCTTGTAGCACTGAAACACGACGGGGTCCACCTTGGCGTTGACGACCGCGGGCGTCTTGATGGGCACGCCGAAGGAGCCGAAGAGCACGCACGACAGCAGCGCCCACGCAAGGCCAGTCGCGTGGTCACCCGCTTCCATGTTTGTTGTGGCAGCGGAGGGAGAGAAGTGTGCGTGTGCGTGCACTGTGCAAGTCCTGAGCGCGAGTTGCTTGACCTCAGGCGTCCCAAAACCCGAACTGTCCTTACCATTGGACTGATTTCGGGTTTCATCCCCCGGAAGTCAGATACGTCGGGTCCTTCCTTCTTATCCGATCCCGTTCCTCTCATCGCCATCATGCCCTCTCCGCTGCTGACGTATTACAGCGCGTGGTTCTGCCCCTATGCACACCGGGCGACCATCGCTCTCAGCCACCACGCCGCGTCAGTCTCCAACAAGTGGGTCGAGGCACTCGGGTGGGAAAAAAGACCCAGCGAAGATGCCAACACACGTGCGCAGACGGGCGAGCCGGAGCACGACAGCTACTATCACTGGAAGCACCCAGACCTACTGCGAATCACCGACGGCGAAGGTTTGATTCCAACCTTCCAAGACGAGAAAGGGCGCGTGGTCAAGGAATCATTGATGGCCGTGGAGTACGTCGACGACCTCGCGTCGGCCGTTGGCGACCCCGCGACGAGGAACACGCCTCTGCTGCCAGCGGATCCGGCAGAGCGAGCGAGGTGTCGGTGGGCAGCGGAGTGGGCCAATAAGAAAATGTGTAGTCCGTACTATACGATGCTTGTGCGAACTGACGTCGACGAGCGGCGTCGCGCATTCGACGAGCTGCTCGAGTCGCTTGCCTGGTGGGGCTCGCAACGGCAGGGCACATTCTACTGTGGAGACACACTCAGCGCCGCAGACATCGCGCCGTTGCCATGGGCTGCGAGATACTACATTCTCGAGCACTACCGCAACTTCGTGATACCACGTGACGACGCACAGCTCGCAGGGTTTCACGAGTGGCGCGACGCCGCTCTCGCCTTGCCGACAGTTGCGTCGACACTGCCTGACCGCGACCGCTACTTGGATCACATCGCCAAGTATGCCGACGCATCCGCTCGGTCTAAGGTTGCGAACGCGGTTCGTTCTGGGCGCGGAGCCCACGACCTTCAAGAGGACGACTAAGGTTGCGAGTGTTGTGTGCGTAAACACAGTTGAGTTGTTGTCACTTGTAACTTTTGACGTTTTCAGACTTTGAGAAGGCCAGGAGGGTTCATAAATGGAGCCGGGTTCCGTTACATACCTTACATTATTTTAGGCACGCACAAGACCGCAAGGCTCTTCCACTTAATGCGAGTTTCGACTGCGCCGCGCTTCCGCTGCGAAAAACACCAGTCGGGTCGAGCTCCATCGCAGCGCAGGCGAATGCACATGCGCGTTCCACGCCAAGCTCTTCGTCCATCGTACCCTGCGCAAGAGATGCGGGCTGTGAAATGTCGTCACGCCGTCTCCTCCAGGGTCCTGGCGTGGGAATCGCCTTTCCAGCATGCCACGTACCCCAGCACGGCTCTCCGCGAAGAAGATCAAGCACGCGTGCAATGCCAGGTTGCCATTGGAAGGGATCGCTCGCGCTCGCCATCGACCATTCCACGATGTCACGTACAGTCGCATTCACGCTATTCGCATCACGCCATCTTTCCAGGTCGAAGCGGGCAGCGACGGCGGAGACCCAGTCCTCGAGATTGACCATGAGCGACGGCAAGCCGCGCGCGTGGCTCAGTGGTGCGTCCGAGCCACCCAAGAATCTCACGAGCATCGGTGAGCGGAACGCGCTTGACACGGTGCTTTCCACGTACTCATCAGGCGCATTTCCCCACCGTCTTCGGCGTGGCGTCGGGATGGTCTCCTCGAACGTGCGTGTAAGCGCGTCGAGGCAATCGGCGGCGAAGGGCAGTGGAATGGCAAGCTCGTACTGCGCGTACACGGCGAGTTCCGCGCTTGCGAAGCCAACTGCACGAGATGCCGTCGCTGCCGTGGCAATTTCGTGCGGCATTGCGTCTTCGTTCGTTCGAACGGAAAGGAGAGGTCGCATCGACTCCCGGAAGAATGCTGACCAGAATGCCGGGCCAAATCGCCCACCCGCATTGATCCCGCCTCCTTCGTCTTGCACCTCCCCTCGACCGAGCAGAAAGGTATTTCCGTACGGTGGTCGCGGCCTACCCCAATTCGAAACAATGCGCGCGCTCGCGGGTACTCGTGGCGGCATGGTTGGCCCGTTGTGGATGTAGTCCACAACATCGGCTTCCCTCTGCCGCGTTTCCGCGGTGTCTTTAGAGCTAGCGCTACGAGAATGTTGTTTCGTTTCCTCGGAAAATCTGCTCCACCAAACACGCCTTTCCGGAACAAACCATGCAACGATGGCGCCCTCAAGATCATGTAGTACTTCCGCTCGGAGGTTCAAAGGCACCTTCGAAAGAGCGTCATTAGCGCGACGATATGCGAGCTCTCGTCGATCGGAGAAGCTCAGCTGTTCATTTCCAATGTATCCACCACTTGAAATCGGTCCCGTAATGGAACGCACGCGCGCGGCAAGTGCTGCTGGCCGTGCCTCCTCAATTTGACGCCGCCCAGGTCTTTCAGCTAGCGGCACGACACGAAATGTCAGACGAACTATGATGCCAAGGACGCCAATCGAGGCCTGCGCGGCACGGAACAGGTCGTCGCGTGACGTTGCAACGATACTAGGAATGCCAAGTGCCGTCTTCGCGAAGCCTGCCGACGATGGTGGAATTTCCTCTCCGGGGGCGGTGAGAGTTAGCAGCGTGCCATTTGCCAGCATCAGCGTGATGGCACTAAGCTGAGAACTGAGCGATCCATGCCGTATGCTGCTCCCATGCGTGTCCGTTGCCACGGCACCGCCAACGCTCTGGTCGATGAACCAAGGGTACGAAGCGAGCGTGTAGCTGGACGCCAGTAAGGGATTCCTACTGGTGTCGTCCACATCATCATCATCACCGTCGTCGCGGTTTCCATCATCACCCACCGTCGTCGCGAGGAATGGATCATCTGGACTCAGGTCCAGGCGGCGAAGAACTCGTTCCTGCTGGCGTCGAGTCAGCTCGTCAACAAAGACCTGTCCCTCTTGCTGACGTTCCACCTCCATGTCACCCATGTCACGATTGTCGTCCACCTCGCTATCCGCAAGCACAGAAACCAATTCGTCGTCACGTACGGGCTCGACACCCAATCCCTGCACAATGAGAGCAAAGAATGCGCCGACCGTGGATGCCATTTGCCTCGCCACAGGCACCTCAAGCGTACCACCTCCGTCATTCCTACTACTTGGCGACTGCTGCTTCGCACGATTCCCTTGTGCCACCTGCTTTTCATACCCATTCTCCTCCTGTGCATTCGTCGCACTCGTTGTTGTTGCTGAATTTGACGTCGTCGTTGCAGCTATTACTGAGCTTATTGGCACTTGCCCGCCATACGCCAGGAACGCGAGCAGTGAGCGCATAGTCACACCGGCATCGACGGAAACACGCCGTCGTGAAGTGTCCAGCACAGCTCGTGGTGCGGCGTCGTCGTCTTGATTTCCCGACAACACACGAACACCTCCCGCCTCAACGACGGACTTGGGCGTGACCATCTCCAGCGTGGATACAGCAACGCTCTTGCGTGCGTCACGGTCGCGACTTTCCACCTCACGCTCGAACGAGGGAAGGACCGCCGCGGACGCACGCTGTCTGTCCGGCGGCGCCGGACAGTACAGTCGACTCCAAGAGTGCCCTTTTGCGATGGCATTCGCGTGTCTGTAGGTGCGCACGACGTCCGCAAGCTCATCGATGCGCAACGGCGTCGAGAGGTGCGTGGCTGCGTGACACGCGTACGCACCTTGATAGTTACTTATGTCCAGCGGCGGTGCGGCCGTGGCGCCGTGAGCGGTGAGTATCGCAGCTAGAGCGGCGGCTCGCATGGCGTTCATGTGCGCGTATGTCGTGGTCGTATTCGTCGTTGTTGCGTGTCGTTGTCATGGCGTGCTTGTCAGCCTGCGTGCCCATCTCAAGGCGTGTGGACACTGCGTTTCCTTCCGCCCAGAGGGATGTTTGCTCACCCTCGGGTTCGACACCACCGAAGTGGGACACAATCACACAACGGACAAAACCCCGAACCAGGGGAACCAAACTCATGCAGAAAACTGAAACCCGAAACAAAAACGGTCCCCGTGAACAAGGAGAGGGGATACCTCTTTGTTTTTTAGTGCGGGCGCCGCCGTCCTTCTTCCTCCTCCCCTCTTCTCTGTTGCGACGCCGACGCCATCCCATTCCTTACCACAGGTCGGCGCCATGGGAGCCTACAAGTACGTGTCCGAAGTCTGGCGCAAGAAGCAGAGTGATGCCTTCCGGTACCTCCAGCGCATCCGATGCTGGGAGTACCGCCAGCTGCCAGGCATCTGGCGCGTGAACGCACCCACCCGTCCCGACAAGGCTCGTCAGGTGGGATACAAGGCCAAGCAGGGCTACGTCGTCTACAGGGTTCGCGTGCGCCGATGCGCGCGCAAGCGCCCGGTGAAGAAGGGACAGGTTTACGGAAAGCCGGTGAACCAGGGTGTGACTGCCCTGAAGTTCAACCGTAACTTGCGCAGCGTCGCAGAAGAGCGTGTCGGAAGGAAGTGCGGAGGACTGCGCGTGCTCAACTCGTACTGGATTAACGAGGATTCGGCGTACAAATACTTTGAGATTGTCATGATCGATCCTATGCACAACGCGATCCGCAACGACCCGCGCATCAACTGGCTCTGCAAGCCCGTCATGAAGCACCGCGAGCTGCGTGGCCTAACATCTACGGGACGCAAGGCACGCGGTCTGTTCGGAAGCGGACACAACCACCACAAGGCACGCCCGAGCGTTCGCGCGACGTGGAAGAGGAACCAGAAGATGTCTCTGAAACGTTACCGCTAGAGCAGCTTGTCGTGACAACAAAAAGTGAGGACCTTTGTAAAAAAAAACTCTTCGCTTTTTTTTCGTCGAAAGAAAGACATCATATCTTGGCAATAACATACACAGTACAAGAGTACACACACACACACTTATTCTTATTCTATTGTTTTCTTCGCCTCGCGCCTTGGCGTGCAAGTTTCAGCGGTTTCGACGCTATGGCACGGTCAAACACACTCATGACCGCGTTCACGTCGAGACGAAAGTCGCGAAGCATCTCAACTGCTGACTGTGGGTCGGTCGGCTGTGCTGACAAAACATCCCCAAATAACCCGCTGGGAAGCAGGTCGTGCTGTTGCTGCTGCTGACTCCTCTCCTCCTCTTCTTCCTCCTCCTCTTCCTCCTCCTCATCCTCCTTCCCTGATGCCACACCGCCGCTGCCGCCACCGCGCTTCCTCTGCTTGATCCACTTGCGTAGTCGCTTGACGAAAGGCCACACCATGTAGAACTTGCTCCCATCCTTTCCCGTGTTTTTCATCGCGCCGAAGCTGTGTGCCGAGTCTTTCTCGCCTGCTGCGCCGGCGTCTGGCAACGACGCGACAGGGTACCACTCGATTGCGCTGATCTCCTTGTTCGCCTGCGGCTGGAACATGGCCGTTCTCTCGTCGATGCCCGTGATGATGAACAGCTGCTCGTTCTTCTGCCGGAACGTAAACTCCAGGCTGCTTTCCTCCTCGATGTATGGCGTGACGTCGAAGCCAGTCTCTTCCCATACCTCACGTGCGGCGCACGCGCTCGGCTCCTCGTTCCTGTTGATTTTTCCCTTGGGAAACCCCCACGGCGACTGGCTCTTCCAACCCTTGACGAGCAGCACGTGCGTGAGCGTGCTGTTGAGAATGATGCAGCCGCATACGGGAACGCTCTGCTTGTAGCCCACGAACGTCTTGTAGATGGGGTCGAGGAATGCTGTGTACGGCTGGAGCAGGGTGACTGACGTAAACACGAGCGCGACGAAGTCCCTGAGGTTGTACGAGAGCAGCGACTCCGGGTTGTTCGCCGCGTAGTAGTCTTCGTAGAACCAGTGCGCCTGCTCCACGAGGAAGAGCAGTCTCTGCCACGCCGCCTTCTCCTCGTCCGGCGCGTTGAGTATGAAGCGTATGACTATATCCTCTAGGAGCTCGACGGACGGAGGGGCCTGCACCTGCCGCTCCTTCGCAGGCGCGGCATTGGACTTCGCCTTCTTGCCCATCGCGACGACTTTGGAGTTTGGACGACGACGACCGGGAGAAGGAAGGAGAAGGGAGAAGGAGAAGGGAGAAGGAGAAGGGGAAGCAAACCCCCAACCGGGGGACCCTCGTTCCTACTATGCACAGGCAGCTCTGCCATCCCTCGCTCGAAGCTCACGCCCGGCCGATGTGGCATCACGCTCATTGAGAGACTGCCCGCCAGCTTGCCAGCTCTCCGCCGGCCTTGCAATGCATTCGTGCAGCCCCGTCACTGTTGACAGTAACGGCCCGCCGCAACGACGCCGGTGCACGCACACACACACATTACGTCTCACAACACTGGTCAACCATGGCGGCTACGGCGGAACGACGACGACGACGACTCACGCACGCACCGCCACTACTACTACTCATGAAAATTGCACTTTTGCCCGCAACAGTCGCAAGACCACTCGCCCACGACCCGCCGCATCAAACGCAGTTCGCATGTCAAGACCCTCACCTTAACAGCTTTCCGTTCTGCGACTCATCCTTGCCCACCGCAGCTCGCGTATCGGACCTCACAGCTCGACTCACGCTCGACGAGAAGGCGCAAATTATCACCGCGAGACGTGCACCTGCGGGAGGAGTACCGCTCCTGGGAGTGCCGGCGTACGACTGGGGAGCCAACTGCGTGCACGGCGTGCAGTCGCAGTGCGCACCGAACCAAGGGCCTTGCGCAACATCCTTCCCAACACCCATCAGCCTCGCCGCGTCGTTTAATACGTCACTCGTGCGCGATATGGGCAGTGTCATAGGAACGGAGCTGCGTGCACTGTGGCGTGTGGGCGCTGGTGAGCACAACGCACGAAAAATCTCGAAAAAGAAAAAGGGATGTATTGATCAGCTGGCACGGGATTGATTGGAAGAAGTTGTTCTTCATCATTTTCCTTTCTTTTGTCGAGCGCCTGGTTGACTTCTTAATTACATAGATATTACAAAATGTTGCTTATTTTATCCTTTTTTACAAGTCGTCGAGAGCGGCAACCACGGTATCAATGCCGTCGTCGTTCCATGGCATCACGTGAATGCCAATGGCGCCTGGAACGGATTGGAGGGCGTCGCGCATCGCCTCGCTCACGAAATGGACGCGAAACTCGCGGAAAGCCGCGTCGCCCAGCTTCTCCGCGTCGATCCACGCCTTCAGCGCCTTCGACGCGACGTCGTCGCGGCGCACGTCGACGTTGCACAGCTCAAGCCACTTCGCGAAGCGCGCAGAGGAATTGGGAGCTGCAATGCCGACGAGCTTCGGCAATGCAAGGCCCACGTCGTCGAGGGTGTCGTATGCCGCCCTCGCACGATCCGGAAGAAGACTCGGAGGCTGCGTGACCGCCACGCTGGCGCCAAGCGAAGCCTTGAGCGCCAGACGTCTCGCCTCTGTCGTTGCGTCGTGCAAGAGTGGGTTGTACGCCACCCAAACGTCCGGAGGATTCTGCAGACCAGAACGCACCTCAGAAGCAAGCTCGAGGAGCGTTTCGATACTCGGTCGTCTTGGGTTTGGATTTTTCCACAGCGTCTGGTCGCCGCTCACGCATAGCCACGCCGCCGCGCCGTGCGTCGTCGCCGTGTCGTTTAACCTGTGCTCGAGGTCACCGCCTGGCATGGTCGCACTTCCCCTGAATCCGTTATATCCACCCCACCTGCACGCCGCGACGGCGTGCACAGACGCCATGTAAGATCCCGACGACTGCACGACGCTGCTTCCGATGGGCGGAGCCCTGTGTCTCTCAGGCAAGTCCGTGTGCACTGAAGCTTGAAAATATGGCTCATGCTCGTCTCCAGCCCGTGCCCCTGCAATAAGTCTTTTGAGGTTGTCTGTGTTCGCTCTGAACGGCACCTCGAAGGTTCGTTTCGGCCTGAGCGGTCTCGTGGCGTGAGAGATGTGTTTGATGGCTGACATTATTATAAATTATTTGCGTGTGTGGAAGTGCTACGATAGTTTTGGTTTGGTCCAGGTGCGAGGGGAAAGGGAGGAAAGAGGACCGATTTAGATCTGAAATCAAAGCAGGAAGATTTTTCTCTCCCCGTGATTGAGAATCAAGAAGAGGCAACCCCGAACAACCCCCGACTGGGGTTAGGAAAGGTTGAAAGAATCAAAGAAGGATGTGCGGCCCGGAAGAGAAGAGACAGAAAAGCGTAAAGAGGCTCCCCAAGTCCAGTGCAGGACACGCACAGCATGTACTGTATCTGTCCGTTTGCTTGTGTGGGAAAAAGGAAAACCATGCCCCCCCTCCCTCCCAGGTGGTCGGCGGGTCCCCTACCCTACAACCCTCCCTCGGCCGTTCGCCCTCCCCGCAAACATCGACGTCACCAACGCCAGGAGCACTCTATCAGCTAACACAACATGGCCGCGGGGAGATCAAGAACCGCAGCGCCCGCGCCCGTGGACGGATCCTTCTCATCCAGCGAGGACCTACCCGCGCTAGAGAAGAAGGCGAACAGCAAGCTCCCGCTCGTTGGCATGAAGGAGGTGGAAAAACACGACTCGCCCACGGACGCGTGGATCGTCGTCGATCACGTCGCGTACGACGTCACGGAGTTCTCCAAAAAACACCCGGGAGGACGCGTCATACTCACGTGGGCGGGCATGGATGCGACCGAGGTGTTCAGCGTCATGCACGCACGATCGACGTACAACATCTTGCCGGCGTACGCCGTCGGGCGCGTCGACGACGCCACGTACAAGGTGCCAGCCGTACTGAGCGACTTTCGCGACATGCACGACGCCATGAGGCGAGACGGGCTCTTCCAGACGAGCTTCGCGTACTACGCGTACAAAAATACCACGCAGCTTGCTCTGCTCGCTTCAAGCATGGCGCTGCTGTTCACCAGCCACGGAAGCTACGCGAAGTTGTTCGCGTCGGCGTGCTTGCTCGGGCTCTTCTGGCAGCAGAGTGGCTGGCTCGCGCACGACTACTGCCACAACCAGGTTCACACGAACCGTCGACGCAACCGGATCATGGGTCTCATTTGGGGAAACGTCATGCAAGGCTTCAGCGTCGGCTGGTGGAAGGACAAGCACAACACGCACCACGCATCCACCAACCTGCTTGACGACGAGTTCATGCCCGTTGACCCCGACATCGACACGCTTCCCATGCTCGCGTGGTCCCGCGAGCAGCTCGAGGCGACCGTTAAGGTGTACCCGACCATGAACAAGGTGCTCATGCGCTACCAGCACTACCTCGTTGGCCCCATCCTGCTCTTCGCTCGCATGTCATGGTCGCTCATGTCCCTGCTCCAGGTCGTCAGCATGGTGAAGGGCACGGACCCGGCATTCGCAAAGAATGTCAAGGCGACGCGCGAGGAGGTGGTTGGAATGGTGCTGCACTACTCGTGGCTTGTCGGTGCAATTGCCGCCAACTGTACCTTCACGCAGGGCCTCTTCTACTACGTCGCCGCGCAGTGCGTCGGTGGCTTCTTCCTCGGATACGTGTTCATCCAGAGCCACAATGGCATGTCTGTGCACCTCGACGAAGATCTCAAGAAGGATTTCTTCACCAACCAGATGCTGACGACGCGCAACATCCACAGCACCGCGTTCAACGACTGGTTCACTGGCGGCCTGAACAAGCAGATCGAGCACCATCTCTTCCCCAACATGCCGCGCCACTCGCTCGGTAAGGCGGGGAAGTACGTGAAGGCGATGTGCGACAAGCACCGCATCGCGTACGAGGACGTCGGCATGATCGAGGCTTCGTGCAAGGTGGTGCGCCGTCTGCACGAGATCGCGCAGTACGTGAACTAACTTTAGTGTATATAGAAATAGCTAAAGCCGCACACATGATATGGGGATGTAAAGTTTCTTTCAACTTTACCAAATTTTTCTTCTCGTCTTTTTGTTTTCCCTAAGCCCCTATTGGAAAGTACAGTACACTTGTTGTTACAATGTCATGGTGGTCGGATGGCGTTCAACAAATCGAGAGCGCGCACAAGGCCGGTTGGCGCAGCACGTGGCGCATGGGGCGACAGCTCCACATGTGGCGGTGGTTCTGGCAGTGCAAACTCCGATCGCCGAGGAGGTAGACGAAGAACAGCCTGCTTGAGCGCATCGCCATCTTCTTCCTCAGCCTCTTCCTCCGAAGATGACAGAAGTGCATCGGAGGAATCGGATGCAACGAAGGACGTCCCAGCCTGTCTTGACCGTGCAATTTTTTCCAGTTTCTGCGAAGGGCTCATCGGAGGCTTCTTCGGGCTGGCGGCGGCTGATGGTGCTTTCTTCTTTGGAGAATCGTAGGTTCTCTTCTGCGGACTCTTCAAAGGACTGCTCGCAGAAAGAGAAGGTGCCGCTGGATGTTGCTGAGAACCGCTACCACTGACCCCCCCTTCTGCCTTCTGTCCAGTTGCCGCCGCCGCTTCCATAGGCCAGTGAAGGCGAAGTGCCGGCACGGATGCAGATGTCGATTCGACGGCTGCCGCTTTCCCATGTCGAGTCTCGCGATGATCATGACTTGCGGGAGCCACCTCAGCTATTGTGGCTGTGGCGTGGCGTGTCCTCGCGTAGCCTGTTGATCCAGGTTTTGTCACGCGGCTTCGGCCACTAAAGTCGCTCAGACGGCGTTTCCGCGCCTTCGTCGCCGTTTCGTGAATTCCACTGGCAAGCGCCTCGGCACGTCTCAGCACGTCGCTCGGCAAACGGTCCAGTGCCATGCCACCCTTGAGCAACAGCGACAGCATCTGAACCTCGGTGACCTTCGCGCCGTCAATGTCAACAAAGTACCCACTGACATCACATGCCGAAAGCTTCAGTCGACTCAGGGCACGCTCCTTCTCCTCCTCTGCACTGACGCGACGAGCCTTCTCATGCTCCAGCTCCTCGGCGGCGGCTGATGCTGATTTGATTGCACGACGCAGCTCCGCGCGGCGGCCGTTCGCATCCTCAACGGCGGCATCGCGCTCTAGACGAGCAACGTCGCGCTCAGCCGTAAGGCGCTCGGCGGCGCGCTTGCCATCAGTCTCGTGGCGGCTCCAGCGCACCGCAGCACGGCGCAGATTCGATGCCATGACGTCAAGTGGGCGCCCGAACGATCGAATCAGCGATGACTCAAGCGAAGCCACATCCGGGAACTGCGAAAATACATCTTGCATCATCGACTCGATGTCACGCTCTATTTGCGACGAGGCTGTTTCGGCGCGTTCCACCAGGCGCGACGCGATGACATCAGCCGACTCGACGAGTTCAAGAGCGCGCTGGGCTGCGCTCGCCACTTCCTTGCAGCGAGATTCGGAACGATGCCGAGCAGCTCGCATACGCGCGTTTGCCGACTCCAACGAACGGATGCGCGTCTTGGCCGACTCTGCCGCGTCCCGTTCGGTGGCGGCCTCATTCGTTGCCGACAAAGCATCAGCTTTCGCCGCCTCGCACTCCTGCCGAACCTTAGCAATTTCCGCCGTGTAAATGTCGCGCGCCTCCTTTGCATCCATCTCGCTCGCTTCGGCGCGTCTCGAAATTTCCGCAGCGGCGTTGCGTGCCTCCTTTGCATCCGTCTCGCTCGCTTCGGCGCGTTGCCGCAACGTCTCCGCGGTCGCTTCCGCCGTCTTGCAAGCCGTCGCTGAAGCGACTGCCTCGCTGCGCGCTGTGGCCAGCGACTCCGTTGTATGTGCATGTGCCGCTCGCTCTGACTCCAATCTTGCCAAAACGCTTGCGTGAGTGGCACTCTGCTCTTCTAGCAGAGCCGTCGTCTCAGCTCTCGTCTCGCTCATCTCGCGGCGGAGCTCGCCGAGTGCATCCGCCGTCTTCCGGTGCTCGCGCTGCTCCTCATCGAGTTCCTGTTTCGCTTCATTATGTGCCACGCGAGCTTCCTCGGCAGCTCGCATCCACGAAGCACGCTCTCGGCGCAGAGTACTTTCGCCCGACTCTTTGTCCACGCTGCGCGCATGTCGCTCATCCTCGAGTGAGCGAGACGTCCGAGCATGCGCTGTGCGCTCCTCCTCGAGGCATGACGACGTCTCTGAGCGTATGGCCCTCTCGTCGTCGAGTGCCTTTCGCGTTCGTGCATGGGCCTGCCTTTCCTCCTCAAGTCGAGCCAAATCGGCGTCGTGGGCTCGGCGTTCCTCCTCAAGTGCGTGTTTGTCACGTTCGCGACGCGCGCGAGACATCTCGTCATCTTCGCCGATGTACGGAGTGACTGCCGACAATGCGTTTGCACCGCCACGTGATTCCTTGAGCGCAGCGCGTACTTCGTCGAGGTCACGTTCCAGCGTGCTGGCGCGTGCACTCGCCGAGTCAGCGCGTCCCTCCGCGTCTGTGGCGCGTGCACTCGCCGCGTCCGCGCGCGCCTCCGCGTCCGCCAGACGCCGTGACGCCGACTGCATGTCCGGCAGAGCGCGTGCGGCATCCGCGCGCGCATGTCGCACGTCTTCCGCCAAAGCGTCGCGTTCACGCTCCAGCACTCCCACGCGCAATTCCGCGTCGTCCGCCCGTCGAGCAACGTCGCGCACCTCGGAGGTTAATCTTGCGGCATCCGCTCGTACCTGTCTCAATTCTTCCGCCATCGCGTCGCGCTCGCGCCTCGCCGTTGCTGCAGTCGCTGTCGCGGCGTCTGCATCTGACCGAGCAGCCTGCATTGATGCATGCTCACGTGCGGCGGCATCCTCCGCGCGGCCTGCTGCACTTGTCGCTTCAGCTCGCGCACGCTCGGCGATCGCCAGCTTTTCCTTCCAGTCGTCAACGCGCGCCTTCACGTCCGCGAGTTCTGTCGTGTGCACACCGACGCGCGCGTCAGCATCCGCGCGTGCGTCACGCGCCTCTCTGCGTGCCTCCGCGAGCTCCACGCGTGCGAGGTTAAGTCTCTCCTGCGAGGCGGCCGCCTGCCGCTCCGCATGGCTTGCGCGCTCTTCGAGCTCTTCGATGCGCTTCACGAGTCCATTGGCGAGCGTCGCGTCTTCTTGCAGCTTGGCATCCGACTCGGTGACGATGCGCCTAGTCGTATCGTATTCCGTCTCGAGCTGTTCGATGCGTTGCTCTAGCTGAGCTCGCCTCGCGGCGTGCTCCTTCTGCATCGTTTCCGCGTCGTCAGCTCGCTTCGTCGCTCGATCTTGGTCAGCACGCGCCGCGGCGGCAGCGGCTGCCGCTTCGTTGACTGCAAATGCGTCCTTCGCGCGCGCCCTTCGCAGCTCACCCACCTCGTCTGCAAGCGCCTCCGCGTTAGCCCTTGCACGCGCGAACGCCTCCTCGCGTGCAGCTGCGGCATTTAGAGCCGCCTCTGCCTCGCGAAGTTTTCCCTCAAGGTAGCCCACTCGTTCAAGGGACGCTGCAAGCGCTTTTGGCATGGACACAGCCTTGTTTGCGGACGTCGCGTTTCCGTTCGGCGTGCGCCACGACAGCGGCGACCCCCAGTGTGCGACTGCCGGGTCAATACCGAGGAAAGGTTTGAGTTGTTGTTGCTGCTGCTGCTGTTTGCTGCTGCTGCTGCTTGTGGTTGACGAGGGCGACGGCGCGACGTTGGCCTTGTACATGGGCGTAGCTGGCGACGCCGAGCACTTCGCGGCCATGTGTCTCGCCCTTGCAATGATAGCGGCCCTGGACGTGCCCAGCATCGCGGCAGGTTGACTTCCACTGGCGTTCATGGAAACCTCATTAAAAGCTGGGGGCGAAGACGAGTAAGGTGGCGAAGAGACCATAACACAGATGCTTGCGTGCCGTGAAATGGAGAAGTGCGTGCGGTACCAAACACACACACACACAAAACACACAACACACACGCGAATGACAGACACCCTCCCAGGGGAGGTTGAGGGAAGGGTTCAAACCGGGGCACCCCGGGGAAAAGGAGGGGGAGGGAGAAGTCGGAGGAGAAGCAAAGCAGGCGGGAGAACGCGCCCTCAAGCGTTTACGCATGCAAGGACGGATCCCCCTTTCTCTTTTTGTCCAGGAAACTCTTACTGGTGTGCATCGTCTTTCCTTTCCTTTCCTTTCTGATGTTTAAGGTTTCGTGTTGTTCTCGTGATTGCTGCCGTCGTGTTGGTCTCGTGCTTGCTCTCTTTGTCTGTTCTCGGTGATTGAAGTGACTAATGTACCTCTGTGGCGGGATACAGTACCGTACGAACAGAAACCTTGGCGACTTTTATCCGCCCGTACTCCTGGTAGCGTATTTGTATTCCACCCCCTGGCTGCCTGGGGCTGGGGGGGGATAGATAGGCCACTTCGAGGGAAATGTTGTTGATTACTTCGAAGCTGATGTGACTGCTTAGATTTGCTTGCTGAGCTTCTCCCTGATGCCAAGCTCGGCGACGACGCGGTCAAAGGCGGCGCGGTCGTTCGAAAACAGGTACTTCATCAACTTTTTGCGCCTGGCGAGAATCTGCTGCAGTCCGCGCTGGCACGCGTAGTCCTTCCTGTTCTCCTTGAGGTGTGCCGTCAGCTGCGCCACGCGCGAGGTGAGCAGCGCAATCTGCACCTCGGACGACCCGCTGTCCTTTTCGTGCCTCTTAAACTCCGCAACTCTGCTGATGTCCGTGTTGAGGTTCACGCCTCTGGTGAGCGCGAGGTGGCCCACACGCTGACGCGCCGGGATGGTCGGTCGCGCCGGCGCACGCAGCGCAGTCGCGCGTGCCCGTGCGAGGTGGTTGGTTGTTCGCCCGTGGTTGGCGCGCACGTTGCTTTGCGTGAGCGTGGTGGAAGCGAGGGCCGCCATGGCTGTAGAAAGGGATTTGTGGCTGGGGCCCGGGGAGGCTTCGAAGGAGGGGCAAAAGTGGATAACAATGCAGCCTCCGGGAAGGGGAAAGACGAATGCACATGGGGATACCTCTTCGACGAGCTTGGGGGATACCTCTTCGAGTAAGTAGGGGTTAATGAGAATTTAAACCCCGAACTCGTTCCTCCGCCAAACTCTGCCGCCATTCCATCCCTCCGCCCGCCGCCTTTCCATTTCCAGGCGAGTCACATACCCTTCCTTCCCTTTGACGCACAGAGCTGCTTTCCGCGATGGGCGCGTCGAAGCTCGTGGAAAACGACGACGTGCAAGACGACGGCGAGAACGTCGACGCGCTTAGAAGCGACGTCGCGCGGGAGCTGCGTGCGCTCGGACTTGCCGCGGGAAACGCCTATGGTGCGAACGAAGAGTTCGACTTCTCGGACTTTGCTCCCTCGGCATCCGCTCGGCCCATCAACCCAACGTCCACGTCCAAGTCGCTGGCGAAGAAAAATAAAAGGCACCAGCGGCTTGACAATGACCTTGACAACGACGACGACGGCGGCGACGACGACGACGACAACCAAAGCAAGAAAGGGGGCGCTCCCAGTGCGGAAGCTCCCAACGTGCGCACACGCGTCTGGAACGAAGGCGCGGGCAAGGCGCCTGCAAGTCTGGCGACGCTCCAGCCGCCGGCATTCTCCGACGAACCGAGCATCTGGCACGAAGCGCTCGACGCGCTGACATCGACGGATCGTGGCGCAAACGCAAAGCCGCCCAAGCCGGCTGACGTCGCTCGTATGAAGGCGACTGCTCGAGACTTGTGCCAAGCGGCGAGTGACGCGTTCGAAAAGGGCATCACAACGACACAGGGAAATACGCAGGAAGCAAAGTGGCTACGGCAGGTACGCAAAACGGGAACGGCTTCAGACAGGCTCGCAGCGTCCGTGCTTGTGGTGCGCGAGTCGTGCCTTGCCAACCTCAAGGCTCTCGACGCGCTCGTCGAGACTTGCTGCGGTGACGGCGGCGGCGGCGGCGGCGGCGACAGCCACGACAAGTCGGCAAAGCAAGCTCGTAGGCAGCACCGCATGGCTGCCATCAGGGCGCTCTCCGAGTTGTTTCAAAGCGACGTACTCCTCCCCTCGGCGCGAAGAATGCGCACCTTCGAGGCGCGCGCGGCGAGTCTCGTGCAGCCGGACGTTACCACCAAGGACGGCGCACGAACGCTTATGTACTGGTACGTCGAGGACGAGGTGAAGCGCTGCTACAGCCGATTCGTGGACGCGCTCGAGGCGGCGTCGAAGGACATGCTCGCGCAAATGAAGGGCATCGGCATCAAGGCACTTGCCGGCCTGCTGACTGCGAAGCCGGAAAATGAGCAGCGCATGCTCTCGCTTGTTGTGAACAAGCTCGGCGATCCAGATCGGCACGCCGCAAGTCAGGCCTCATTCCTTCTCACCGGAGTTGTTGCCGTGCACCCCGCCATGAAGCGTATCATCTGTGACGAAGTGGCAAGCATGTGCTTCCGTCGAAACGTCGGCTTCCGCGCACTGTACTACTGCCTGTTGTTCCTGCACGGAATCTCGTACAGCCATCGCAAGGCTGACACGCAGCTCGCAAGCCGGATGATGGCTACGTACTTCGAGCTACTTGGTCGCCTGTTCGGCAACGCTGCCGCAAAGCAGGAGGACGGGGGCGACAATGACGATGCAAACGAGCCGTCGTCGCGGTCGTCGAAGAAGAAAGATAAGAAGACTCCTAAGAAGAAGGGGCGAATGGGAAAGGCAGCCGCGAAGGCGGCGAAAAAAGCCGCGAAGGCGAATGCGGCAGGCGCAGGTGATGCCGACCCGCTAGCGGTGGATTCGCGCCTCCTTGGCGCTTTGCTCACTGGCATACGTCGCGCATTCCCGTACGTCGACGCAGACCGAAGCGACGAGCTAATCGAAAGCCACCTTCCGAGGCTCTTCAAGCTCGCGCACGTTTCGAGCCTCAAGGCTTCCGTGCAGATCGCCGCGGTTGTGCACCAGCTCCTGGATGCACGACGCTCGACATCCGATCGCTTTCACCGACTCGTCTACGAGCTTCTCTCTCGAGCGGGTGACACGGCGTCTCATGCTGGTGGGGAGCACCGTGGCGTCGTGAACCGCCTGCTCACAATCGTTCTCGCGCTGTGTCGTGACGATGTCAGCCACACTCGCGTATGCGCTTACGCGAGGCGCATGCTGCAGGTTGCAGGGCGCGTGAAGCCGCCAACCGCGTGTGGGATGCTGCTTGTCGTGAGCGAAATGTGCGCATCGAAACCCAAACTTCGCGACTTGATGATCGGCACGGCGAAGGATGCCAGGGACGAGGACCTCGTCGAAACATTTGCCGATGACGACGCTGATGACGATGGTCTTGTGGCGCTGGATGCGCCAGGTAATGCGCGCGTGCGAGGAGGAGACGGGAGTTCTGCCGATCCATCGCGTGATGTGCCGTCAGCTTTCGATCCACGAGCACGCGATCCTCGGTTCAGCGGCGCGGATCTCGAGGCGGTGTGGGAGCTCGGCTTGCTCGTATCCCATGTCCATCCGTCCGTGCGGGCCATGGCAACACAGTTAGCATCGACAGGGCGCATTTCCTACAATGGCGATCCCACAGCCGACTTAACGCTGATGTCATTCCTTCATAAGTTTGCGAAGAAGAAGGCGAAAGATAAGGGTGCAGCGGAGGTGGAGGTTGGAAGCCGGGCATTCGGTACGTTGCCAGAGTCGGAGATATCAGCCGACGACTTGTTCCATTTTCGCTACTGGAGGAGCAAGGAGCAGGGGCAGGAAGAGCCGCCTGCTAAGCGCCGTCGACTGCGCGAGGATGACTTTGAAGAAGAAGATGATGACGACGACGACGTGTTCGCCGACGCGGACACCTACTATAGAACAGGTGGTGCGCAACGGCAGCGGGCAGCAGATGACGACGACGACGACGACGATATTGACATTGATATTGACTTCGATGACGATGACGATGACGATGACGATGACGATGTTGATGTTGATGACATTGATGAAGACGACGACGATGATGATGATGATGATGACATTGATGAAGACGACATTGACGATGAGCTCTTTGACGAGCTTTTTGAGAACAGTGACGACGATATGGAGTAATTTGTGTATCTTAGTTGCCATGTAAGAAAATTCACCTTCAGCTTACACAGTCAGCCCATCGTCCCCCATCCTGATTAATTGTTGTCCTGGTGCGAGTACGGAAAGTAGTGTAGCTTCTCGCGTAAGTTCGCGGCCACGGTACCAATGAATGCCGACAGCGCGGAGAAAATCCAAAGAACGCTGCCAAATGTGCACTTCTTGTAAAATGCCGACGCGGCGGAATATGGCGACGACGAGGCAGCCAACGCCCACACCGCCGCGCCGGCAATCGCCAAGGCTGCTGAGGCGATGTAGAACGTGATGCGCGCCTTTGCGAGATTCTTCGACGCCGCAGAGCAAGCCGTACAGTTCTTCGTGTGCGAGCTGTAAACATCGAAGAGCTCTTCGTCACTCATGCGAGGTGGTAACGGAGGTGCCTCCGGCTCGTAGGGCACACGGCTTCCAACATCCTCCGATTTCGCACCATGCTTGTCCATCCAACGGCGAAACGCGACGTTCATCTTGTCCACCTTGGTGGGCAAATAGCAGCTCTTGTGCCAATCCTCCCCACGAAGGCGGTATTGCTCCGCCATGTTTTGTTCCTGGTGGTGCAAAAAGACGCCGTCTTGGTTGATAAAGGCTGTACCAAAAATGTGCATGAAGAAAGTCGGTACGATCGACGCAATTTTCGCCATTGGTCCAAATCCACCAGGCATCGTGCCGTCGTCATTCGGGCATGTCACGGTGGTGCCGATGAGTCGCGAGTGACCTGGTTTCGTAGGAGTGCAGTACAATGCAAGCAAACTTTTTCCCCCGCCGCTCTTGACGGTTTCAATTCGCATCAAGCAAGGCGGCAAGAAGTGGTGCGAAGCCTCGACATTTTCAGCCTCCACAGCGCCAGGCGGATCGATTTTGAACTTTAAGTCAAAGTTCTTGTCGGGATCACAGGCTTCTTTGTCTTCGATCCAGCGGAAAGGCTTCGCGTCGTCGCGATTTCCGACGATTCCGTGGTGGCTGACCGGAACGTGACTGGAGTCGGAGACGTTCTCCATGAAGTATTCCCATCCATACGGCAGGTCACGCATGGACCAACCGTCTGCATGGCCTGTCGTAGTAAGCAGCTCATCAAACGTCTTTGCCGGCGTGTTGGAAGCTCGCAAAAACGCATCCGCATCGCCGTCACGCTCACCCCACACCCAGACGACGTTGTGAATCGTCTGCACTGGGCGCACGCCGCGAAGGCAGCTCCTCTCATTCTGTCGTGCACGTTCCATTTCCTCCGATGTAGCCTGTGGAATGTCCAAAACCTTGCCGTCGCCGTCGAAGCGCCACCCATGGTAGCTACACATGAGCGTGCCATCAGCCTCAACACGCCCTTCACTCATCGGCGCCAGGCGATGTGGGCACACATCTTCTGCGGCATGCCAATCCTTCCCGTCGTGCCACATCACGAGCTGTACGCCGAGAAGATACATGCGTTGCGGACGTGATTTATCCGTGAGATTATCCACAAGAAGTGGATACCACTGAGCCGTCCAATTAAAACGTGCAAGCTCAGGTGATACGTCGTCGCATTCCTCTTCATCCTCTTGATAATTTTTTTCCTTTTGATCTTCTTCTTCTTTCGAAGTCGTTGTCGTCGTCGTCGTCGTTGCCACGAAGCGTGCCGTCTTCGTACGCCGCGCTGCGGCTGCGCCCCACTGTCCTAATCCATTGGCACTTCCTCCTCTGGAGTAGCCGCGTTGGCGATTTCTCCTCCTCATCATCATTGTTGTTTGCGGCGCACGGCGCACGCTTACCAAATGTACAGCTGCAGATCGCGCCGACACCATCGACACCATCATGATTGCAGTCTAAGCCAACAAATTGACAAAGGTTGAGTGGAGAGAGCGTGATCTATGAACTATATTATATAGTATGTGACAGAAAGAGCGCGTTGTTGTTGAAAATAAATAAGTGGCCCCCGTTCGTTGAATGGAATGATTTAGGGGTTGGGATTTCTGTTATTGAGATGAAGTGTCTGAAGTTCGGGGTTCCTCCATCCCGGGATTATCCGAACCGTGGGGCCCACCCACCTCCAAAGTCCAAAACCTTCCCCAGGGCGTCATGCACATGTCGACGGCGTCGGCGGCGTCGGTCACCGCGGGCATACGCTCGGCGCACGCGCCGTCGTGTGGCGGCGTCGCCCCCCCGAGGCGGCATTGCGCCTTGCAGCGACCTGGGCAGGTGCGCCGCCGACTCGTGCACCTCCACGCCTCAGCGTCCGCACAGCCGCCTCCCGTCACATTTGCCACGGGAAGCGTCGTGAACGCGTCTACAGAGTGCCCTGCCAAACAGTCCTTTCGCATCGTACACAAGCCGTCGGCGCCGCTGCGTACGCTCGGGGAAATTGACGTCACGATTGTCAGCGACCCGCAAGGAGTCGACAAGCTCGTGCAAACGCTCAAGGAATACTCCGAGAAATGTGAAGCCTCGAACGAACCGCCGCTCGTTGCCGTGGACTGCGAGTGGAAACCAGATTTCATGGGCGCCATGGAACGTGACGTCGTCAACCCGTTGTTGTGTGAAGAGCAAGTGAGCGGCGACGATGCCAGCGGCGAAGGCGAAGACAGCGACTGTGACGCAATGAAGGATGGCGTTGAGGAGCCAACCGTGACACCACCTCCTGTAGATGCCTCCATAAAAAAGAAGTTGGCTGCTGTGCTGGATGTCAAGGAGGAAAACGACGACGACGCGGTGGTTGCTTCCTCGCCAGCAGAACACACTCAAGACAACAACGGTAAAAGGTTGACAAACCGCGCACGACGCATGCGTGAAAAGCTCGCTCGCCGCGTGCAGAGACGTGCAGCGCGAGGGTTGGCCGTATCAAACGTGACGTCCTCAGCACGCGTGAAAAAGGGTGGTAAGAGGAAAACGAAAAAGGGGCGGAAAGCGCGCATTCGGTCCACGGACTGGAACGAAGTGGCGCTCCTCCAGCTAGCGACGCGAGATCGCGTGTACATTATTGATATGCTGTCGCTGCTGCCACCTCGCCACGTCGTCGGCGGGCCGGTGGTACAGCACGACCAGCCTGAGAACATTGACATGGCCAACAATGTCGCGGCAGAGTCGGTGGATCGTCTGCTTTCTCACCTTCTGCTCGCTTCGATCCAGCCGCATAGCGACGGAGACGAGGCTACGATAACGCTTGCTACGACAAATCGCCTCGTGCTCTGTGGTCACGGCCTTCACTACGACTTCATACGACTCACGGCAGGATATGCGACGCGCGTCCCAAGCCTTATGGCACTACGAAAATGGCCCGAGTCGCGGCACACGCCTGGTGTTGCACCGCTATGTGCCGAAGCGCCGTTGCTTACCCGCGCACGTACACTCGAGGTCAGTACGTTTCTGCGCGCTGCAGGGCGCATCACCGGATCGCAGTCGCGTGGGTTAGCCAGCCTTATGAAGACGGCGCTTGGTATCACTGTTGATAAGAGCGAACAGTGCTCCGATTGGTCTCAACGCCCTCTCACAAACGAGCAGATTCTGTATGCTTCGGTGGATGTGTGCGTCGTTGCGACGTGTGTTGATCGATATTGGCGCAACGTTGTGTCTGCGCGTGCTGCTGCACATGCGGCGCAGCGCGCTCAGGCGAGACCTGGAGGGCGCGCGCACATGAAGGCTGAGCGGGACGCTAACAAGGAAGAAGAGAACGAGTTGGTAAAGCGAGAAATGAGGTGGCACGAGGTCATCGCGCCGCTTACATCGTCGCTCCGCACGGGCACGGGCTGGCGACGCATTCACCTCCGTTGAATATTTTATCAGTATGTAGTATATTGATTCAACCAGTAAACTCAGCATTGAATTATCCTCCATTTTGAATTTTTCAAATCGACGTTCAAAGTTGTTACAAGTAGTTACGGTGTAGCCACTGTGTCAACGAGGATATCACTTGGGGCCGTCGCCTGGCCCAAAGCTGCGCTTGGGCTCAAGCTTACCCGTCTCCTTGAGATTGTCGAACATCTCGAGCGCGTTCAAGATGGCCTGGTCCATGTTGAAGTACTTGTAACTAGCCAGCCGGCCGACGAAGGCCACGCCCTCCTCCTTCGCCGCGAGCTCCGCGTAGCGCTCGTACAACGCACGGTTGCTCGGGTTCGGGACGGGATAGTAAGGCTCACCCTCCGCGCTGCTGTACTCGCGAGCGATCAAAGTTCCCTTCACCTTGCCGTCGCGCACCGCCGTCGGCTGGATCGGCATATGCTTATACTCGACGATTCGCGTGAATGGCACGTCGTGCCATGGGTGGTTCACCACCATCGCCTCCTGGAAGAAGCCGCCCTCCGGCTCCTCCACGTACTCCTCCTCGAAGCGCAGACTGCGGTACTCGAGCTTTGGCATTCCCATGGCTGCGTAGTAGGTGTCAATCTGACCGGTGTACACGAGAAGCTTGTACTTCGGCAGGAGTCCTTTCTCGCGCGCGTCGAAAAAGTCCACGTTGAGGCGGATGGCCACGTTCGGATCGTTTAGCATCATGTTCTCGAAGATGCGCGTGTACCCGCGAAGGGGTAGCGCCTGCCACGGGTCGCCGAAGTAGCGGTCGTCGGTGGTCGTGCGGCAGGGCAGGCGCAGCAGCACGGAGGCGTCAAGCTCCTCGGGGTACTTGTCCCACTGCTTCTTCGTGTAGTGCTTGAACACGCGGTCGTACAGAAGCGGCCCGACGCGGCTGAGTGCCGCCTCCTCGCCGTTTTGAGGTTCTCCGGTCGGCGGCTTGATCCGTTGTGCGTCGTACCACGCCTGCATTTTCTCCTCGCTGTCGATGTTTTCGGAGAACAGCTCGTTGACCGTCGCCTGCGTCGGCGGGATGGGCACGAGGCGCTTCGTGCCGTCCTTGTCTGGCACAAGTCCTCGCACGCGGTGATCGAACGGCACCCACTCGCTGAACTGCTTCACGTACTCCCACACGCGCTCGTACTGCGTGTGGAACAGGTGCGCCCCGTACTTGCTGCATCGTATGCCGTGGCTATCTAGATAGTCGTAGCAGTTTCCTCCGATGTGGTCGCGTTTGTCGACGATGAGCGACGTCATGCCAAGTTCTTTGCTACACCTCTCAGCGATCACCGCGCCTGATAGTCCTGCGCCAACGATGAGCAGGTCAACTTCCTGCGGCGCGGTGCTGAGGTCGCCGCCGTTGACATCGGCCCCGAGGTCGAGGGGTCCCTCCGCGGCGTTCCCACTCGCGTTGATGTCGTCCGCGCCGATCGTGGCTGTGACTTTGTTGAGCGCGGCCCACTCGGGCTCGGCGCGTCCGACGCCGGCGGGCGACGCGAATGGTCCGGCCGGCATACAGAATAAAGCCCTTTAAACGAAACCTTAACCTGAAATGAGCACAACGCAAGAGTGCAAGAGCGGATGACAATAAAATGGCGCAAGATCGCGAGCCTTAACAGAACAGGGGGGTTGCGGGGGGGTCACCTGGGGGCGCGGCAAGGGATTCCAGAACCCTTTCAAGTGAGCGCTCTCCGATATTCCGATGACGACGACAGGAAGACGTCGACGGCGGCAACCCATCTGGATCCTTTCACTCGACGGAATCTTACCAATGTTTACGTGGTGCAGCCAGTTCCTGTATGTACATACCGCCTGTACGACTGTACGTACAGTAGTACTACCTAGTCTAAGCTTACCGCAATATCAGCGGCGCGCGATTAAACCTAAAACCTTTATGGTAGCCTTCACGCAAATCATGACATCAAGCTGCAAGAGGTCATCGCGGCTACTCGTCTATGAAGAAAGGCTGCAATTAGGTAACTTACCTTAGTTCTTTCATCTTTGCTGTGCCAAACCTCGTTTTTTTACCAGTCAACAGTTGATCATCAGCTGGTACTTACGGCTGTACGGGGTTTGCCTCCAATAAGCTCGGTCTCAAGTAGACTGGTAAACCTTGACGGACAACGTCGTTGAGAATCGAGACGGTATCCCAAGAGCGGCGGAACGTGCCGGACGCACTTCCGCATTCCAGAACTGTCCCAACCAACGCCCTCTCTGCCGTCTCGCGTATCTCTACAACGCCGAGCGAGAAGAGAACGTAAAACTCATGCGCAACAACTGATGTCCACACGTGCTAACCATGTCGTGTTGTAACTGCTCACTGAAGTGCTGGGACCCATTCTTTGATCCGTGTGGCTGCGAGATATTTGGTTGGAGTCCAAAAGATGCTATTGAGACCTATATCTATACGAATAGAGTGAAAAAGGTGCTGGAACAACTTGCCAGCCATGGCACGCTTGACGCCGAGGTGGCAAGAAAGTCCATGGGGTTGTTGAGTTACGATTATGCTGGGTATTATGGACTGATGCACGCTTTTGACAACAATGGTGTGGAGTTAGTGGTTGCGGCCTTGCGAGCGCATCCGAAAGATACCGAAGTGCAGAAACAGGGAGCAAAAGCACTTAGTGAACTGGAATCCTTTATTCCAGACTTTCGAGGAAAAAAGGATGTTGTTCTAAAACGCATCATGGAAAGCGACGGCTTGGAGTGCATCGTTGCGGTCATGCGTGCACACCCGAACTCAACTGATTTGCAACAAGAGTTGTCAAAACTCTTGGACAGGCTTCTTGGGGAGGTGTTGAGATTAGAAAAGGAAACAAAATTCGATACCGTGAATCGCTTGGGCGAGTGTGGTGCCATTGACGCATTCACAACACTGTTACGAGCCTTTCTGCAAAAGACCAGCTCGCAAGAAGAGGAATTAAAGCGTACAGATAAACCAGAACCAATACTGCGTGACCTTGTAGTAAATGACACGCGGCTGCGCACACGGAAAGTTTTCCGTCAGTTCGGCGAAGGGTTTAAAAACTATGACAGTGAGAACCACTTTGAAACCGTTAAAAACGTCTTATATAAGCTGCTGGGAACACCAGAAAATCGTAAGCGTTTTGATGAGGAGTGCGAGGGAACAGAGCTCGTCGTTACGATGATGCGCACATTTAAGGACGACGGGAAAGTTTACTGCTTGTGCATAGACCTGCTGGAACTTATCATTCGCGAATTTATTACGGAAGACGAGAAGCAGCGCGCAATTTCACTAGGAGTGATAGGCATTGCCCAAACTGCACTGGATATGCTTCCATTGAGAAAGTTTTGGGAAGTTTGCGACGGCAATGAAACAACTAGCTTAGAAAAGAATGCAAAAATGATTTTAGGCCATCTCGGAAATCCTGCCGTTCCTGCGTCGACCGCTGTTGACCTGCCTGGTGCCATATCTGAGGAGGGTGAACCCCACAACGCGCCGGGCTCATGGGACTATTTTATCTCGCACTACCAGAAGGAGGCCGAAGCCATCGCGGTGGACTTGTTTGCTAGCCTTAAGGATCAGGGCAAGCGGTGTTGGCTTGATGTCAAGATGGATGCGCGCGGTGAAGCGGCGATGGAAGAAGGCGTGCGGAACAGTGCAACGTTCATTGCAGTCATAAGCGAACATTACTTCAGCCGACCTTTTTGCTTGAAAGAGCTTGACTGGGCAGTGGACGCGGGAGTGCCCGTTCAACCGGTGGTCGCCGTCGACCTTAAGAAGGAAATTGGCGCGCTTCTTGGCAACGATGCGAAGGAGAGCATCACACCGTGCCCTGAACGGTTCCGCGAGATCGGCTCAACGGACTTCATCACGCTGGACCGCTCGGATAGGGACTACTGGGACGTCGGCGTGAAGAAGATCCTCAAAGCGAAACCACTCGCCATAAAGGTTTAGCCAGAAGGCGACAAAAGTGTAACACGGTCTAGGTCAGGTGTTTAGGTCCACAGTCTGAAAGGAAGTTCAAGCAAATGATGAAAGACACGCACGAGATAGGGGATATTGAGCGCTTTGGCGAAAATCGGGATGAACCCGACCTACGAGGCCGACCTGAGGGAAGTTACACGCGCTCATCTGGTCGGTTTTTGCTCCTTTTATCCACACGCGCCCCCTCGCCGCCTTGCCTAAAGGTTACCTTTAATTCGTCCCTCTCCCAAAGCACGCACGCACGCGCGAACGAACGAACGCGCGCGCGCACACCATCAGCCATCAGCCCATCGTGAGTTGTCCTGCTTTGCCTTGTCTTGTCCCGAGTCGCAGCCGCTAGTCCTCCGCGAGAGTCTCGTACCTCGCGCCCTTCGCAGGACGGCCCTTCGTCTCCTTCGGTGTCACACTGCGACGAACGCCGTCGCTGTGCTTGCTGCCAGGAGTCACGGCAGCCGCGTCGAGCGAAAGTAAAGGTTGAGCGAACGTACGCTCAGGCGCGACAGGCGGCGTCTCGACCGCTGCCACCGACGGATACGTACGAGGGGCAGGCGTGAACGGAGGCGACGCCGCTATCGGCTGCACCAACGTTTCGACGGCCGCCTCGACGGTGGCGGCCGCCTCCGCGCGTTTGCGGCGCCGGAACGAACCGGACGGCGGCGGCGGCGGCGGCGGCGGTGCGGTCACCGGCACTCCGAGCGGCGACTGGTAAACACCATCTGCGGTTGGCGTGGTGCCAACCTGCTGCTGATGTTGCGTAGTCGTTGTATTGAGCGCCGTCTGCACAGCCATGACACCGCGCAAGAACATCTGTCGACTGCTTTCGTAGCTTCTCACCACTTCGATCCCACGCGTAAAGCTGTTGACGAGGTCAGTGGGGCTAGGGTACGGCTTGCGTTCTCGCGTAGCCTCCATGACGGTCGAAACGCACTCCGATGTCGCGACTGCGATGGACGCGAGCAGGCGCAACCTGGTCAAGTACTCCTCCACCGTCTCAAAGTGCGCGGGCGCGGTCGTCTCTGCGGCGTACGTGTTGGCCGCGTGTGCGAAAGCTTGGTGAGGCAGGTGCGGCGAGTGCACAGGCTCAGCGGCGCCACCCGCACCAGCAGGCGCGAAGCTCCGACGCACGGGACTACCCGCCACCGCACTCCCCAAGGCACCCGGCAAGGGCAAGTTGGAGTGGCTCACACCAGAAGCGCTGAGTCGACGCATATATATATCTATATCTATATCTAGAAACAGACAGACGCGCGTAAACAAAAACAAAAACAAAAGCAAAAACAAAAATAAAAGCAGAAACTGTGTTCCAAATAGTCAAGGAGGAAAGGTTTGAAAGGAGGAAAGGACAGCTGGCTGGCTGAAAGAACACGGGGGGGAGGGAGGGTGTCTTCGAACACGAGTGCTCCAAACGGGACAGCTGGAGGGAGCTCCGAGCAATATGGGAAGGGAATCCGGATATCCAGTTGCAGTTGCAGCTGTGGAATCCTTCCAGTGAGTGCAAGCATGCAAGCAAGCAAGCAAGCGCGGGAAAACCAACTGTTGCTTTCGTGTACAGTATGTACTGTGCATGCATATGGCATCGCACTGCATACTAGTAGCATGCACATATTGATTGCATGGGACAACGTTGAGTTGTCTTGTTGTCAAAGGTAGTTCAAGTGACAGCATCGATGGCGGGATGTGTCTCGTCAGAGACTGCTTGACTTCAAGCCTCCTCGTCCCCGGCGCCGCCGTTTGCGCCGCTCGACGCTTTCGTGAGCACGCTAGAGTCAACTGGGCCCATCGTCACGCCAGACACCGTCTCCGCGATCGCCTTCTCAGCCCAAGTGCTCTCCTCGAGCATCGTGCGCTTCATCTCCTCGCAACGCTCGCGGTAGTCGTTCACCTCAACGGACAGCTCCTCTATGTGCGTCTCCGCACGCAGCGCGCGACTCTCAGCCTCCACCGCACGCGCCTCCAACGATGCTGCACGCTCCTGCGCCTCCATGAGTCGCGCGTGCAGCTCCGCACGCTGCTCCGCCGCGGCGCTCGCCGCGTCCGCACGCGCCTCTTCCACCTTTCGGGCGGCGCGCTGCTCGAGTGCTGCGAGCTCCGCGCGCATGTGAATGTTCTCGTGCTCAGACCGAAGTGCGGCATCGAGCGCACGGTCGTACTCACCCTTCACCTTCATCAGAAGCGGCCGATACGTCGTGAAGCTCTGGATGAACGCCTCGAGCACGTGTCTATGTGCGTCCAGCCTCATGTTCGCCGCGCCTCGGTTTCCTCCCGTGTACTGGTCGCCACCCGAGCGGTTCGCGGGGCTGGCGAGCTTTTCGCTGACGCGCAGACGTTCTTGCAGCAGCGTCTCGAGCCTTGTGAGAAGGCGAGGTTTTCGCGTCTCACCTCCGCCGCTCCTTGGGAACACCTCGTAGAACCCAGTTTCCTTTTGTGATTTGGCGCCCACACCCGCAGCCATCGGCGCGGGTGCGTGCGGCCTGAGTCCCTCGAGCCCGCCACTTCGTCGGAAGAGGTCGGGAAGCGCCGCCTGGTATGCCGCCGCAGAAGCCGCCATGGCGTGGTCTGCAGACCTGTGTACGTCGTCACGTGCGGAGTCTCGTCGTGTTCGCGTCGGGCTAACGTTCGACGGCAGCGGCGCGGGAACGTAAGGCTTTCGTGTCGGACTTGTTGTTGAGGTTTGCAGAGGCGGCGGTGGTGTTTTTGCAGCCCCGATGCCAACCATGGGCTTGACGGTTGCGTGCGGCCCTCCTGCGAATGATTCTCCGAGTCCAATGGGCGGCGTTGATGGCAAGACGGCGGTTCGCTGCATACCGTCTGCGGAAGCTGGAGGGGACGCCATTTCTCCAAATGTTCTTACCTTCTTAAGGTTAGAATGAGAATCATTCACTGGACGCTCTTGAGGAACGTTCGTTCCCAAGGCGTATTCCAGTACCAACCTAGGAAGGAAGGGCACCGAGGGCACGTTGGGGGGGGCCGGCCCACCCACTCCACCCACTCCACCCACTCCACCCACTCCAGCCAGCCAGAAGGCCAGCACCCACCCACCGGCCGGCTGGCTGGCTTTGATGGAACTCCTCCCGACTCCCAGTTCACGAACGACGCCCGGAGAGTAGAAACCACTAAACCTTTACCCGAGTACATAGAGGTCGAAGAAAGCGGCAGGCAGAAAGAGACACAGACAGGAAATGATCAAAAGGCCGATCAAGTTGTACCCTCTCCGTAGTACTACATACTGATGAAAATGCAATTGTCCAAAAGCTCGGCCGTGATGGCAATTGGCAACGTGCTTGCCATCGCTCCGATTAACTGGGGATGGTAACCGTACCACCACTGGGTTATTATGCGAGTGGTTGCGAGGCATGATTGCGAGCCGTGGGCGGGTTATTACATAGGCCGACTGTACGATAGAGCTGTAGAGTGTAACCATAGGCGAATGGTTTGGGAACGGGACCCCCACCTGGTGGGCAGGGGTTGCCTGATGTGAGTTTCGCCCTTCCTGCCTGCAAGAAACTGATTGCACCTGATGAGTGAGGAAGCCTTGCAAGCAAGCACCTTAAGGGCAAGAACACTGCGAGAACAAGAGCAAGAGGCAAGAACAAGCAGCAAGAACAAGCAGCAAGAACAAGAAGCAAGAACAGCCCACCAGGACAACGAAGTTCGGGTTTTGGGTTAGGGCTAGGGTTAAGGTTAGGGTTAGGGTTACTGTTCGGGTGATTTGGTTCTCCTCCCTTTTGGATCTCTTGCCCGGTAATAATCTATCCCCAAACAACCCTAGGGTAGTGACCATAGTCTACTTGCTCCGTCTTGCTGCGAATCATGCCGTCTACGTTGGACCTCACGGACGTCCCGTACGGCTTGCTGGTCGGCGAGCTGCAGCGTCGCCTCGAGTGCGCGACCAAACCGGAACGACGTGTTGTGCTTCTCGGACCGCCTGGTACGTTATTCAGTATTTACATTTTACTTGCTACTGTTATATGATATCGATATCACTCACCCCATATTGTTTTCGTTCATTTTTCATTCAGGATGCGGAAAGGGTACGCAGTCGCCAGCGTTGAAGCGCGACTTCTGCCTCTGCCACCTCGCGACGGGTGACATGCTGCGCGCCGCTGTTGGCGCAGGAACGCCCAACGGACTCCGCGCCAAGGCGGCGATGGAAAGCGGGGCGCTCGTTACCGATGACATTGTCATTGGCATCATCGAGGAAGCGACCAAAAAACCCGAGTGCCGAAACGGTTTCATCCTCGACGGCTTCCCGCGAAACGTCACGCAGGCACAGGCACTCGACCAGATGCTCGCCTCCAAGGGTGTCGCCATCGACAAGGTGCTCAACTTCGAAGTGCCAGACAGCCTGCTCGTCGAACGTGTCACCGGACGGCTCGTACACCCAGCCTCAGGACGCTCGTACCACGAGAAGTTTGCGCCACCCAAGGTCTCGATGACGGACGACGTGACTGGTGAGCCGCTCATTCGAAGGAAAGACGACAACGCAGACACGCTCAAGGCGCGACTTAGCACCTTCCACAGCCAGACGGCACCCGTCATCGACTACTATAAGAAGCAGGGCGCGCTCGTGAACATCAAGGCGGACAACCCGTTCGACAAGGTGAAGACTGCCATCTTCGGCGCGCTCAACAAGTGAGCTAAGATTGCTCATTCAGTAATGGGTATTTACATAATATCACATCATATCGTCTTGTCGAGTCGCTGGTCTTGTCATCCACATTTATGGACGCGAGAGCGGAAGGAAAGGTAGCGCGACGACGTCCTTCGCGCGAATCGTCTCGTAGACAAGTATCGCGTTGCGAGCGTCGTTCGCCTTGACGCGCTCGTCGATTTCTTCCACGCTCCTCTTGACGGGATTGTTGCTTTTGGGGCCCCACGCCGCGAGATGGCGCTTGCGCACACGGCGCATGCAGCCATCGACGTCGGCGTCGATGAAAAACTTGTGCTGCATGCATTTCGAAGCGCGTTGCCACGCCGGCGAAACGCGCACGTCGACGGCACACCCGACGCCGTCGTCGCCGCCCTCGAATTCCTGCTCCCCAGCGCTCGTGCGCGCGTCGTCGGTGAGGTAGAGGTACAAACCTTCGACGATGACGACTGGCGCCGAGCTTGGGACGAGGACGTCGTCGTCAACAGGGTCTCCCACGCCGTGGTCAAAGCTTGGTAGTCGAACATCCTCCTTCTCGTAGGCGCTCGCCAAACGCTCGACGCCGTCAGCAAATCTGTCGGCGTCGAAGGTCCAGTGAGCACCCCTTCTCGCTTTTGCGAGAGTGGCATTTTCCATGCGGTTCAAGTCGGCGCGGCGTGTGTGATATCCGTCCATGGGTACGACGACGCAAGCGTTTCTGCTGTTGAGCGCCTCGTTGACGCGCTCGCGGAGGTGTCTCGCCATCGTAGATTTCCCCGATCCCGGTGCGCCGGCAACACCCGCAATGATGCGCGTATTGGAAAGTTTGTGCGACGTCGCGAGCACGTCAGCGAGTCTGAGCACGAGTTCATCTGCGGTCTGTACGTCTGCCCATCTATTACTGTCTGTCCCGCTAATCTGCTGATTCGAACAACAACACTGGGACACCTTAACGCGTCCCACAACCTGGGGACACCTTAAGGCGTCCCGAGCACTACCTGCACTCCTCCTGCGAGTGGTATCCTGAGCTTGTCTTGCTGGTATGTTGCACGGAACACCTTTGAAACCTGTAAGAAACATGCCTTGAGCGAACGACAAAAAAAAAAGATAAAAAGATAAATGAACAGATACGGGAAAAGATTATCTATCACCGAAGTCCCGAAGTCCCGAACCCCGAAAGGTGAACCCCGAAGTCCCGATATCCGACCCGAACCCGAGGCACGAGTGAGGCACGAGGAAGTAGGAAGGTAGACGCCTTTCATCGACCTGTAGACGCCTTTGATCCATGATCATACTGTACCATGCAAGAGTCAAGACCTCCATGCAAGGCATGCAGTATGTACGCACCATGATGCACTTGATCGGCTGATCATGCTCGTCCTCTGGTAAACCTTTACCGTACCGTACCCCGTGGTGGTCCTTCTCCAATCTCCCTCCAAATCGACAGATCGACAATCGTCCATGATGGCCACATTGAGGTGGTCAATTTACATAGTTCGCCCCATCCATGGCTTCCATGCGTGTGTACAAGGCCGAGACCAGCCGACAGGCCGAGGCGCGCGCTCCCCCATCTAGACCACCTCAAACCCCATTCATTGGGTGGAATCCAACCAGTTGCGTGCACTGTGGGAAAGGCGAATTAAAGGGAGGGAGCCGCTCTCCAGTCGTCTGATTTGATCGACAATAATAGTTATGCCTCCATTGGATGGAGCTTCCGGAGGGAGGTTGAACTGGAGCTTGCACGACCTAATCACCTGATCGATGAGAGGAGTCTACGATAGTCTAGGGAGAGGAGCCGCCTAATCAGTGTTTCTTGTACCTTGATTATTGAGGCTCGAATCCCCTTGTTCCTGGCCGCAGATCAGTTTCCACCTGGAGGACAAGCTCAACTCCACTCAACTCCGCCGACGGTTTCGGCCGATCAATCGCCGGCCATCATCGGTCATCATCAGCTTGCTGTGTCTCTGTTTCTTGGATAAGTAAGAGTGTTTCTTTGAGCTTTCTTATAGACGTCGGCCGCGTCGCCTTGTCCTGCCTTAATATAGCTCTACATTAATTTTTAATTTTTTTTTCCTAGTATGTTCCTCGCGCGATTGAGAAGATACGCCGACCTCGCGCCGGGTTGGGGACACACGGACGAGGAACTCGCGACGACGGACGATGCGTCGGCGAGCGCGCAGGTCGTCGAAGTCGCACCCGCAGGTGCGCCGGCGCCGCACGTTCCGGACGTCGAGGTGAAGGATGTTGACAGTGCGCTCATTGTCGCCGCCGCGCACGTCAGGCGCGCGGCGCTTGCGACCATTGCGCCGTTCAGAAGGGCGTGGCACTTCGTCGCAAACCACACATTCAGGCCACTCGCTAGGCGGCTCGGCGTCGAAGAGAGCTTCCTCCTCACAATACTGTGCCTATTCGTATCACTCCTTCTTGTCCTGCTCATTCAAAACGGACACCTGCTCATTGGCCTGTCCGCTAAGACGGGCAGTCTGAGTACCGCGAACGTGCTCATGCGCACTGCGCGGCAGCACAAGGACAACGTCGTCGAGCAGACACGCGACAAAGGCTGGGACGCGACGGAAAATCCTGTCGAGGACCTGCGCATGTTCATGGAGTTCTGCAGGGAGGGCATGACGAACCTTAAGCAGCAGGAAGCGGCGGCTTACCGGCGAGAGGATAAGTTCGAGTATCGGCAGTGGAACGGACAAGACGGATTCGTCGCCAGCCCGCCGCCGCCGATATCGGGGCATATCACCGCGAACGACTGCCTACAGTGGATGGTCAGTCAGCTGCACCTGCAGAACGACATGATGACGCACATCTCACAGCGTGACATCCACGTCGAGAATGCGAACGAGCGCGCGCGCGCCGCACAGCAGAGTGAAAATCAGCACAAAGCCGTGGCGCACCAGATGACGAGAGAGAATCAAAGAATTAATAAGGCGATGGTGAAGAACGACAAGGATACGCACAAGATCGCAATGAACTTTAAGAAAATCACTCAGCACGCCCTGCCAGCCTCAAGTCGCATTGGGCAGATGCGCGCCGGCATGTGGGAGAAGTGGCGCAAGAGCGGACTAACGACCGACTCACACGTCATCCCGGCACACGCGCCAAAGCATCCTGTAGGATGATGAACGGCGCGCTGTCACGAGTAAAAAGACATGTCATTTCTTCTGAACTGTTTTTTCTTTAGTTTACTACATGGCCGCACGTCTTGCGCGTATGTCCTGCAGATACTTTCCTCGCAGACCAAAGCCGAGGTTCATCATGGCGATCTGGATCGTTGTCAACGTGATAGGAACAGCCCACCACATGGTGCGCATACACCCAACGGCATTCGATGGAGCTGCATTGTCCGACAGCGGCGCGTCTCTCACCCAGCCGCATCGATCCAAAACGAAGACGGTTGCCATCGGCACAAGACTCTCGGCCCACACGGTGAAGAAACTGCGTGCGGCAAAGAATGTAGATGACAGCGGCATCGTTCGTTTGTGCAGCACGCAGTCTTCGTCGACGAGATCGCTAATGAACATACCGACCACCGCCTTGTGGCTTGCGAATACGACACTCGCAATGAGCGCGATCGGTATGAAGAAAGTTGGATTCCAGCTCACAACCGCGAAGCTGGTAATGCCCATGGCTAGGCTGATTAAGCAACCCACCAGGAACACACTGTACAAGCTGTTCGTCTCAACGGCGGGCAGCACGATGAGAAAAGACGCAGCTCCTTGCACCATGCGCGCGATTCCCATCAGTGTCGGGCCTTGACCTTCCGCCCACGTGCCCTTGAGAAGCTCGCGGCTGAAAATGTTGAAGAATTTCATCTGAAAGCACGTGTTGCAGTACACGCAAAATTGCGTGAGCAGCCACACGACGAAGTGCTTATTTCCGGCGATTTGCTTTGCGGTGCTGATCCATCCCGATGTTGCGGCACTTTCATTTGAGGATGGCGTGATTTTGGGTGTTGGCTGCTTCGACCGCGGCGATGGTGACTTGCGCATGGAGCGGATGGTTGAGGCGGGTGCGGCGGATGATGGTGATGATGACGGTGATGATGACGGTGATGATGGACGTTGTGACGACGATGGCGCAGATTTCTTGCCATCTTTCCTTGCTTTCTCCTCGCGCTCGAGCACATCGGTGAGCGTTCGCGCGCTCCATCTCATGATCGTCCAGCTCACGGCAACGAGACCTGCGCACATGACTTGGAAACGCGTCAGCTTGTTGGGATCCCATATGTGCCCTGCGCACAGCACGACGACGCTCGTGCACATGAGCGCGATGATTTCAAAGCGCTTACACAGCGTTCGCGTGTGCAAGCTCTGCGATATGTCTGTGCCGAGCGCTTGGTGGCTGACGGACATGTACGAAGCCGCACAGTCCCACACGCAGATTGATACGACGTTGTGTATTCCTTTGATGGTGTCGTTTGTCGTGCTCCACGGCACGAGCATGAGCATGTACGAAAACGCGCATATGGGCCCTCCGTAAGTGTACGCGCATGCGTGTCTCAGCGCGGGCGTGCTTCCCTTGTGCAAGTAGTGTGCGAGCAGAGCCATGAGCGTGTCGTCGACGGAGTTCCACGCGCCGAGTGCGGACTGTCCGGTGTAGAACCACGGCCGCGACAGTTTGAATGCGTCAAGGAAAAGCTGCACGCTGTACGTTTGGTACGTCGTCTTGAGGCAGTTGAAGGCGAAGTATGCGCTGCCGTACGCGACAGCCTTTCTGACTTCGTCGTCCCACGTTTGGTTTTTGGTGAACAGTGGCTTGATGACATCGCGGTACAAGCTCACTGGCGCCGCGTGTTGGTCTGTATCGTTGGACTTGGACAACTTGGCTGATGATATTGGTGTCGAGTTTGCTTTCGCCTTCCTTGCTCGCGTCGGGGATGGCGACGATTGACTTGCTGGCGCCAAGTTGTTTCTTCTCGCGTGAACGGTTCGTTTCCTTGGCAGCCTTGACTCGTTTGCGCCGGCCGCGTTCTTGTTATTTTTCCTGTCGTCGTCGCCATTTCTCTGGTCTCCGGCCACCACCACCATACTACACCTGTAGTACTATTGGGTACTACTATGTGCAAGAGCTGTCAAGTAATACAGTACCAAGCCAAGCCCAAGTGACCAAAAACACCGGGCAACAAGCGCAAGTAACCAACGCTCCACCTCACGCCCGACCGACCGACCGAACGCCACCTGTAGACGCCACAGAAGACCGGGAGATCGCGAGTTGATCAGTTGACGTGATTGCAAGAATTGCAAAAATTGCAAGGCGCGTGCTCTGTCGAGTGAACTAGAGTATTCTACCGGGTACGATCAGAGGGTTGGGAACTGATCAGTTGGATCAAGGACTTCTCTTGTTCGACTATAGCACTACGAATAGGCGTTGTGGTTGTGGTAAAGGTAGTTGGCGGACGATTCTTTAACTAAGAACGATGCGCAGTGGCCTTGCATGATGCATGATGCATGTTCCTCCCTGTTGCCTGTTTGTTGCCTGTTGTGCCCGGTGGACATAAGTTATTTCCTTTTGGACTTTGGAGTCCCGTCCTTCTTCGCAAGTGGCAACTCCACTGGTAAAGTTTACCACCACGGGTAC
The DNA here is from genome assembly GCA_938743325.2 of Pycnococcus provasolii. Classification (NCBI taxonomy): domain Eukaryota; kingdom Viridiplantae; phylum Chlorophyta; class Pseudoscourfieldiophyceae; order Pseudoscourfieldiales; family Pycnococcaceae; genus Pycnococcus; species Pycnococcus provasolii. Next base: position 325,350 of record OW568895.1, read on the forward strand.
CAAGAATCAGGTCCAAGAATCGCACCATCACACCATGAGCTCACTGGCAGTTGCCAGTTGCCAGCTGCTGCCAGTAAACTTACCTACCTTTATTCTCTTTATAGACAGTGAGCAGACTGCCAGGCTGAGAGGCACTGAGAGGCACTGAGGCAGCTGAGAGGCTGAGAGGCAGGAGGCTGAGAGGCAGGAGGCTCGTCGAATGGACTTGTAATTCACGACGGTGTCAAGAGGAAAACAACCCAACCCCTAATTCTGAAACCCCTTGGGGTGGAAGCTCTTGCATCTCCTAATTATTTGCTAAGTCGGAGCTACAGGTCGGGGGAGGGGCGCCTCATAACGGAGATTTTGGTCGGAGGAGGGGCGCCTCATAACGGAGATTTTGGTCGGAGGAGGGGCGCCTCATAACGGAGATTTTGGTCGAAGAAAGAATGGAACATCCCCCCTTTTTTTGAACGCCCTTGGGCAATTGACAGATGGATGGGGACACCTTGGTCGGTGGCTACAGGTCGGTGGAGGGGGCGCTTCATGGGGAGTTTAAAAATTGCGGGATTGTTCGGGGCCAGAGGTCGGGCAACCTTTTTCTCCATCGGCAACCTTTTTTTGATCGGGGCTCCAGGTCGGAGGGAAGTGGGCAAATTTTGTTGGTCGGCGCCAAGGTCGGGAGGCATTGCCGCTCATCGCGCCTTTGTTGCGAGGGTCTCCAAGTCGGACGGAGAGGTCGGCATTTCGGCAACATCTTTGTTGGTCGGGGCTCCAGGTCGGTGGGGGAAGGGTGGGTGGCATGGGTGGATTCGCAGTTCGGTGGGATGGGTGGTGTAGTCGAGGAGGGGGAATGTCTCTAAAAAATGGGGGTTTCAGCTCTAGGCCCCCGGCCACCTTATTTATAAAAACCATGAAACCCCGAACGAGTTCCCCGACCCGAACCGACCCGTTGTTCTCGCTCGGAACCTTCTTCTAGGGTAGTCGCGATATGGTCGCCTATTCGGTCAATCATTCCCAATTAACGCATTCGTGTTCACGTCCAAAGTTGCCTACACAGACTATGTCGTCCAACGCAGCTTTGCGTCAGCAAGTCGCTCAGTTCGAGAAAACCGTAGACCCGTCCAACTCATCACAAGTCGCCGCTTTGAACGACATGAGAAAGGCGCTCTCTGACCTCGAACGTACGCGAGGTGTGTGGTCAAACACGGCATCCACGAACGAACGTGACTGGAACGCAGCGCCGGCATCAGCCCCATCGGCAAACTCTTCACTCGGGTCGAAGAAGCAGAAAGACCCGTTCGACCCTAGGTACAACGAAGAGTACCAGGCGTACAAGCAGTACAAGGCGAAACAACAACAGTTTGATGAGGGAGTGGGAGCTTCTGGAGAAGGAGACAGGGCGCGCAAACTCGCGGCGAAAGGAAACTCGGCAGCCGCGTCGGCGAACCAACAAAGGGTGAAAAAAGCACGCGACGAGTACTTCAAGATGAGAGGACTCGAATTCAACGACTAGCTATTTGGACCCGCGAGACTGTTCTCGACTAGCGTAGTTCTAATATTGTAACCTTTTGTGTTGTTTTTCAGTTTTTTTTTGGTCTTTAGTCACTGTGTGCCTTGTTACACTTCTTCTATCTTGCAAACAGGTACAAGCTATTCGTCGCCGCCGCTGCCACCACGGGACGATGCGGGTGCCATGCTAAATGCAGAACTTTCGACTGGAAGTCCATTGGCACGCCGGAGAGCGACTTCTCGCTCGCCTGGGCGTTCAACTTGGACACGCCGTTAGCCGAAAGATACTGCCCGTTGTAACGGTTTGGCTGCTTCGAACTCTCCAGCAGCTGGTGTGCCGCGCTCGACTCTGCCATCTCAATCGGGGCGCCGGAAATCGCCATTTTGGCGTCAAAAACGCGGAAGAGATTAGAGTATGAGCCCGTGCACAGATATCGTGTGCCAATGACGCTCGACGCGTCAGTGGGGCTGGTGCGAGGCGAGTGGTAACCTCCGCTCGCGCAGCACTCAAACTTGTCGAACACGTTGTCACTCTCGTACAGGTCGCCGAGGCGAGGCCTAATGTGCTCGTGGATCCAGTACGTCGCAATCGGCCCACGGCCGTCCATGGCGACATCCCACAGCTTCAGACTCATGTAGTCGCGGCTGAGAATGAAACGCCCGCTGCCGACGAACTTCATGTCGGTAATCGACGCGATGATTTCGCTGAAGAAAGCTTTCGTGCCTCCGTTTCCGTTCGCGCTGCCACCGGTGCCCTGCGATGCCTCGAACACCTTGGCGTGCCTGTCGCACAGTGCTCGCTCGCGCATGTCGGAGAGGCGGATGCAACCCTTGCTCGAAGCGTAGCCAAACACGCTGCAGCTGCTCGGGTGGAAATCAGTCGTCGTTATCACCTCCGTGAGGTTTTCCATGTTCGTCGGCTTGATGTCGACGATGTTGAACGCCTGGTGAGCCACCTCGAGGTTCCATAGGATTATGCGGAGGTCGTCGCTGGAGAGGAACGTCTCCCCGTCGCAGTTTGACGACAGGCTGTTGATGTGGTACGCGTGCGCATTGCTGAAGACGCGGCGGTTGCGTGCGGTGAGAACTCCTTTGGGTTTTCGTAGGCGTGGCAGCCGCAGCGACGCGGCAGCACCGCTGCCGTAGCGTCTTGCGAGGTCCTCGGCGGCGGCGTAGTCGCACCTTGGCGCCATGCCCGACGCGGCTGACGTTCCGTCCATGCCTGTGTCCGCGGCGGTCGCCGGCGCGTACGCCGGGCCCGAGTCCGACGACGACGGAGACGTGCGAACATTGTACTCGGCAACGTCTCTCACTTTCTTCTCGTACACCTTCCACAGCTTGACTGTCTTGTCGTTGGCGGACAGGAGGAAGTGCGAGTTGTTTGTGCCGTTGCACCACCTGATCTGGTTAATCTTCTCCTCAATCTCGAGGCTTTTGAGAAAGTCAAACTCAGGCTCGTGGCTTTGAAACTCCGTGCTGTACCGAAACTCCGTTCGCCGTTTGTTTCCGTGTCTGCGTCTCACTTTTCCGTTCGCCAAGTCGTCCGGACTGCATGCGGCGTTAGGCGCGCATTCGGCGTCATCGTCGTCGACTCGCTCGAACAGCACGACGCGTCCCCCTCGGTCACCAGTCGCGAGGTGCTCGCCGTCGTGGCTGAACTCCAGCGCGCTGATGAGGTCCGCCTCGTGCACCTCCTCACCCGGGCTCCGTTCGCCGAAGCACTGGCTGAAGGTGAAGCAGAGCGGATTGCTGCTAGACGAGTCACTGTAGTCACTGTCCACGCTGAAGTCACCGAGGTCGACCTTGGACGGCGTTTTTTCTCTCGCGGGCGGCGTTTCTCCTGTGCTGAACATCTTAGGCGACGAGCTTGTGTATGCGTTTGTGGGAACGTCAATCGCCACGGACGTTGCCATCCTCAAGGCCGTCGCACTATGCCACTATGGACTCCTTCCCGAAGGCTTCGCCAGGTCAGGTGGTGCTGGCAAGGCTTCAACGGGTTTAAAGGCAAGAACGCCGTTGCAAACTGCTCAGAAGCTACGTAGTGCGACACGATGCGATACAAGACACCTACCAACCTGTGCACGGCAATGGCCCCCCCCAGGGGAGTGGGAGAGGCAAAAGCCGCGTGCCCCCTAAGGTTAAGGTTTTAGTAGTATCCCCTAGCTAGAAACCCCAGGCAGGGGTTTTCCCCTTCCCGTAAAACCCACAATGCATTCCGTTGGGGCCCACCCACTTTCGGTTAGGGTTAGGGTTAGGCAAATAATGGCGTTGTCCTAGAAGAACCACTCGTGATGCATTGGCTCCTCGAGGGGTCCTGTCCTGCTTAATTAAGCCTGCTTGCTGCCTCATGCATGGACGCGTAGTTCTAGACTTCTAGGGAACTACGGTGTGCGACTGCCCAAAGGCATAAGGCATTTGTCGGCGACGCGCATTGGTGGCCCCTTGGTATCACCTTGTCCATTGTGGGCTGCACCTTGCAAGTGGCCTCGAGAGATGTCCTTGTTGGAAAGAAATCCTTTGGAAAAAACGCACAAAAAGGTTGGAAAAAAAGTTTTTGGGAAGGTTGGTTTCGCCTTTGTTTTTGCTTTGTTTTCGCCTTGGTAGTTGGTACGAACATGGCATGGTAGGCGCCGGCGGGCCTCCTTTGGTATCATGGACCCAATGTACTTGTTTGGCTTCAACAAGCCAACAAAAATCAAAATGAGGTTGTAACGGCTCGGAAGGTCAGAGGGAAGAACTCACATAAAATCATACAAAAATACGCACATGAGCACTTCACATGGCTGCACGGTCTGAATACCAGCAAAAGGGCGAAAAATGCATGCAAACAACGTAAATGATCAGGGGAGGATCGCGATGGTTTTGGCATGTCTCGTTCGGTGCCAGACCAATTGCGCTAATTCATGCGCTTGCATCGATGCGCGCGACAGGACAGGACAAAAAAAAACATGAAGCGACGATTCCTCTCCCCCCTCCTTCTGCGACACACAAACACTCACCACCGCAAGCTACCCGCATGTCGCCGTTTCTTGCACTTTCACCGGTACGAGCGAGAGGTACCTGCACATCTTTACGTCTGCACCAGGACGAAAGAACCACTCCAGGCCCCTGGGAACTGACCAAGCTCAAGGCGTAAGGGTCCCCCAAGGTGGGACTGTGTGCGAGGAGTCCCACCATGACATAACCTTAGGTAAGTAAGTGGTGGAACTGCAACCTGCCGGGAACACCTACCTTTAAGGTTGTTTCTAAACTTGTTTGTAACTTGTAAGCAACAGAGGGAATTTGGAGTGCGAATGAGGTGGTCAAAAAAGACAAGCTTGTACATACCTTTATGAAGGAAGCAAACAAGGTTACAAGGGCTTCTGCACCGTCCGTGTATATCTGTATATTGCGCTTGCTCGAATCTGCATACAGTAAGTCGTCCAATATCAAATCACTTTACGCGTCCCTCCCTCCTCGAGTCTCCGAGAACTCGAGGCTCCGGTGAGCTCCAGTCGACTGGTTTCGGACGCGTCCGCGCTCGCTAAGGGTACCTGTATTTCACATACTGGGCTCGAATGGCCGCGCGTGCTGGTGTTGGCGGTGGTGGCCCTGGCCCTGGCCCTGGCCCTGCCTTGCAACCACACCAAAGAAGGCCCTTGTTGCTGCTTTTCAGAGGCGTCGCCCTGCTGGTCTTTGTCTGCCTCGCGTTCAACGGTATCGAACTTCTCGTTACAAACGGACAACAGGTCGGTGGGGGAGGATCCATAAGTACGTACAAAGTCGTGCGCGAAGTCGTCGAGTGGTACGACAGCGCCGGTTCCTCCAACGGAAGTGGCAACGCGCGAAATAGCAACGTCGTCGAGGATGTGCCGCCGTCGCCGACGCCAACACGTACCAACACTGCACAAACAATACCGCACCCTGCAGTCGACGTCTACAGCGAATACGAAGACAGCATGAACGAGGCAGCTTATCCCAGTCCGCCGTGGTGGCTGAACTTCTTCTACCAAAGCATCGTGTGGTCTGCCGTCGTCGGATCTGCTGGCGCTGTGCTCATCGCCGGTGCAGTTGCATACAACGTTGCTCAGGCACCCGCGAAAGGCGTCGCGGTGGTCACACCCGCGACGGGAGGTCGAGCTTGGGCGACACCAATAACAACGTCACCCGCGACACATGATGCCACCACCACCACAGATTCCAAAGATGCGGCGGAGCCCAAATATGTCGAGACTCTGCCTTCGAGCACGCCACGAGCGAAAGTGGTTGAGGCACCGCCATCCAAAACACGAGTCGAGGATTACGCACCCGGAGCACACGTGCAAGGCGCACGCCCTTTCGCGCCGCATAGCGACACGGTTCAGACGAAGCCAGAGATGCCTGTGACTTCGACGTCGTCAAGCCGCACGACGAAGCGGCGGCGAGTCGTCGCACGCCGCCGCCAGTCCGCGCTTTCGAACCTTGAGGGCGTATCACTGGGACCCAAACGAAACAGACATGCGGCACAACTGCCGCCGCCGCTATCGCCACCGCCACCACCGCCGCCACCATCGCAACAACAAGGGCCGACCGTCCATCCGACGCCACCAATGCCCGAGGACAACTCGGACGACGAGGAGGTAGATCTGATGGTGCCGCTACCGCCGCACTCGTACGCCGACATCTCACCGCGAATCTCTCCTCGCGTGCGTGAGCAGCACGTGTGTCAAGGTGACTCGTCCATCGACGCATCGAGCGTGAGCGATATTGCCGTGCGCACGATCAAAGCGTGCGTGCGAAGCTGCGTGACACACGTGGCGGTTGCGAGTGCCCTTGTGCAGGCGTGTGTCTGCGCACCTGTATGGCTTGTGGCTCTAGCGTACGGCATTCTCACCGGCGACACGAGTCGTCTTCGCTCGTTTTCGCTGGTAGAGGAGAAGAACGCGCGAGTGGAGCGGAATTCTTCTGAGAGGAGGGTGGAGGATAAGCCTTCTTCTTCGCCTTCGTCACTGGTTGTGAACTTCTCCATGAAAGCGTCATCTCGCGTCGCATTTCTGTGCATCAGCCCGTATTACTACTCGTCTTTATTTTGCTATCGCGTCGTGCGCGGCAGTGTCTCTGCGGCCTTGCAAACCGTCCTGTAATCGACTCTATTTTATTTATTTATTTTTGTTTTAAGAAAACGCCGATTTTCCAAACAACAACGAGGACTGTTTGCTGTACACGACAACTACTCCGTGTGCACCTTGAAAGTTTTTGTCAATCAGCCAGCCGGAATGTTACGTCACGAGCAGCGGACAACGATTCATCTTCATATTTTTTCTTATATTGGTAAGTCAGTTTACGTTGTTACTTCTGCAAGTCCGCTTGCTAAGCTACCAACAAAAGGTGGGGAGTGTACATTTATTTAATCCACGTCCTGCATAGCCTTCACCTCATCCTCCGTGAACTTGCCCTTGCCCTTCTCGGCACCAGCCGCGCCCTTCTTCCTCTCGAGCAGGGACTTGCGGTCCTTGTCGAGCTTCAGCTTCGTAAGCACGCACTTCGACGGGTCAAGTCCCACCTGCACTGTCGATCCGTTCACCTTCTCGCGCGTGATGCGCTCAACGTGGATCACCCACTTCTTGCGGTACACTTGTATCACCTTTCCCTCGCGACCCTTGTACGTGCCCCGCACCACAGACACCTCGTCATCCTTTCGGACAGGCAGGCTGCGCACACCGTACTTGCTGCGCAGGTCCTGGCTGAGTGCCGAGGACATGAGCTTGCGCCTCTCATGGCTGGGTGCCGTGAAGTGCGCCTTGCGCGACTTGCGACGCGAGCTGCTGACGTTCGGGTTGAACTTCATCGTTCTGTTCTCTCAGCCTGAAATATATTGTATGTGAGGTTGTTTGTGGTTGGAAGTGTGAGTGACGTGAATTTCATCCATCTTTGTGCGTGCGCTTTTTCTTTCTTTTTTTTGTGTGTGTTCTCCTGTTCATCATCATCCCACAACCCACCAACCACCTGTTGGCACGCCTGTCTGTGAGCATCCCCTCCTTCACCATCACCACCACCACCACCACCACCACCACGTCGTCGTCGTCGTCGAGCGACCGATCGATCCACCATGACCCGAGGACTCGTAACAAGCCCTTTCGCTTTTCACAAGGCGCTTGAACAAGGATCACACAAGCGTCACAACCACCACAACCACAAGCTTCATTCCAACAAGCCTCCAACCACCAAAAGGACACACGAACGCCTGGACATGGTACGTACCTCGCCTGGAAAGCAGCGACCGAGACGGCAGAATGCCGACGAAGAAAGGCGTCGGCGGAGAGGGGGGGGTCCCGTGACCACGGCGGCGCGAAGGGGTATCCTCCGAATCCCCGTCGATTTGGCATTTGGGGCCCGAACCAATGTGTTTGGGGGTTTGGAAGTTTGGGGTTTCATTTGGGGAAATTTGATTCGGGGTTTGGAAGTTTCCATTTTTAGTTTTTTTTTTTTCTGTCGGGATTTTTCCATTTGGGGGTTTGGAAGTTTCCGTGTTTTTCTGGAGTTCTCGGTTTTCGGGGTTCTTTCTTTCTAAAAGGAAACAAGTCCACCCAGGCTCCCAGGCGCATGGTAACTAGCAAGGAAACAGCTCCCCTGGGGGGCAAACGGAAACCCTTCGGGACCCAGGGTTAGGGTTAGGGTTAGGGTTAGGGCTAGGGCTAGGGTTAGGTTGCCACGGAACTCCAACCCCCTTTCTTTCTTTCTTAACAAACAAACAACCTTAGCAGCTTAGCGAGAGGAGTTACAGAGTCACAGATGGTATTAATATTACAGTACAGTTTACCGTAGTAGTTGCTGCGAAGCGTGTCGTCGTTAAGGTAAAGGTAAGTATGTATAACTGCACCTCGGGACCCTTACTTATGTATATGTCATAACCAACCAAAAAATAAAAAATGACGGTTGTTGGGACCACCACGGTCACGGGTGACATACATGCTGTATTAATACTTGGACAAATATTTATTTATTTTTTTGAAAATTTTCTCTTTTTTTAAATCGAATGTTCTTACCCACACAAACACACACACACACACACACACACTCGTGAATCACACACGCATCATTAATTTTCTCCAAATGCTTTTTTTTTCTCCATATGTGCGTCACGTCCCAAAATGTTCCTCTCTTCGTCTGCTGACGAAAGGACTTATAATAATATAACAATTCGCCACATCATCAATCAAATGGAATTCCTCTTCTTGTTATATGCTGCTAATCAGCGGCTCCTTTTTTTTTAGCATCCGATAAAGTGCGTTCCTGAACTTTCCGCACCGTACGAAATTACCATGCCACCTGTCACCTTAGCACCTACATGCTCATACCTAAGGTTCTCAGGTGCATCGGGAATCGTCGCCACAATCTGCGTCCATGAAGATGCAGCAATGTTGTACTTCCACACCGACCCGATCCCCATCGTCTGGCTCGACGAGCTACCGCCGTGCACGTACACAAACTCTGCGTCTGCTGCCATGATGTGCTCGATGCGACCAGCCATGCCCTCGGGCACGGTGGAGCTCAAGTCGGTGCACGTCACAAACGTGGCGTTCACCTTACAAGACATGAAATCTGTCGTGAACTGTCCTGAAACAAGTCCACCAAACACGTAGTACGTATCAGTGCCGGAGACTGCGGCCGCCGCATGTCCGTAACGAGCCCCAAGGCTCGCGCCATCCTCCATCAGTTTTGTCCACTTGTTCGTCTTCGCGTCAAACGCCCATGTGTCCGAGTACGCCGCACGACCTCCACTTCCTCCGCTCACAATCATCATGCCGCCAACCATCACCGCGGCGTGATCCGATCGTGGTGCTGGCTTCTCCGGCTCCGTCGCGTCGCCGAGTGTGCCTGGACGGTGGAACGTCCACTCCTGCGTCGTGATGTTGAAGCTCCAGACGTCGTTGTAGTGGAATGCACTACGTTCGCCTCCAAATACCACAATGGTGTCTCCGTCCAGCACGGCGCTGTGCGCGTTGCGCGGGGGCGGATTCGTCGTCGTCGATGGCACGATGCGAGTCCACGTGCGCGATCCCGCCAACTTAGACACCGGCTCCTCGGCGCCCATCGACAGCTCGAGGCCCTTGGGGTACGCTGTCGCATACACCGCATCCCAGAGCGCCATGCCAAGGTTGCCAGTGCCATTCACGAACGTGTGCGAGTGGCCCGCGGACAGCGTCACCGCCTCCAACTTAGCGCTCGAGGGGCTTCCGAGATTTTGCACCATCACGCCGTTGATCGAGATGGTTCCCTCCGTCGCAGACGTAACCTTGATCTCCAGCAACTGCCAGGCGGCGGAACGCTTGTCCATCGGAGACGAAATCCAAGGCGATGCCGAGCAGTACTCCGTCGCGTGGCACAACGTGTTCACGCCCACGGAAGCGCTGCGAAGGCCGCGCGCCTCGATGCCGTCGGCACTTCGAGCGCACATCGCGTAGTCCACGCTCGCGTAGTGGCTCGCGGAGACGGCGTCGTTGTCGTAAAGCCACGCGCGCATCACGTACGTGTCCAATCCCATTGGGGGGCTGCTGACAACGCTCTTCGTCTTGGCCGGAATGTGCAACGCGCACTTGCCGTGCATGGCAATGTGATCGCACGTCACGGACACCTCGCCAAACATCGAGTCGTTCTCGCAAGCAGCAGGGGTGGAGAACTGGCTCTTCGCCAGGTCGCCGTCCTCGAAGCTCTCGTACATATCGAAAACCGTCGAGAGGTCCGTGGCGGCGAGGCTCGTTTCAAGCCGCGCCGCTCCGTAGTACAGGTCAATAGTCGTCGCGCCGGACGCCAGTGCACCAGCCCCGAGACGAGCAAACACCAACGTCTTCTCGTTGTTGCACCCGGGGAACGAGTCCACCACGAAGGGAAGCGTGGCACCATTGCTGCCGTCCGTGACGAGAAGATCTGCGCAGTCAGCCCTCAGCTTTCCGGCGCTCACGAGTGCGGCGGTGTCGAGCTCCATCATTACCGCCACAGAGTCGGAGGTATTGGCCGCCTTGACGGCGATGGGAACGCGGTACGAAAATGATGCGAGCTTGTCAGCCTGTCCGTCGACATTTGACAGTTTGAGCACGTCGCTGAGGTAGTGGCGCGTCTTGCCCGCAGCTCCGCCAACGACGTACAGGTCATTCTTGTACACGACGCCAGCATGCTCGAAGCGATTCGCAGCCTCGGGCACCGTCATGCCATCCGTCAGCACGTGGCGGTACGCACCGCTTCCAATCTCAAGCTGTGTGGGCGTGCTGGCCACAACGCCGGCAGCCGTGGTGGACACGGACGCGATAAATGTGTAGATGCCCGGAACACCCGCGATCACCGCAACGGTGTACTCGCCCGTCGCCGCATTGAACGTTGTATACGTGGACGGGATGCCGATTGTGGGATCACCATCCGGCATCACGGTCACGACGAGATCCTGCTTCACGTGCACAATGTTCAGCGAGTTGTCCAGCAGAGTCACACTTACACTCGCGGTCGCACCAGCCTCCGTCGGCATCGCCTTCACGACGACGGACGACGGCTCGCCCGCAGCAATGTCCATTTTGACAAGCGGGATGGGCGCGCTCTGCGCCGTGCCAGGCACCATTTCCGCAAGAATCTGCATGTGATGAGGGCCCGTCTTCGCGCCGAGGATCTTTGCGTTGTACGTGTTGCCAAGCCCAGAGCCTCCCACGCAAAATCCGCGATTCGGAACAGACGTACGCGTCGACATAGGCGGATCGGCAGTCTCCGTGGGATAGCCCATCGGAAGCTCGTCGCTTGGTCCTTCCGCGTCGAAGTACTTGATGTTGCGCCGCGTCAGGAACGTCGAGAAAGCCGTCGAAGATCCATCAACGTAGTTGAATTCGCACTTGTCCTTCGCCGTGATGGTAAACGCCGGAGCCTCAGAGTTGGAGAACCACTCAGTCAGTCCCGGTCCGCTGTAAATCGAGTACTTCGCCGACGGGAAACCCGGTCCCTCGCCGGGCGCACTGAGCGGCGTGTCATCAACGGAATGGCCGGAGATGAGATTTGCCACCGACGGCGCATCAGCCGACGTCGTGACAAGCGTTCCCTGCAGACACGGCTGATCGGATCCATACGGATAGCACGCGGCGCCGATGCCGGCAAACGACGTGTTGCCACCCGGACCCACATTCAGAGGGAAGTACGCAGCCACCTTGGACAGAATTGCGGAGCTCGCCGTGGGCGGGCAGTACCCGAAATCTGCCACCTCCTCCGCCGAACGGCCGTGCGTGAGCAGCTTCACCTCGTCCAGCAGTCCGACGTAGTTGAACCCAAGCACGACCGGATTGTCGTACTTGTTGTCCGGAACAGCCTTGGTCGGCGACGCGATTCCGTTGGTACCCACCTGAGTTCCATCGAGGTACATCGAGATGGACGAACCGGTGTACGACACCGCCAGGTGATGCCACTGGTCATCCGAAATGGGTCCCGGGAACGCTCCCGTCACCTCCTCCGTGTTTCCCAATCCAAGGTAAATCGATCCGTACGCACTCGTGGCGTTCTTGAGCACCATGCTGAATGTCTTGGACGTCTTCTTTCCAATCGTGGACGGCGATCCCTTGAAGATGAGGTATGCATCGCTCGGCACGGCGGATGTCTTGAACCAAGCCTCCATCGTCGCGCCGTCACTTCCCGCGAGTTCGAGTGCCACGTTGTCAGCCGGTCCCTGTTCCGTGAAGGTGATGGTAGTGTTGCCGTCGAAGTAGACAGATTCGCCATCGCACACGTCAATGCAGATGTCGGCATATGGTGCCGACACCCTGGTGCCAAATAACCCCGTCCGAGGGTCTAGGGTTAGGGTAGGGTCATTAACCCTGATAACCTCATCCTTAGCCTCGAGCGTCACCTCGGAGGACCCGGGTGTTATCGTAGCCGCCAGGTTGACAATCACATCGCCGTAGCTGTTTTGAACCGAGTAGTCGAATGAGTCCGGCGGGCCAGAGAGTAGATAGGGGGTGAAAACGAGCTTCGTAGACGTGGTCGCGAATGGAGCCGCAGATGCAATCCGTGTCCACGGGGTCATGGCAGCCTTTGCTGGGAACGTCTCAGGACAGGCAATCTGGTATATCGCGTCGCCCGTCTTGGTCGCCAAGGCATCTGCACAGGTCGTCGGCACACCGGGATTCTGGCGTGCCCATATCGCCAGCATACCTTCAAAACCGTCATCCTTGTCCTTGTCAAATGTACCACACGCTCCACATGAAAATGGGCACATACCAGAAACCAGAGGCGCAAATGGATGGCCCACGTTGCAAAGGCCACCACCCTGAAGAGCTGGACAATCATTTCCAGCTCCGAAAATGATCGCCATGCCAGCATAGTCTTTGCAGGTGTAAGGCTCGGAGAGGAAGCCATCTGCGGGAAGGCTGCTAATCACAAAGCTTGGCTCAGCCGCTAACGATGCGGTGAGACGGTACTGCCCGGGGCCATGCGGCACGTACTTCGCCTCGTACACGCTACCGCCGACAGGCGACACCGTGGCGGACTGCACTGTGGGGCCCGCAAGATCCACCTTGAAGGTCTCGCTGCCTCCGAGGTCAGCCTTGCAGCCGTACGCATCCATAGCCTGGATCTGAAGCGTATTCACCACGCCGAAGCAGAGCTCTGTGCGGCTCGTGATCATGCTGTGCTTCGCACTCACCGCCGACGGACTGATTGGTGTGTCGAACACCTTCATCTCAGGCCACACATACGTCTTCACGGCACCGCAAGGAATTCCCTCGAATGTCACGTGGTACGATCCGTCTCCCGTGTCCATCACATCAGCTTCCTTGCTGAACGCGCACGCCGTGAAGTTGTACTTCCCGTCGCTGCCAACGGGCGGCGTCGAATCGCAAAGCGCCTGCGTCACGACGATCGGGTCTCCGCCGCGCATGCGCTTTTGGCCGCAGTAGCCACGGCGCGTCACCGTGAAGGCGCCCACCTTGCCCGAGTTCGTGCCGGAGAGATCGGCGCCGCTGAACGTGGACGCATGGAAATCCGTTTCGATGGCATCGCTCGTGGCGTTGACGAAAAGCGGCTCGAATCCGCTCACACTGCCGAACGACGCCTTTGTCGTGTTGTCATAGATGCTGCTCGAGAAACTCAGACGTTTCGTGTATTCGCGAAGAGGGCACTGCACGTACTTCTTCACCTCGTATGCAGCGGGCGTGCCCTGCTCGATAGTCAGGTCGTAGATGACACCGTTGAAGTCGTACGTGCCGGGAAGGCCCGCGCCATTTGGATAGCCCTGCCCGAGCACGAGCGTTGACGTCTTCACGGGGCCTCCAACAGACGTGAGAGGTGCCGCGCCACCGGCGAAGTTCACCTTGTCCGAGAGGATGCCGTCGACATAGAAGTACGCCGACGTTCCATCGTACGTCGCCGAGATGTGCGACCACCGGTGCGGCAAAAGGCGCGTGCGCCAGCTGTAAACCTCGCGGTACGACTGGCAGGGTTCGGACTTGCATCCAACGTGAACGGCGAGCCACGCAGCCTCATCCTGCACGCCAAAGGTAAGGAAGGAGTCTGAGGTGTCGCCATAGGCAGCCTTCGTGCCTTCCGTGGAAGCGACAATTTGCTTGCCACTGAGCTTGTACGGGTACACCCACGCGCCAATGTGGAATTCGTCCAGCGTGATGCTGACGTCGCCTGAAACTAGCGCGGAGGGATCCTTCGTCATGTCGATTGCATAACGACTCGTGAAGTACCGAGATGTGATCTCGCACGGAGACAGCGCACGTCCGTAAAACCAGGCCTCGTCAATAATGCCAGTTGTTACCACGGACGTCAGCTCGGTTGTCAACTTTCCATAGAAGAGGAACGTGGACATCATGGACTTGTAGTATGCCTCCTCCGCGGCTGACGCGGGTGCGCTGTTCACGTACACGGTTCCAGTCGTAGCTTCATTGTTGAACGAGTCAGTCACGAATGACACCATCTTCCAAGCGCCCATCGGGATGACAGGCGCCGAAGCACTTCCCGCAATGTTGTCGAGGAACATCCAGAAGATGAATGTGTGCGGCTGTCCAACCTTGAACCAATCGTTTGTCACTGGCGTAACGTATGCCGGCGTCAATGTCATGGGAAGAGTCCGAGCCGTGTTTGGCACCATGTCTCGACCAGCGGCTAGTCGTCCCACATTAATTGTTGTCGTATAGCCCTCTTGCTGACCGTCAAACGTCAAGTGATCGAGAACGTCAAGTTCCAGTCCCGCACGCTCCGGAGTGAAGGTAAAGTTTCCAGCATGGGTGTCACCGAAGTATTTGCCGTCATTCGTGGCTTGAACGACGTTCTCATAGCCGCAGCCCATGCCCTGCGTTGTCACAACCACCTTCAGCGGCTCCTTCGTGATCTTACCGGTGATCGTCGCCTTGAGCGCTGTCTTTCCGTTATCGAAGGATGTGCCAAACCACTGGCTGCGTGCGAAGTTCGAGCCCGTCAACGTCACCGGAGTGCCTCCCGTGACCGTTCCTGTGGACGGTGACATGCTCAGAATGGTGGCCGGCATCCAAGGTGCTGTGGACATCACAGGCTCAGGAGAGAAGAACGCGTCAGCCATGACCATGTCCGTGCCGTACACACCGCTGTCCGAGTGGAACGAGAGGAGCGGTGCAAATGGAATAGGTGCACCGATTCCATCTTCCGAAGCTTGCATCTTCGCAAACTTGATATCGTCCATTCCGTACTGACCACCGCCGAGCAGGTTGCGTCGGCCACCGTCAATCGCACGGCGGCCAGCCACAGCCATCTGCGGAGCGGCCGTCGTCGTCCCCGGTGACGGCGGCGGCGACGGCGGCGGCGAATCAGGCGGTGGCGGCGGCGAAGGCACGTAGTGGCGCGCAAAATCGTAGTAGCACTGCACGGGGCTTGGCGGATGCGGGTGGTGCTTCTTCATGAAGTCGTACGTGTAGTCCGGGTCACTCGAAATCGTGAGCTCATCCACGAGGCCGTAGAAGTATGAATCTGCCGCACCCGCGAGGTTGTAGTCAGCGCACGCCGTGACACTTCCCGTTGCCTTGGGGAATGACATTGTGGTGAAGTTCGCCACCATTTCACCGTTCACCTCCAGAGTTCCAAACCCTGCGCCGCCTTGCGACTTGCGCTTCACTGAAACGCGCACGAAGTACCACTCGTTCGGTGGTGACGATCGCGTGACAGAGAAAACGTCGAGGATGTTGTCGTCGTAGTAAAAGAAGCGTTCTCCGTCGTACATCAAAAGCGCCGAGTTCTGGTGGGCACCGGTGAGATCCTCGAAAGCGAGCACAGTCGTCTCCGCCTTCTTGGCACCGGCATGGCCCTTCAGCGTGCGCCGGGTCGCTCCGAAGCGCTTATCACCGTTCTTCGCTGATGTGTCCCACGTCTCGAACGTGTTGTCCGTCTGGTTCGAAATTTGCGAGCTGGCAGCACACATCGATGAATCCGACGCGTCACACGCCATTGGATCGGACGTCCAGCTGTCGCTGCCATCCGCGAGCAGGTTGCGGCGCGAGCGGCCAACATTCGCCGGCGGCGGCGGGCTCGGCGGCGGGCTCGGCGGCGGGCTCGGCGGCGGCGGCGGTGGTGGCGGCGGCGGGCTCGGAGGCGGCGGGCTCGGAGGCGGCGGGCTCGGAGGCGGGGCGCGAGTCACCGGAGCGTCGTACGGATAAATCCACGCCGAGAACGAGTAGCCAGTCTCGTGTGCCTTGATCAGACCCGAGCAAGGGTTCGCCAGCGCGAAATCGTCCTTGCCATCGCATTCCATTGCCACCTCGGTGTGCTCGAAGGGCACCTTCGTGAGCGTTCGGCCATTCAGCACTGCGAAGTTGCCAAGGTGCGGCTCAACGTCCGGCGTGAGGCAGTGTAGAGTCCTCTCCGTCGAGTAAATTGTCTGCCCAAGGAATGTTCCAGGCGACAGAGACGGGTGAGAGCGACTCAATTTGTAGCTTGGGTAGGCTGTCACGCTATAGTTAGCGCCATTTGGGCGGCTAAGCGTGGCCTCTCCCACCGGCGCCGTTCCCCGCTGCTGAAGGAGATTGCGACGGCCGCCTGGACTCGTTGCAACGGGGGCGGCAGACGGGATGGTGGCGAGGTACGGGCAGGTCATCGAGCTGCCGACGTATGCGGCAGGCAAGTGGCTGTATGCATCCGCGCTTACGCCAAATGAGCATGCGAGGAACTTGCTGGGCGCAAAGTTGTAGCCATCCACTTCGATGAATTCGCCTCCAGCAGATTTCATCGTCTGCATGGCAAGCGGCTTGCTATTGATCGAGTACATTATCGATGCCTCCCACGGCGCCGTGTGCGATTCGAAAGCGCACGTTCCTGAAACGCCTTTCACGCACAGAGCGCCGTCCATCAGCATGTTGAATCGCCAGTGCTTCGCCGGCTTCACATTGGCCCGGTCGAAGCCAACTTGGTTCAGCGGGTCGGACATGCGTTCATTAAATACTTTGACCTCGTCGATGAGACCCTTGAACTTCTCTCCCACAACGCCGAGCGAAGGCCTGTCGGTGCCAATGATTTCGTCCTCGAAGAAAAGCTCGCCGTCAAGGCGGACGCGCACGAAGCCTGGGCCAAAGCGTGTTTGCACCACGCTTACGTGATGCCAGCTCTTCCCCTTGATCGAGACCGTGGCAGACCTCTCGCGGACACCGTTGTAGAAGGAAAGTGTGGTGCAGTTCAGGTAGAATCCAACCTTCGCCGTGCCAACCGGCATCATCTCCATGATCGTCTGCTCAATGCAGTTTGGCTGAGCTGGCACGAATGTGCTTTGCAACTGATTCAGGCGACGGCCCGTGGACGGGACTACGACGATTTCCTTTGACATGAACCAGAAGGACAGCGTGAACTCGTCTGGCGTCTCGATGGCGTATGTCAGGTTCGTCTTCGTGTCTCCGTCGTACGAAACGGACATCTCAGCCACTTCCATCTGACGAGGGCTCGATGCGGTCAGGCCGCCATCGTTCGAAATAGCAATCATGTACCTGTCGCTGACGAAGCCAGCCTCCGGAACACGGCACTTCACCTGTTCAAAGTATCCGTACTTAAAGAATGCCTGGTACGGGTCAGTGGCCACGCGGTTGAACTCGGGAATTTTTCCTCCGCGCGTCTGGTAACCGCCCTTAGATGGAACGATACGTGCGTCACTGAGCAGCGGCGTCATCGTCTCAAGGAACATCGTCGGCGTTTCGCTCATGCCGTTCGCCATCAGCGACGCCTCCTGCGGCGGAGACGGGTAGTAACCGTCGTACACGCTCATCCTTGGCTCGTACACGTCTTCCGGCTTGAACACGTCCGCGGGGTCGGGCTGGATGAGCACGCACTTGGCAAACGGGGACTTGGCGAAGCCGACGCCGCTCATCGTGATCTGAACGACGCCGTCCATAGGCACGGTGGCGGGAGAAGTCTCCACGAAAGGCTGCGCCCACGGCACCGGGTTGTAGATGAAGTACGAGTTGGTCGGGTAATCCAGCATTGTGATGGTGTCGTCGTCCAAGTCGCGCGGCATGATGCTTCCCGTCGTCGCGTTCTTGCCGCCAGCCGTGTATCCAGCCTTGTCGAGCACGCCCGGCTGGCGCGTGAGTCCGCCCGCAAACGGCTCGGGGTAGTCCATCTGCTTGAGCGTGCGCCGCCCGCTGGGCGTGGGCGCCGGCGCCCCTCCCTCCATGCAAGGGTCTGAGAAGCGCGCGTACAGCACGCGGCCGGCAGTGACGTCCACCTGCACGCCGTGGTCGGCGTCCATCTCGCGCTTCGGAATTCCCTGCGGCATGCGGAACAGCATCGTCTGCACCTCCGCGGCGTTCACCGCGCGGTTGTAGATGACCGTCTCGTCGAGCACGCCCTCGAAGGGGTCCGTCGAGATGTCCGGGCACCGCTCCGCGATGCGCACCTCGCTACAGCATCCGGCACCGCCGCCGTACGTCTGCGTCGGCATTGCAAACGACCCGTTGCTCAAAATAGTCCCCTCGTAGCCGGTGTCGTACGGGCTGTCGAGGTACGGGTCGTGCACGAGCAGGCGCCTGCGCGTCGCTTGCGGAATAATATCCGGCGGCGGAGGTGGCGGAGGCGAGTTCGGCGGCGGAGGCGGCGGAGGCGGTGGCGGTGGAGGAGGCGGTGGCGGAGGAGGAGGTGGTGGCGGTGGCGGTGGCGGCGACGGCGGTGCCGGGCAGTACTGCGGGAACACCTCTGTTTTGAACGTCATGCCGGCTTCCGTGCCGTTTTGAAGGATGAGCTCCTGCGGCTCGCCGTCAACGTACAGCGTGCCCTCTCCGCTCTCCTCGATCGAGACAATGGCGTGGTGCCACATGTGGTCTGTGAACTGACACCGCGTCAACACGCGCACGCCTACTACGTCCTCGAACACGAACCGCGCCGCGGCGGGGTCCCACTGCAGCGCCATCTTGCAGTCGAAGCGAATCAACGTCTCATCCTGAAGGGTTAGAAAGGGAACGAAGAGTGCAAGAGTGTTTGTGTTAGTGTTGTTGTTGTTGTTGACGTCGCTTCGCCTTGCGCGATCTTCTGCACAAGTCGCGTGCTCGTTTGCCGTTTCGCTCCCCTTTCGAGGCAAACCTTTTGAAGCGCGCGTTTCGTTGAGAACCCCACAGAAAGAACAAAAAAGGCAAAAACAGGTTCCGCAGCGCGCGCGCCAGCGCACTCGGCACCTCTTCATCCGTGTCGCCATCCTTGTTTGCTGTCCACACCACCCATGCGCGGTAGCACACCACCCACTCCACTCACCTTTGCATATGCTGGTGCCAGCAAGACCGCGAGCGCGGTCGCCACGAGCGCCATCGCGCCTAGCGCGTTTCTTCTCCAGTTGGCCAGCATGCTTTGTTTTTCTCTCTCACTCTTTTCTGCGAAGCTTGTGCAGTCACCTTTCCAGGTCTTGAGCTCGCGTGCTGTATTCTGCGCGCGAGAACGAGACGAGAAGCACCGCGCCTTTCGCAAGCTCTGAAGTGCAGGCCAACAACACCCAGTGTCAAGCTGACTTCGTCTAAGGTACCTACTACTGTGTCAAGCAAACTCAACGCAACCTCGCACAGATTCCAAGCAAGGCCCTTAAGTCAGCTGAGACACAGAAAGGCTCACCTCACACACAGAGATGCTGCAGAGGAGCGAAGTGTCAGAGCGAGACACACTCAGTCACTGAGCCTCCCTGTGAGCCGAGATGTGCACACCAAGCGAGAGCTTAAAGCTTAAAGCTGAGCTGCTTAAGCTTAAGCGCACTGCTCCGGAGACAGAGCCAAAGCGAGCCTGCAGCACTGGTTGGAGAGACTCGAGTCCTGCTGCGGCGAGGCGACCGAGAGAGAGACGACAGGAGAGGAGAGGAGAGGAGAGGAGCGAGAGGCCGCGCACTTCCCTTCCCTTCACTTCCCCACCGAGCTGCCGAGGCCTCAAAGCTCCGAGGTGCGGTGAAGGCTGTTGTGCCTGGGAGTGCCTGTGCCTGTGCTTGCTTGTGCCTATGTTGGTTGGGTTCACGAGAACAGGGAGAACAGTGGTTGCCACAACAATATGCATACAAGCTGCAATGCACTCCCCTCCCTCCTCCTGGTTCCTAGCAAGAACAGTCCCTAGTCTATCGTAGCACGAGTGGTGGAACAAAGAGTGTGCACAGAGTAGTACTAGAGTGGTCTCTCTCGTAGAGGGCCTTTGCCTTTTCTTTCACGAGTTCGAGCAGGCAACTGGTCCCCTTCTTGTTGTCATCGGCCCTTTGTTGCGGGTGACAATCGAAAGGCATCTGTTCCAGGCAAGGCGCCTTGGGTGTTGCGTGGAATGCGTGAGATCCCAGGCGATGCAGCGAAACGAGACTCTCGAAACCATGCGTAGTACCCGGGTAGGGGAGACGACGAGCAACGAGCCAACCACTCCAAGACTGTTCCGTTCACGAGACACATCGTCGTCTGCATCGGCGTCGTCGTCGTCGTGCTCTCTCGCCCAGACTCTCTCGTTCGTCTTGGCACAGGGAACTTGGCAACCGCTAAAGCTTTCGTTTCGCCTTTCGACGACGGCTATCACAGTACTGAGTACAGCATCGCGTCGTTCCTTCCCTCCATGCATCTCTCTCGTGTGTCGTGTGCTGGTTGGTTCATGGTTGAGCCTGAGAAGTTAACGTTTGCCACCTTGCTTGTAGGCTCTGGCAACGCGCCTCGCAACTCTCCAGTCTACAGGTGCCAGTTGAGTCGACTGGTCAGGTGTGACCGGTAATTGATCCTAACCTTAGAGCAGAAGGAAAACCGTTGACACTTGACACCTCCCGATGTAACCTGACCATCAGGTTTCAGGCTACAAAGTATATAATGGATATAAGCTAGGGTTTCGTCCCACGAACCATACATAGACTGTGCAGGATACCGCTCCCATGGACTGCCTGAACTTGCCATGTCGCCCAAGGGGCCAAAGGGCTCGGCTCATCCAATGTATGAACAGAGCGTCATGACCAGTCATGTACCAATATTGCCTTATGGCCGTCTTGCTCGCACGCCAAACATGGTGGTCAACTTGAACTTGGCCGCGGTCCCTCGTCTGGCTCGTCGTGGACTTGCTCGCCAAGCTATTTTAAAAAAATGACCAATTAGGGTATGTAAGTATAAAAATCGTGGTCAACATGGCCGCCGTGGTCATCCCTCGACACTCGTGGTGTTTTGTCTTGCTCGCCCACCGCCTGCAGTAAAGGTCGACTAGGAAGGTGGTCAACTTCACCACCAGGGAAAGGCGACTTGAGCGTGCTGAGGAGGGAATCATTCGTGCAGTTCAAGAGCGGGTCCCCAGGTGCCCTTTTAAGGTCCGGTCCCTTGGCCTTCGGCGTCGATCGCACCTTGTATGTTTCGCGAACGTTCGTCAGACGCGTGCATAGCCTGTCATGTCCGACGAAGCAGGCGCCACCGCAGGCGCAGCCACCTCCCACTCCGTGCCGTCTCGGTACGCGGCCGCGGCGTGCCTCTCGCTCGGCGTGCGCCAAATGGCCGAGGACATCGGCGACCTCAGAGGCGCGCAGCGCAACCTCGAGCAGGCGTCCGCCCTCTACGACGAAGCGGCCCTGCTCGCCACCTCCTCCTCCGCCGCTGCCACCTCAGGCAACCAGACGGGCAGCCAGGCAAACGCCGCTGGCGGATCAGGGAGCGACTCCATAGCATTAGTATAAAGTATCTTAAAAGTATCTTACACGAACCTCCGTTGTCCGTCTCTACACAGTCTCTAGCGCGTACGTCTCGCCTCGCCGCCCTGCGCGGCTGAACCTCTTGTGCGTTGGTTTCGCCTCGCTCGCCTGCGCAGCGTAGTGCAGCGCGTTTGTCATCGCGCGTATATCCTCGGCGCCGAGCACGACACCCTCCGCTTCCGGTTTCGGTTCCGGTTTCGGTTCCGATTCATTGTTGGTACTTTCTGCGGGCGTGAACTGGCTTTGTTGCTTCTGCTGCTGCTGCTGTGCTTGTGCTTGTGCTTGTTCGTTCACGCTCAAGCCCCGCAGGCGTGCGAGCATCACCTCAGCCTGCTGCCACCTCGGACTCAGCTCGGGTGAGCTTCCTCCACTGTGGTGCTCGTCTGCGTTATCATCATCTTCGTGTCGTTGCATTCTTGAGTTGGTTCTGGGATGGCTATCGTGTGGTGTATTTGCGGCTTCTAAGTTGTGTTGTTTCATTTGTCGACGGCCGTGACTGCTGTGTCTGTTTCTAATGTGAGAATGGTGTTTGTACTTCGGCGGCGTATTGTTCGGCGGAACGGGGCGGAGCACCTGTGAGGTATCATTTTGCTGCTGCTGCGTCGTTCTCTCTTCTTCGCCTTCGACCTCGAGGAGGTTTGATGCGGTGGCGGTGGTAGGTTTCGTCGGACTTGCAAAGAGCGCATTCACGTTGGCCGGAGAGGCGGGCGCAGGCGCGACTCTATTGCGGTTGTTATCTCTAAAATATATTGACATATATGTATACACCCGTTGCTTACTTTTTTAATTTCAAAGATACAAAACCAGAAGTTTGACTAGGGTACTGGGTGGGTTTGACTGGTGCGCCGTACGGGGCTTTGTGGCGCACGGCGAACCCTAACCCTAACCCTAACCCTAACCCTAACCCTAACCCTAACCCAGGCAGTGACAGGCACGAGCCTCGACGAGTCCAACAGTTGAAGAGGTACCTTTAGAGGAAGATGAGAGAGCAAAGAGCAGGACGAGCCTCTGACGAGAAGGAGCGAACGGTGATTTGCGTAGTACTTATTCTGGAAATCCCTCGGCCCCTCTTCTCCCCTCCCCTCCCCTCCCCGAGTCTCTCCCCGAGCAGCCGATCGAGGTCCGCCCCCAGTCTCGCGTGGAAGTGGCTCTTCTACTGCATTCTTCACGAGGGGGCCCCTTGTTTCTCTCCACGCCTTTACAGTTGGTAGGTTTCTCTCCCTCGGGAAGGTTTCTCTCCTCTCCAGGTGACTCTCCAGGTGCCAGGGGTCCACCTAGGTGCCCCGCCCCACTGTTCCCACTGTTCCAACTCGACGAACATACGATATGGCGCACCACGTCGACGGCGCGCTTTTGTATATCTCGCGGCCCAAGTCGCGCGTCGAGTCGCGCACGAACATGCGAGTCGCCATGCTCTCGAAAGAAAGCGTGGGCTTGGGCTTGGGCTTGGGAGGAGCAGGAGGAGCTCTTGGGTTGGACATACCTGGCTCGCAGTCGTCGAGTGCGCTCTTCGGAAGGCCGTCGACGGCGTTCGACAGGCTGTTCGCGCCAAGCACGACGCGGTACGATAAGAGTGGTGTCAAGAGCCACGTCGGTGGAGGAGGGGGCGGGGCGGCGAAACAGCAAGGACTCAACAGCCTAAGGCCGGCGACGAGAGGCTCGCCGACGGCAAGCCCCATGCGCTTCCCGTCGCTGGGACCAAGCCACTCGGCGCCGGACGTCGGCATGCCAACGCCAAGCCCGTGGAGGCCGACGTCGTTCAAACCCGCGCACGATAGAGCCACGTCGCGGCCGTCAACGACACACCAGCAAAGAAGAGCAATCACGCCAGCGCCGGGAATGGGAAGGCCGCCGCGCCTCTCTATGACTGCCCCAAGGCAAGCAGGCACCGCGACGCAGACGGCGGCAAAGGCGACACTCGGGGGCAGGCAAAGCAGCCCAGACTCCGTGCTCAACAGCTCGGGGGATGGCGGCGGGAAGGATCCTGACACGTCGCCGGACCACATCCTGCACGAAATGCTCGCTCTTTCTGGAGCTAATTTGCCGGCGACGTTCGCAAACCCCGCGGTGGACGACTACGAGTTGAGCCTTGAGCGCAAGGCTCAGGAGTCGGCACTCGAGAGTGACGCCAACAACGCCGCAAACCATGTATTCAAGCTCAACGATGAGCTGAACGCGTTCAAGCGCACAACGGAGCAGCGCGAGAACACGCTCAGGGAGCTGACAGAACAACTGCACGCGATGGACTACGACTCGTGGGCAACGCTGACGGAGTCGGAAACCATGCGCAGCTCCGCGAGCGCGTGGTCTGGGCAGCACGAGGAGGTGACGCACCTCACGGAAGAGCAGGTCAACTACGACATCAAGGTGGTGCAGCACATGGTCAAGCGCACCGAGTCGGAGCGGAGCAACGCGGAGAGGGAGGTGTACAACGCCAAGCAGGCGCTCATCAAGGCGAACAAGGCTCTTCACGAGCTGCACACGCGCCTCGCCGTCGCGCAGTCGGAGGAGCAGTCTGCTGTGCACGAGATTGAGCGAATCATGCTCGAAGAGTCCCACAAGCGCTCTGTGCGATCGTCAAAGCTCTACGAGGCTGGCGCGAAGGTGAAGAGCATTGTCGCCAGCCATGCGAATCGCGCCAAGTTTGAAAAGCGGCGAATCATGCACGGAGAAGAGGCGCGCAAAAAGATGATTGAAGATCTCGAGCTCAAGATGGGGCGGCGCGTTTCCAATAATATGTCGTCGACCGTGGCAGACCCGCTCACGCGCAAGATCGAAATGAAGAGGCGCGCTGCCTTTCTCAAGATTCAGCAGGCAACGGGAGCGACGGACCTCGATGACATTCTGTACCGCTGGCAGGGCCGAGACGAAGCTCTGCGAGAGCTGCAGCTTAAGATGGAAAGCGTGGAACAGCTGCAGCAGGATAAAGTCAGCGAGCTAAGGCAACTCCGTGAGCAGGCGTTCGCGTTGTCAAGTTCCGGCTTTGCCAACCAGTTCCGATGGAAAGAGTATGACAATCTCGAGACAAAAGCCAGCGTGCTGCAGTCCAGAAAAGATCTTGCGGGTGAACGGTACATTGGGCAGCTGCAGAACATTCAGCTCAGCGCCAACGGAATTGGTGAGGTGCTTGGGCGGCTCGGGGTGGATATTCGCCAGGATATGATCAGAATAACAAGGAGTCTTGGCGGCTACGGCACGGCGTCTTCGTCCAGTGGTGAAGGGGATGCCAACGCAGCCGCGGGAGGGGAACAAGTAGCGGCAAGCGAATCTGGAAGTCAGGCTGGATCGACAAAATCTGTCACCAAAGCTGCGCCTGCACCTGCCGTGGATGATGGTACCTTCACGGAGCAGCCCTACGACGCCATATCCACTGTGCTAGGACGCGTGGAAGACGTTCTTGGAGAGGTGTTCGATATCGTCAGCGAGGAACAGAAGAAAATGAACCTTGAATCCGTTGACCTCGATGGCGACGGCGTCGCTGATCACGTGGTAGGCGCTGGTCAATCCATGACAACCGGAGAGTCGAGTCTGCCCACCTACAACACACGCATCACGCGTGTCATGTCCCGTCGCGCTGATACACATTTGAACGGTGGATGTTGCCGTGCGCCGCTGGCGCAGGAGAAGAAGAAACGGGCGAAGGCGGAACGCTCTTTTGCTCATACAGCGGTGATGGAAGACAACGCGTACGTATGGAAAGGCATAACAGACGATGACGACATGAGTGACATTGAGGACACACCTCTTGATCCTGCACTACAACGTGCGGCCCAAAACGCAGAGAGCGCCAATTACACGGCACATGGCGAAGAGCCGCCGGACATCCCTCGCCTCAACATCGGTGGTAAGGAACCAGCTCACAAGACGTCAATCTCGAATATGATCAAGCGCGAACGGTTTGTACGCTCGCAGAAGAATGAGATGGGAGTCAACGACACAAGAACAGGAGGCAGCAGAGCCAAGCAAACGCTGGCTCGTTCTCGAATGCTTATGAGAATTGGGCGAACCCCAAACAAGCAGGACCAATAGTAGCAGCGTATATTTTGTGTGATGTGATTATGATGTTATGATACCGTTTTCTTGTCAATTGGAAACAAAAGGAAAAAAAATACATCAGCAGAGGGGGGTGGGAATAGTTCTCAAAAGTCGTCCCCCTCACCTATTCCTTCCCAGTCGCCACATGCATGTTGTCTTTCACGTCGATCGTCACGTCATTTTCGTGCACTGTGGACAAGTCCGAGAGCCCTAAGTGTGGAGCAGAACTCGACACGGCGTCGTGCCTCGCTCGATGACCGCGCATGGTCATTGCTTCCTCGTCCGCAGCTCGCTTCGCGGGTGTGGCCAATGCAATTTTGGCGTCTGACTGCCTCATGCGATCCGCGCGCGAGCCAGCAGAAGGCTTGCGAGGGCTAACGCCACGATGCCGGGCGGCGGAATCTACAGCTCCGCCTCCGCATACTGCGTCATCCCCATCACCATCGGCGTCGCCTTGGTCAGCATTGCCTCCCGCTGCCAGGTCGTCGTCCGCCAAAACCTTCACCTCGAGATGACTGGGAGTTCTGCCCCACTGGTCTGGCTTCCAGATGTAGTTGAACGAAAGCATATTGCATGTGCAAACCAGCCAGACAAAGGTTAGAATAACTGCCACAAGCAGGTACGAACTAGTCCACGTCTCCGAGTAAGCGTTAATCGTGAGGAGGAGAACGCCGTTTTCGACAGCCATCAGAACGTGGTAGACTGGCCAAGGGATGAGGCTACTGGGCACGTCCAGAACTCGAAATCCTTTGCGAGGGGCCATGCGCGAGCGCCACCAGAATTGCCCGTTGACATCTGTCGCGTCAGAGATGTAGCAGCTGGGAGGCCATGCGAGGCAGATGACAAGGAGCTTGATGTCATCGGTGGCAGGTACGCGAAACGTGCGTTGCTTACCATCCCAGAAGCACTTCAATGTCACGTCCTTCGTTCTTGCAACCTTTGCCCACACGCTCTGCAGCGTTTCAGAGGCGTACACTGGGAACCGAATCAAGAGCAGCACGGTGATGGCGTGCGCAAAGAGGAATAGGAAAACGTACGCACCGCACGTGGCGGCGAACAGAGCCAGCGTGGCAACGCGGCTCGACAGCTCGGCGAGACGGTAGAGAAAGAACACGACGATCTCCGCAATCTTGCGTCTGTCGCGCCGAACCTCGTCCGACATGTCGAGGCTGATGAAACACAGCGTCGCGCTGACGAGACTTGAGCAAACGGAGAACAGCAGGATGTAGTCAAAGCCCCTTCTCCCAGGGCAGTTGATGTCCGGTGCACTGCACTTGATCCCAAGGTACACCTGCAGCAGGCTGAGGCTCAGCGTGAGGCAGAGCGTATCTACGAAGCGCATGCCACGAAGCTCCATTTCAATCTGGCGTTGTTTCACCTCCTTTGTGCGAAGCGCACGGAACGCCGAGAACGCAGTCCCTAGCTGGAAGGCGGCGAACACCGCTCCAATATTTCGTATGATCTTCTTAAAGTCGTCCTTGGTGTACCCGAATATGACAGGCTCTGGCGTATTTTGCAGTGACTTCCTTCGCTTCTCGGTGGATGGCGTCCACGTGTAGTGGCTAAGCCAGTACGAGCACGTCATGCAGCCGGACATGCAGAAGAAGAGGAAGACCATCACGAACCAGTTCCACTCGCGAAAGTAGGCGAAGCGGTACGTTTCGCGGAGCAGCGACATCTTCGAGAAGAGGTCGAGCGCGATACCAACCCAAAGCAGTATTTTCTGCATGGCTGGCATCTCCGTGCCGAGCGCGTCGATACGGTCGGTGATGGCTCGTGACAGGGGCAGCGACGGGTTGATGGACGATCTGCGTTGCGCGTTTGGCGTGTTCTGAGATGGTCGAGGTGGTTTGCCACCACCAGCACCACCACCAGCAGCTTCGGCATCCACATCTGGCGCGAATGTTATTGACGTCTTGCCATTGGTGTAAGGCGATGGTGTGAGAGCGGGCAATGCGTCATGCTGAAGCTCGTCGTTCTGCGTTGGTAGC
The DNA here is from genome assembly GCA_938743325.2 of Pycnococcus provasolii. NCBI lineage: Eukaryota > Viridiplantae > Chlorophyta > Pseudoscourfieldiophyceae > Pseudoscourfieldiales > Pycnococcaceae > Pycnococcus > Pycnococcus provasolii. Next base: position 352,971 of record OW568895.1, read on the forward strand.
GGCGGCGGTGATGGATACTTGGCAGCGGCGGCGTTGCCATTGTCATCGTTCTGCTGCTCAGACGACGTCGTGTTATGCTCCTCCTCCAGCCGCGGGAGCAGCGCACGTGCCGCAGGTTTGTCATCATCACCACTTGCATGTCTGTTGTGCTCTGGGTCTCGAGACGACGTGACACCGTCGTCATCGTCTTCTTCTTCTTCTTCTTTCTCTCCATGGACGACAGGTGTGAGTTGCACGTCGTGTGACCTCAGTGCGGACCCCGGCGTTGCGGGTGCGACGACGTCTGTCGTTGCCGCCTCCTCTCCACTTCCCGAAGGTGAGGCGTATTCTGGCGCACCCGAGGCGTCTGACGCTGAAACGGACTGGAGCAGTGGAGAGTATCCGACGCTGTCCTGCCTTGCAAATCCTGGGCGGCCAGAGCTGTTCGTCGGTCGAGCTTGCATGTTTTGTTGCGATCCGTTCAAGTTTGCGAGTGCGTTTGCGGAGTTTGTGAGCTGCTGGCTAACAATCTGCTCAAAGCTCGTGAATGGCGGTTTGGCGTTGGGGCTTGCGTTTTCTCCGTCGTCTGGTTGCGTTGTATTTTTTGCCACGGGCGACGCGGTGATTCTCCCGTCCATGACTCCGAACGACTTTGGCGAGTTGAGGCTTGTTGCAGCTCCTCCTCCTCCTCCTCGTGGTCGTGGTCTTGGCGGCGTTTGCGATCTTCTCGGCGCCTTGATTGCCCTCGGCGTGTTCGACTTCGACGGCCCTGTCGGCGTGTCTAACGCATCCCCAGGCACGTATCTCCCAGGCTGTGCCTTTTTCAAATCCGTCTCAATCCCAACCTCCACCTCAAGATCGTCTTCAAGAGCAAGGTCAAGGTTGTCGTCATCAACACCCCATATGGAGTCGTTCAGGCTCATGACAGTCGCTGGTGAATCCGTCTGATGGGACGCTGTGAAAGGAAGCTCGCCACCACCACCACCACCACCTGCAGGAGCTGCAGCAGGACTCCTTCTCGTTGATGCGTCAGACGACATATCAGTATCTTAACGCACGCCACACCAGAGAATACTGTAGGATATGAGGTCTTTATTTAAGTAAAAACAGCTTCAGGACAGACTCGAGTGTATGATATCTGCAGAGAGAGAGAGATATATATTTATACGTATGCAAAAGCTTAATAAGATCTCTTCCCTCACAGAGTAGTACCCAGAGTAGAGTGGTGATTCGAGCCTTAAACTTCTTATGTATGATAAGAAGCTTAAGCTTAACCACAGATGACAGAGATTTAAATGTCCGTCCTGTGCACAACACAAACCTTACAAACCTTACGCGACTCAGGCAGTCAGGAGAGGATCACGCTCGAAGTTAACAGCGAGCTCTCTTAAGAAAGAAACCTCGAGAATCGATCCTTCAACACCTCAAACACAAAGCTTATTCTCAAACAGCTCAAACACCTCAAACGCTCAATAGCTCAACACCTCAAACGCTTATTCTCAAACGCTCAAACGCTTATTCTCAAACGCTTCAACAGCTCAAACGCTCAACACCTCAAACACAAAGCTTATTCTCAGACGCTCAAACGCTTAAGCTCAACAGCTTCAACACCTCAAACAGCTCAGACGGTACCGTTATTTCTGCTACGATAGGGGAGGGAATTTCAAATCGTTTGAAATGGCCGAATGTTTTCACCCACCGGTTGGAACGGAGGCGGGGAGAGCGCATGATGCCTTGAGGGAAGGGGAACGGGTCCCTACGATAGAGGGTTAGTACAGCGCAGTTTCTGCTGGGGATACGTCGTTGTCGCTGTTGTCGTTTTGTCGTTGTCTTTTGTTTATGTTTGGACGTGGGACGATGCAGTGGGACGAGGGACGTGTCAATGGACGTGCCCCGGAGCGTTGGACGATAGTTCTTAAGGTAGTTCTTACACCCTATCAGACAGACGATGGGAGCCTCCGTTGGACGATAGATCTTACTACCTATCAGACAGACGATGGGAGCCTCCGTTGGACGACCAGGTCTACTACGATAGGGACGTAGTCTGCATAGAAGTACGCGGAGTGCTTGCTTGCCCATGGGAAATGCCATAAGGTTACCAAACGAAACGAAATCTGACCAGGCTGCCAGGGGACCAAGAAGACCACGTTAGGCGTCTGTTTCTCGGCCACGGCTCCGGGATTCTGCTCCGGGAGGGGGAAACGTCACGTGACGTTCACCGCCGAGGCCCGAGGGAGACGGAAATACTGTAATAGGCCCGCGGCGCTGCGGGTGCGCCACCACCTTACACTCGGGTCCCACGAGCAACGGCTCAAGCAGCCGTGCGAGTCTTGTGGAGGTGGGAGAGGTTCGCGGCCTCTTGTTGGGAAACCTTGTGTACTTCATAGCTACGATAAGAAAGTATCTTCTCGAAGCTCGTTGTGATCATCATCATTCTTCGCATCATCACATCCGAAGAATCTCACGACGTTGACGATGATGCCGATGAAGATTAAGGTGAAGATGGCCTTATTACTACCTTTGAACTCAAGTCGTCGTAGTAGTAGTATAGGTAGTAGACGACGACCTTTCTCGTCTCATCAACTTGCCATGCTGTTGAGCTTCCTTGTGGTGTTGAACTTGAATGCGTTGATGATGCAAGGTGCAAATGGGGCGCGTCTGGGTCGTCTGGGGCGCGTCTGGGACGCGTCTGGGTCGGCGGCGGCGGCGGCACTATCACCCGTGCTATGCGAAACGGAAAAACGTGCCATTAGTCCAGGAACGGAAGTGCGTGTGGCCACCGTGAGTGTTCCCCTTCCTTCCAGCAGGGGGGGAGAAACGAAGACGTTCCGTATTGCGACGTACGGCAAGCACGACATCGTCTCCGGATCCATACTCACGAACGGAAACTGGGAGCCGCAGACAGCTGATCACATCAAAACAGCTCTCGCGGAAAAGGAGGGAAGCGTCTTCATCGACATTGGCGCGAACATCGGATACTTCGGGCTGTACATGGCGACCCTGGGATACAACGTGATCGCCGTAGAGGCGAGCCAGGAGAATGTCAACTTGATCCGATACTCGCTTTGCATGAACCCTGAGCTGAAGAGCAAAATCAAGCTGCACCACGTCGCCCTGGCTGATAAGCGTATGCGGTGCACAATGGCAAGCCCGGAGGGCAACAGTGGCAACATGAATATGGACTGCAAGGAGGTGGGACGTGCGCTCGACTTCACCGGCTGGCTGCACTGGTCAGGACGAAGGCAGCGCGAGGAGACTGTGATGACAGTACCTCTTGACGACGTGGTTGGCAAGAATGAGCGCGTCGACGTTATGAAGATAGACACGGGGGGCTTCGAGTACAACGCGCTCGTGGGTGGGCAGAAACACGTGCTGCCAAAACTGCGGTACTTGCAATCTGAGTTTTCGCCGTTTATGCTTCAAAAGCAGCACACGAATCCCGAGGACTACTTGAAGCTGCTTGGAGGGCATGGCTTGGAGGTGCACTACCAAGGCGCTCCTGTGCGCGACTCTGTGTTTCTTCGCACGTTGCCACGAGACGCGATCGTGGACATAACCGCAAGACGTGTGGCACCCGCACCCGCACCCGCACCCGCACCCGCACCCGCACCCGCACCCGCACCCGCACCCGCACCCGCACCCGCACCCGCACCCGCACCGAAGCCTCAGAGTACCCTTATCTTTGCGACTCATCGTATCGTTGGAACAGATATGAGAGTTGGTGTGAGATCATATTCACATACTGGCCTGATTAGCGGTCATTTCGCACGTGAGGAAAACGTGTACCAGCTTACCTGGCACGCCATCGAAGAAGGCGAAAGCAAACTGGTGCTGGATGCTGGAGCGAACCATGGTACCGTTGCGGTATTCGCCGCCTTAAAGGGTGGAGAGGTCGAAGCGATGGAGATGCAAGAGGAACTTTCGAACGTCGTATCTGAAAATGCTCAGGCAAACGACGTGAGCGTAAAGGTGATCAATAAGGCGATTTCTTCCTCGGTTGGCACCGTTTCATACTCTGGCCACCAGATTGCCGAGGGTGCGATAGCGCAGCTGGCTCCTCCGAGTATACATGCACCATCTGCTGCGTCGACCCCTTTAGATGATCTCATTGGCGTGCGGCATGTGGCGATGCTGAAGATTGACGTCGAGGGCGCTGACCTGCTTGCCTTGTCGAGCACGGACGCGTCGTTCGCGGCACATCGGGTGGACCATAGCGTCGTGGAGTTTGGTCCGCCGTCGCGCTGGACGGCAGTTACGGGACAATCCGCCGCAGATGGCGTAAGTGTGATGACAAAGATCCGTAATCACGGCTACCACGTGCGTGTCATACGCAGCTTCGCATGGGATGCGGCGCGTGGTATGATCAGCGATAACACGATAAGAGAGGCGACGCGATTTAACGTGCAGTATCTGGAATTGGTCAACGAGGCGGATGACGAGCAGCTCGTGCGTGCGATGTCGACTTGCAACTGCGAGTCGTACTTGTGGTTCGCACGACGGGAACAACAGTAATCCCTGGCTATTACACACATATATATACAGTAGAGGTATGAAACGCGCATAATAATACTGGGTAGTATGTAATAACATGTCTTTGTGTGTCTGTATTTTCAACAACATCAGGCAGGATCACAGGTCCCAAGCCTTGATGTTGATCGGGACCCATCACATGCTTTCCTTCCCGCCTATATAGTCTAGGTATAGGTAGCTAGCGCCTATAGGATAAGGGTAGGATAGAACTAGCTAGCAGGACTAATCTATGGCCTTGCACGCCTATCCCCGCCGTTCTCGCCCGAGTGTAAGCTCTACAAGACTCGCACGGCTGCGCCGCCGTTCTCGCCCGAGTGTAAGCTCTACAAGACTCGCACGGCTGCCCCGCCGTTCTCGCCCGTTACTAGCTAAGGCTAGCTAAGGGTACTCCTGGCACTCCCCCTCCCTTTCTTATTACTGTACAGTACCCCCTAACTACTTACCCTTAAAAAGTAGTTCTAAGTGAGAATCTCTCACTCCGTATCTCGGAAAAGTCATCCCCCCAACCAACCCCGAATCAAATTGCGAATCCTCCAAGAAATCTGGTTTCCCTCTCCGGGGAAGGTTTAGATATTTCCCCCAAGGTGCTCTCAATCCCTCCCCTTAAGGCGTTGATCCCAAACGGTGATGGCATCCATGTTCGTTTCCTATGCCAATGGCGTGTCTCCTTTGAAGGTTCCCGCACGCTCATCCTCTCGTTCTTCTCGTTCTTCTCGGCGCGTGTTCGTTGGCGGACGACGCCGCTTTCCATTTACATTTACCTTCACCTGCAATACGACCCGTAGTGATGATGGGACTTCTCAGCGGATTTCTAGTGGCATCGTATCTCGCACTCTGCCGCCGCCTTTAAACATGTTTCGATTCAAAGGCGCGGACGTCGCGTACGTGTGCTACAAAGCTGATTCGGAGGCGGGGGCAGAGGCAACGGCAGCAGCAGACACTCCGCGCCAGAACGATCAGACGCCGTTTGTTCTCGTGCATGGCTTTGGACTCTCCTCGTTCCACTGGAACCGCCTCGCGCCCGTCTTAGCAAAAGCTTCCAACAGAGACGTGTACGCCATCGACCTACTTGGATTCGGGAAGTCAGCTAAGACGATGCCGCAAGGGGAAAGGCTGTCAACCAAGCTTTGGGGAGAGCTGATTGCGGCATTCGCCGCGGAGGTGTGTGGAGGAGCATACGTCGTCGGAAACTCCATCGGATCGCTCTCCGCGCTTCAAGCGCTTGCTTGTCCCTCCAACGGAACGTTCGTGCGAGGGGCTGTGTGCGTTAACGTCGCAGGCGGCATGAACAACAACGTGCGCATGCTCGACACGGACTTCGAGTACGATCCCAACTTGAGGCTGATCTACGTCCCGTTCAAGGCTGTGCTCGCCGTGCTCAACGCCCTCCTGAAGACAAAGTGGGTTGCAAAACGGCTGTTTGACGGTGTGCGCTCACCAGAGGGGGTTGGCAACGCACTCAAGACATTCTATCCGTTCAATCCGGAACATGTCGACGACGATCTCGTCAAGTCCGTCGTGGCGCCAGCAGAAGACGAAGATGCACTCGACGCGTTTGTGGCCATGCTCACCGACGACGCAGGTGAGCGACCTGAAATTATCTACGATCAGGTGCTGGAAGCAGCGCGGCTGGCGAATCGACAGCCGCCTCCTCTGTGCATCGTGTGGGGTGAATGTGACACCGCCACGCCATTGGGAGGTCCGATCGCGCAGCACTTCCAGAAGCTCTCGAAGGTGCAGGAGAACGATGCCACGCTGCGATTCACCGTGCTTGAGGGCCATCAGCATTTCCCACACGACGACGAACCAGAGCTGGTGGTGGGCAGCATTATGGCGTGGCAAAAGAAAGCACAGGCGCTGGTGCTTTAGCAATGTAAAAAAAGAATCAACGGCAATCACGCGTTCCCCCCCACCCACCGGAAAGTGAGCAAAATTTACAGGGCCGGTGGCTCAATTTCGGTTGAGTTGAACGGTTCATGAACTTTTGAACTTGAACTGCCCGTTCAAGTTCAAGTTCAGTTCAAGTTCAAGTATGGCCTCCCACTGAACCTTAGGTTCATAGTTCAAGTTCATTTTTAACTGGGGGTTACTCCCGAAACCCCTACGGATCCCGGGAACTATGGGCAGACAGGCTCTGCGGGAAATCCACCTATACTTTGTCTTTAACTCTTTTTCTCTTTTAATTTAATAATTATTCTCAGCCCCTCCCTCCCTCCCTCCCTCCTCCTCCAACTGCGACAGCGCCAGCGATCGGATTCCCATCACGCCCCATCATCCTTTTTAAAAAAGGCGCCAAGGCGCGACCGTCTCATCCATCTGCCATCTGTCCATCGTCTCATGAATTCGTCTGCCGTTGGTCAGTCCATCATGATGTCGTCTGACTCGCCTCCGAGTGGCGAGCGCGCTGACGATGACGACAATGATGATCAGCACGATGACGTCAACGACAACGCAGAAGAAGGCGCACAAGAAGGTGATGCCGCTGCTGCGGAAGTCCTTCCGAGAGAAATGTACGGCGAAAATACGCCGAAGAAAAAGGGCGCGCTGCCTAGGACCCTCATGACCGAGAAGCAAGCGCGCCAGGACGCTACGTGTCCGCACTGCCACAAGGTGTTCCCATCCACGTCCAATCGCAACCGACACGTTCGCGCTGTCCATGAGGGCCATGAGGTCAAAAAAACCCACAAGTGCTCGTTCCCAGGATGTACGTACGCGGCGACGCAAAAGGCAAATCTGAAAGAGCACGAGCGGACGCACACGGGCGAAAAGCCGTTCAAGTGCTCGTTCCCGAATTGTACGTACGCGGCGACGCAAAAGGCAAATCTGAAAGTGCACGAACGAACGCACACGGGCGAAAAACTGTTCAAATGTCAATTCCCAGGATGTACGTACGCGGCGACGCAAAAGGCAAATCTGAAAGTGCACGAACGAACCCACACGGGCGAAAAACCGTTCAAGTGCTCGTTCCCAGGATGCACGTATGAAACGGCGGACAAGGGAACTCTGATAAAGCACGAGCGAACGCACACGGGCGAAAAACCGTTCAAATGTCAGTTCCCAGGATGTACGTACGCGGCGACGCGAAAGCCAAATCTAAAAACGCACGCCATGTTCCGACATACGAACGAGCGCCCCCATGCGTGTACCGAGCCGGCGTGCGGCATGCGCTTCGTGACGACCGTCGAGCTCAAGAAGCACGTCAAAGGTTATCACACGCCCGAAGGCATTCAAAAGAAGAAGAAGGAGGAAGAGCGCTGGACGAAGGCGCTGCTCCGCGACAGGTACGTGATGGACGCCGCGAACGACGATTCGGCACCCGTCCCTGGTCATTTTCGCCGCGAGTTCCGGATCGAGTTCCGGTGCCTCCAGGATGGGAGTACCGCGGCGTACGCCCGGATCGATTTCGTGATTTGTCCCATCGGCGGTTCGCCGAACGTCCTCATCTTCCTGGAAATCGACGAGCATCAACACAGATTTTACTTTGGTGGGGTTGCGTGCGACGTCAAGCGCATCGGGCGCGTGCACGAGGCGCTCGCGCTCGGAAGCCTCGGGTTCGGCGGCGTGGATGGCGTGAAGATTACGTGGCTTCGTTATAACCCGAACGATTTTACGATCGACGAGGTTCCGCAAGAGCTGGACAAGCGCGAGCGCGAGCGCGTCCTGCTCCGCCGCCTCCGCGACATTGGCGCGTCCGCCGCGACGGACCGGTCGGGCGACCTTGAGGCGATCGAGTACTTCTGCTTCGACGCGGACGCGGAGACGGCGGAGCGCCCGCTCGCGTGCGAGGACCCCGCGTTCGCGGCGTACCTCAAGTCCGTGGTTCGACGCACGGAGCGCGCGATGATGGAGGAGCGCGAAAACAAAAAGCGCGCGCACGAGGTCGGTCCGTCGGCGGATGGCGCAGACGCGGCGGGACCGAGCACGAAACGCGAACGCAGTTAGTGTGTGTAACACGCGCGCGTTTCCCGGAATTTAACCCATAACACGCTGCATCCCACACACGGCGCAGGACATCACGCGGTCCTCTCCCTCATGAGACCAAAAAAGTGTGATTCCGTGAATTACAAATAAAGTTAGACCTACCGGCTCCGTACCAGGGAGGCAGCAAACGCAGCCATCCCCACCCTACGGAATCACAAAGTCAAACCTAATGGCTCCAAACCAGGGAGGCAGCACACGCAGCCATCCCCACCCTTGCCACACCAGCTATCCACCGCCGCGCCGAAGGGACAGAAGGACGACGTTCCCATACAACGCCCTCCCACGATGGCGCACCTCAGCCCGCAGCCGAGTACCACCTCGTCCTCTTCAAGCAGCAAAGCCGGCAAGCCGTGCGAGTCCAGATTTGCCATAACGCCATTCACCATCGTACGCGTACGTGCCGTGCCTGTGCCGGCGCCTGTGCCACCTTCTCCTGAATCGGACGAACCGGTTGAGTTGCTGTTGCCACCCAGTGCATTGGCGAAAGCTGTCACATTCCCGCACGTGCGTGCATTGTCCAAAAATGCGGGGCACGACCTCGCGCTAAACTCGTCGCGCATTCCCGCCGTCTCCTCGAGGGGTGCACCGCCAAGAGGACCAACTACCCCGCGCGACAGCTGCCATTCACGGATGGCACGCTGCTCCTCGACGCCGATTGGCTGTGGGTAGAGGCGAATGTCAGCCACGCGGGCACGAAGGCTCGTGAGATCGCCGCCGCCAGGGAAGGCGGATGCGCCGACGAGAAGGCGAAGCGTGAAGGCGGCATCGCCACCAGCTGTTGCTTTTCCAGCTGCAAGGACTTCGCTGTCGTCGTTTGTCGAGTTGCCTCCGGTGGGAGGTGGAAGGAGGCCAAATGACTTGGCATCTTCGTCGCGCGATCCCTGTCGTGTGACGGTGTGCTCAAGAACTGCGACGCTCGTGCCGTTGACGTGCAGTGTCGCCGTCGAGTTGCCGTGCACATTCAGAACGACGTGCGCCCACTTCTGCTCGGGAAGGGCACCCTTTGAGCTCGAGATGGCCTCGATCGCGTCGATGTTCCACACAACCTGCTGCTTATTTTGCCGTGACCTGCTCCCACGCTTCACTCCACGTTGAGCGGCAGCAACCATGGGCACGGGCGATCCTTGGTGACGCCACGCACGGGCGTCGAGCAGGCCGTCGAACGACGTGCGAACGGACCAGCCACCTCGATACAGCACTTCTTGCGACGACGACGGCGATGGCGATTGCACGTAGTGCAAGTCCATGAGCGTCGCGTGCATGCGGTGCTCGTGCACGCGCACCCACATGGCGAGTGCGAAGCCATTGCCGCCTGAACGGAAGCTTGCATTCATCGCGGCTGCATTCGCGCCTCCTAGCCCAGCCTCGGGTGGCGGCGACATTTCCAGGAATGATCCATCGCCATCGAGCCAAAGGCCGTCGGCACGCCAAAGCAGCTCCTCGGGTCCACGGGTACCTGCATCATCCTCACTGGAAGCTGGGGGGTTGCCCTGTGCTGCGGGACCACCCAGCCTCGCATCCCAAGGTACGCCGGTGTATACGCGATGCCCGGCAGATGATGATGATGATGATGATGTGTTTGACGACCCCCTGAGGCATCGCTGATCAGCAGCCCCATTCGCTGTCACGTCTCGTGCAACCCCGCCGCCAGAATCCAGCCTGCCGAGCTCCCATGCATGCGACGCGCAAACTACGAAGCCGGCGGGATCTCCGATGGCTGGCTGCTCCGCGCCGTCGTGCAACTTCGACGCCTCCTCACGTGTTGGTAGAGATGGTTCGCCAAACTTCTCGAGTAACGTCGTCTGATCCGACTTGTCAGCTGCCTCATCGATCGAAGGAAAGACCCGCTCCCATTCCCACAGATCGGCATAATCAAGGAGAATTTCGTCCTCGAGATCTCCATAGTCGACGACCATGTCCATCTCATTTCCCACTTTTTCTCCCACCTTCAGCACACCTTCAGCCTTCTTCTCTTCTTCTTTTTCTTGGTCTTTCTCTTGACGATTACCAACCTGAGATGGAGAAGATGATCGTGATCGTGATTTTGCCAAAGGGATCGCCTTCTCATCTTCCTCCATCCTCTTCTTGCGGATCCTCTTACTTGCATCACGCGTCCTCTTGCTGCTCTTCAATTTCTGACGTTCGTTGTTGTCGTCGCCGTCGTCCTTGTTGTTGTTGTTGTCCTTTTTTATCGCACTGAAACGATCAAATGCAGAGAACGGTGAAATTTCGTCGTCGTTGTCATACGGCTCGTCAAGCCAATCCTCAAATGCATTCACATTCAGCATGCAATTCGCACTTCCGCGAAGATCTCGAATTTTGCCCTTGCTGCAGGTATTCTTGAGAAGCGCCTTGATTTCGTTCGGCATCATCCACGGCTCCGCCTGCAGAATGAGTGCTGCCGCGCCAGCTACAAGAGGTGCCGCCATCGAGGTGCCCGAGAGCGCCGCGTACGAGTTCTTACCCGTGTGGTACGCGCTCCTTGCATTGGATCCTGGTGCCATGATATCAACCACGGCACCGTAGTTGGAGTACTCCGCACGATTGTCGTTCGTCGTCGTGGCGCCGACGGTAATCGCATGCTGAGAATTCGGTGGGCTGTACGGGCTTGCGTCCCTTGCATCGTTGCCGCTCGCGGTCACGCACAGGACGCCGATCTTAGACAGCTTCTCGATGATGGAATTCAGCGTGTACGAGTGTGGGCCTCGTAGAGACATTACCACCACGGAGCTGCGAGCAAGAGCAATTTGACCGGCACGCGATTTTGGGTTAACCTCGTCGTCTGGCAATTTGTCTCCAGAGCTAAGTGGCACAGCTTGACTGGCAAGCCCGTAGATGTGGTTGAGCGCTTGAACGACGTGGTCGACGCGTCCCTTGCCCTTGCTATCCATCACCGCCATGGGAACGACATTTGCACCCGGCGCGACGCCAGTGTTCAATCCACAAGCAAGTCCTGCGACATGCGAGCCGTGGCCAAAGCGATCTGCCGTAGTTTTGTCGCTGGTACGAAAGCTCCGACCCATGGCACTAGCAATTTTGTTCTTTCCCTTGAACTCCACATGATTGCTGTTCAATCCTGTGTCAAGCACCCAGATTGTCACTCCCTTTCCAGTGAATTTGTGTGGCGTTGTATACGTCGAGTCCAGAGGAAGCGATTGCTGGTCAATACGATCGAGTGCCCACGAGAAGGCTTTGTTCGTCGTCGACGGCTGCTGAACATTGTTTTCGTTAGTTCTTGAGTAGCTTCCTCGACGTTGCCCGTTCTGAGTCTTGTAGTTGTTTTGGCCGCGGCTGCGTTCCTGCTGTGCGAGAAAGCCAAAGCCAGCGGCGGCGCTTTTGGCTGAACTCGCCGTCACCTCCACAGGAGTGGCGGCTGCTGAACTCGTCGCCGATCCTCCGATTTCAAAAATACTCTGCCCAGTCCTCATGCGAGAACGAAGCATGTCGATGCGTTCTGAAACGGGAGTTGTTTCGTTTATGAAGCCACTACTACTTGTAGTGACTGACGATGCAAAACGGTCGCTTATGGTGATCGGCGGCGGTGGCGCCTCGTCGTTGTCGTCGTTGTCGTCGTCGTGACTGTGAAATCGATGATGAATGCCCGCGCGTTCGAGAACCATCTGCATAGCCATTGCTGGTTCAATTGACGGATCTGGGATGTCATCGTCCACGTGCAGGATGTGTGACTCGCGCGTGACGCGTTCGCCGTGATCTGGAAGCTCCACCATCGCATCCTCCTCGATAAACTGCACGAATGGACGAAGTGCAACGCGCAAGCGAGACACTTCCTCAGGGGTGAGCCACGCAGATACGATGAGCATATGCTCAAGAATACCATCCTTGACACGTCCGGAGGCGGCGCCATTATCATCACCATCATCGTTCTGGTCAATCACATCATCATCAGCGGCGGTGGTGGAAGAAGAAGAAGAAATCTGCAGCGCACGCTCACGCTCATCTTCGCCACACCAGCTCTCTCCACCAAGAAATTCGTCACAAGCCTGCTGCAGCACATCGCGATCCAAAGCAATCTCCTGCGAACGCATCGCATTTCCTGGACTGAATTGCGACTTTTCCTCGAAGATGATCGAAGATTTGAAGTGTATGTGATAGCGCTTGTGCAATGCCTCCGAGTCATCTGCCACCTCCTGATCGATGTCGTCGTAGTAGTCGCCGTCGTAGTCGTCGTAGTAGTAGAAGTCGTCGTCGTCGTCGTCGTAGCGAATCACTGTCGTCTCTGGCAGAATCACATCCTCGACACTACTGTGGTGAATGCTGAATGTGGTGCTACCGGAAAGCATGGCTTCGTTGGGATGGAAGACTGGTGGTCCAGGAGCAGTAGTAGTCTCAGACTTCATCATCACATTCTTCGCATCGTCGTCCTCAAGCAGACGGCGGCGGCGGCGACCGCCGACGTCACTGCTGCTGCTGTTGTTCATGGTCGTGTTGTTGTTGTTTTTGCGCTGCTGGAGGAAAGCGTGCTGCTCCTTCACCACGAGCTTATGCAGATAGGAGGAGAGCAGAGTCTTCTTTTTGGTGTCCACATTGTTTTCGTTTTCGTCGTTGGTGTTGTTGTTGTTGGGAGCAGCAGCACGGCTGGATTCTCCCAAAGACTTCGCCGCGGCGCATGAGTGATGATCGTCGACGACGACGAAGAAACCTGTCGTGAGGACGAGCACTACTACTATCCACAAGGTGGTCGTCGTCCAAAAGATCATCATGGAGGTGGTAGGTACAGGGGGGAAAGCAGGCGCCATTAAATATAATAAAACTCTTCTCTGCCGTGGGAGAAGGGGAGGCCCGGGGGGGAATTCTCGGTACGGCAAATTAAGGTTAAAACACACTCAACCCCGCACGCAAATGTACGGGGACTACGGGCGATTTGAGCCAGTCATGTGAATTTCGGGGATACCCCTACCGGGTACCGTAACGGTATACTAATACTAAAAACGCCTTGGTTTTTTTCGTCTTGGAGAGTTTGGTTTTTTTCTCGGCAACTTCGCAGGGGGCTTTTGAATGGGCTCAGAAGAATCCGTTGATTAATTGGGGGTTTGGTTTTTTTCTCGGCAGGTGCAGGGGGCTTTTTGAGTGAGGCTCAGAAGAAGAATTCAGTTTGATGAATTGGGGGTTTGGTTTTTTTTCTCGGTTTTTGAGTGGGCTCATCAGTCAGAAGAATTCCGTTTGATGAATTGGGGGTTTGGTTTTTCGGCGCCTTATTTTTTTTCTTGTTATTTTTTTATTTCGTTTCGTCTTGGCACAGATTTCTTGGGGGGTGGTTGGTTGGGGTGGTTAGGGTTCCTAGGAATTTTGATTTTTCAGATGGGTCTGGTTTGGGGGTTTGGTTTTGGGGAATCATCTGTCACAGACTCACTCACAGTGAGTGGTGCAGAGAACTTTGGGGTTTGGGGTTGAACCGTTTTTTCTTTACTGAATGAGCGTCGTCGTCGTGGAAAGACGCCGGCGCTCGCGCTGGTGGCAATCCAAGCAGTGCGCGCGCTCCTCCCGATGCGCAAAGTCCGTGACGCTGCAGAGCGTGCAGAAAACCTCAGAGCATCCGACGCACGTACGTACGTTCGGCAACCCGCAGTGATAGCACTGCGGCGCACCCGCAGGTGCGGGTGCAGGTGTGGGCGTCACGGCGGCAGTCGCTGCATCCACGACGCGCGCAGGTGCGCCACTTAGAATTTCACTCCAGCTTGCGATCGCCTCCTGCAGCGACACGGGCAGCGTGGCACCGTGCGGTGCAACCTCCGTGCGCCACCTGTCGATGTTGTTCCCACCGTTCCTTGCGTCTGCTGCCCGCTGCACCGCCAGTCTCGCTCGCGCGGCGGCACCGACGATGCGTCCTGCGGTCTCCGGCGTGGTGGCGAACGACGCCGCCTGCCTCGCACGCGCCGCGCGCACGAGTTCCGGCGTGAGTCCCGCGGGCAGCGGCGCTCTGCAGAGAGGGCACGCGCTGTGCGCGTGTGCTCTGCAGCTCTGCAGGCACTTGCTATGGAATCTGTGCCCGCACTCGAGTGTCACGATCGTCCCTCGCGACGGCCTGTTGGTGGTATCTGCCAAGGCGTCCCCTTCGTCCATAGACGTGTCGTCGTGTTGTGCGCGTGCTGCACTTTTTGCCAAAGGCGAGAGACAGCACGCGCACACCTCCTCTGTCGATTCCCCGCATCCCACGCACATGAAGTCGTCCGCGCTTCTCTTCAGAGACCCACCTCCAGAGTTGACGTTGGCGTTTGTGTTTGCTGTGTATTCGGGCGGTCTATGCTGCGCTTGAACAGGTGTCGCGAACGGTCCCCCAGGTGGCGCGACAGGTGGCATCGCCAAAGGGGCTCCTCCAAAAGTAGCGGCCTGTGCGTGTGCTTGTGCTTGTGCGTGCGACAGGTGCGGTTGTGCCGAGACGGGCGTGGACATGGACACATCGTTGTCGTGCACCACCCCCATATTATTATTATCCATATGCGAAGAAGGCGGCAAAGAAGAAGGCGGCAAAGAAGAAGGAGGCAGATGCGGCAGAGGTGTGCGCATAGGTGTGCGCATAGGTGTGTGCGAGTCCATCGACATCATCGACGACATGGGCGTAGCGGGCACGGGTTGTTGCCTGTCCATTTCAGCCGGAGCGAGGCGGGAATATGGCGGGGAGGGGAGGGGACAGGTTCAAAAGTCAACGTTCGGCGGGGGCGTTGGGGGAAAAACCAAACCACAAAACTGAAAACTGAAAACCTGCCCCGGAAAACAGCCCCGGAAGCGAAAAAGGTGGTTTGGGGGTTTGGCGATTGGGGTTTGGGGGTTAGCGAGCAAGAATTAGTAAGGTTACTTCTTTGACTTATGAACTCAAATGAAATGCACGTGGCAGCCTGGAGAACCTGGCCAGTGAGTGGGCCGGCCAGACGCACAGACAGGTGGGATTAGTTCACACGACCGGCTACCCAAACGGCGACCGTAATAAGAGCGCACGTCGCGCTGTGCGATCCGGATGTTGCCGGCGGTTGCGTGGTGGCCTGCGCCACCGATGTGGTTGGTGTGGTTGGTGTAGGAGTGGGGGCCACATTGGCCTTTGTCGTGGCGGTGGTTGCCGTGTTAGCATCAGTCGTTGTAGGAGTCAGTGTGGTGGTCGGCGCCTTAGTTGTTGGGGCCATCGTCGTCGTGGAAGCCGTGGTCGTGGGTATGTCCGCAAATGGCGGGACGGGCTTGCCATCTGGATCAAAGTAGATGGAAGGCGGCGGTGGTTCGTACGACGACGGCGGCGCAGACGTCGTGGTGGGCTTGGTTGTCGACGTCGTGGTGGGATTGGTTGTCGACGTCGAGGTGGGCTTGGTTGTCGACGTCGTGGTGGGCTTGGTTGTCGACGTCGTGGTGGGCTTGGTTGTCGACGTCGTGGTAGGCTTGGTTGTCGACGTCGTGGTGGGCTTGGTTGTCGACGTCGTGGTGGGCTTGGTTGTCGTGGTCGTGGGCGTAGTACTTACCTTCGTAGTAGTAGCTGTTGGCGCCGGCGTTGGCGTTGGCGTTGGCGTTGGCGTTGGCGTTGGCGTTCCTGACGTATACGTCTGCATGAAGGACACCACCTGCGAGTACGTCGGGTCAGACGAAGAAGGTACGGCGTGACCTGCGTTCGGGCTCGTCACGACGGTCGGCGACGTGAACTTTGCCGCCTGCTCCTGACTCATGGTGTTGGAGATGATGAAGTCGTTCCCACCCATCCAGGCAAGTGCCGGCACGTTTCCGAACGGGCTGGCGGCGTTGACGTTGGAGAGCACTCCCTGGTGCGTCGTCGTCAAATAGCCGCAGAACATGGCGGCAAACGAGAACGTGCCTTGCGGCGCGTGCGCAAGGTACACGGCAACGAACGCGGCGCCTTGCGAGTATCCGAGTATGCCTGCGAATGGCCCTTGCGTCTCGACGACTCGGTCGAGTTCGGCGAGCGACTCGGCGGCCCAGTTCGGGTCCGTCGTCGGCTGGCCTTTTCCTCCTGTTGGGTCACGCAGCCACACGGATCCTGGGTACGGCGATTGTGCGAATACGAATTCGACGTTAGGGAACGACGTTTGCAGTGCTTGCATTCCTCCGTCTGCGTTCTGGAACGCCGCCGCGGTTTGTCCTCCTCCGTGCAGGCATAGGACTTTCAACGCGAACGCAGGAACGTGTTGTGCAAGGATAAAAGCGACGAGAAGGAGAGACACGTTCCAACTCATTCTTATTCTTCTTGGGAATAAACAATGTTCGTTCAAGACGTCTTAAGGGGAATGTTTTTATAAGATGACGTTGCAGCACGTCGTGGCCCCTCGCGAACCTTCGGCCTTGAAAAACCCTTCGGAAAAAAAAAAGGAAAAACCAAACCCCCATTCGGCGACACTCACCTTAGTCTAGGGTGGTATGTAGGAACCCCCCTCCTCCCACCTCCCTCCTCCAGCACTCCAGAGCACCTCACACGACCTCGTGGTGAACGGGCTCCCATGGTGGTCAGGTGGTGGGAGGAACACCCCTTAAGCGTTCGCCGAGCCTTGCTTTCCTTCTTGAGTAAAAAGTGTTTCTTGCAGGGGGTTTCAGCTTCTTTGCTTTCGTTGGGCGTTATGGACCCTAAAGTTTAAAGTTTACACCGGCACCGTACGTACAGTATGTAAACTGACCGTATGTAAATAGAGTGTAGACTAAAGTCGGTGCGCCTTGACTCAAGCCAGCCTTCGAAGCCATTGCGAGCAAGACCTTTGACAACCAAAGCAAAGGCTCCGCAAGCAAGGCACAAGCAAGGGCTCCGTGAGAGGTGAGACTTCTTTCTGAGTTAGGACCGGCCCTTGCACCGGCCGGCATTCTATGTACTGTAATAAGGCAATTCTACCTTAAGAACTATGTAAGGCGTACTTCCTTCTCTTCGAAGTGGTTGATTTGGGGATCCCCTAGTTGTCGAACCAACTAATATTTATATTGTAAGTACTAGTTTCCCCTTGGCAGGATTCTATTCTCGAAGTAAGTGGTTTTTTTGTGATTTTGGGGATCCTCCCTTGTCCCTTGTACTTCTTAGGGAAAATATGAAAATATGAACGGCTCGTAGTAGTCGTTCGGATTTTATCCCGATTTATTTGTGTATATTTTATTTTTCAGATCGCAGTTCACGTTTTTTTTTATTATTTTTAATATATATAATGCCGCAGCAGAAGAAGACTTGGATCGAGCTGAGCGGTGGCGCGTGCGGCGGTGTGGCCATGGTGCTCACGACCCACCCGCTCGACTTAGCGAAGACGCAAATGCAAGCCAACCCATCCGCGTACCGGGGTGTGATGGACTGCCTCAAGCAAAACATGGCGGTGGAGGGACCGCGCGGACTCTACCGAGGTGTGCTGCCACCCACGCTTGTCGCTGCACCCTACCAAGCCTCCGCATTCGCAGGGTACGGCATCGGACAACAACTTGTCTCCTCCGCGACGGGACTCGACTCCACCAAAGGATTCGGACAAATGCTCGCAGGTGGCATCTCCGGCTTCTTCACCACAACAGTCATATGCCCCGGTGAACGCATTAAGGTCGTCATCCAAACCTCCAAAGAACCCCTGGGACTCGGCGGAGCGATGTCGCGCATCTTTGCAGAGGGTGGCATCAGCTCGCTCTTCCGTGGTTGGGAAGCGACGCTCGGACGCGAGGTACCAGGAGGTATGATTTACTGGGCGTGCTACAACACCTCGCGCCAGGCGATTGAGCCCGTCCAAAGCGTGCCGTCGTCTATGAAGGAGCTCTTCGGAGGTGGCATGGCGGGCGTCGGGTACTGGGTCTTCAGCCTTCCCGCGGACACCATCAAGAGCATGCAGCAGGCGAGCACAACGAACCTCAGCATGGCTGGCGCGGCGAAGCAGGTTATGTCGGAGAGCGGACCTCTCGGCTTCTGGCGCGGCTTCACGCCTGCGGTGCTTCGTGCGTTCCCTGCGAACGGCAGCACTTTCTTGGTGGCGACAGCCGTGCGCAACTTCCTCAACGATCGATTCAACAAAGACGACTAAAACAAGTCTATTCAACAAAGACGGCCGATTTTTTAATACCACAACTTTTATTCACCGGTAAAAATAATCGCTACCCACGTATACATGTATGGTGACCACAGACGGATCCCCAAAGCAAAAGCAACACCCCCTGGGCAAAATCACCTCCTCTCCTGTCCTTTTCCTGCGCCGATCGCTTAAGCGTTTGCGACGACTATCGTAGTACCAATTAAACGTAACTTTATCTCGCTCGCTTCGAGCTTGCGTGCTTGTGTGCTTGCGTGCTTGCGTGTTTGTGTGCTTTCTGTGAAGCTTAGCTGTGCACAGTCTCTGTATCAGTCTACTCCTCGCTTTGGCTCCTTGCACTTTGGCTCCTTCAGTAATAGCTACAGGTATCTTTGGCTGTATCTTGCCGTTCACCCGTTCACACACCTTTCGAAGAGAAGATCGTTTGCGGCCGCTCAGCTTAAGTTTGCGGCCGCTCAGCTCAGCTCAGCTCGGCTCGGCTCGGCTCGATCGGGTCCTCCCGGACTCATAGCAGGCAGCTAGCTGGTGGTGGTGGTGACCAGTGAGTGGTCTCCAACCACAACACACGACACAAACACAAGACGGACGCAACGTAACATCGAAAGTGGCAAGATAAGATTATGCCGACGCTTGACGTTCCACAACAATCAGGAGGTTCGACTTCTTCCACGTCCTCTTCAAGCAGACCGCGCTCTCTACGCGCGAAACTGGAAGAACGTGTGAAAACAGCACTCGCGCGAAGAGGCGTGAGCTCAACCAACGGATTCTGCCACCAGCTCCTTGTCGTCCTCTCAGAACGAATCGCAGCCATAGCCGTGCTCGCGGCGGTAATCGTCTTGGCAAGCTGGTATGTCTCCACGCTAGGAGATGACCACGTGCTGAAAACCTGGCACAGAGCGATGACGGGAGGGTCGGCACTGCCAAGCGACAAGCTGATATCGCAGCAAGTCGCTTCGGCAAGCGGAGAAAGCGGCGGTGGCGTGGACCCCGGCGGGTGCCGGTGCTCGGACGACACGTTTGGCGAGAACTGTGCCGGCGACTTTTATCGAAGCATCGAGTATCTGCCAGCGGCAAAGGAGGCTCTCAGCAAGTGCAACGAGAACGTTCCCGGCGCAAGCTTTCAGGCACGCGCGCTGCGAACGCAGCTCGAGCGGCTACAGAGCCCAGCGCTGTGCAAGGGTAATGGCCAGGATCAGCACCGCACGTTCACGCCGTTTCGACAGACGATGACGTATCGGCTCTATAAGATACCCGAGGTGAATAACATGACGAGCGCGATGAGAATGGCCATTACCGCGCTGTCAGACGCGCACGTCGCAGGCTACGCCTTCCAATTCTTTCCGCGACGGCAGCTGCACGCAGGCCATGTGGACGAGAAGCCTGGCGCCGATCCGATACATCTCAGCCACAAAAATCCCAGCTGGCAAGCTAGCTGGTCGCAGAAGTTCTGCAACAAGGGCTTCGGCCTGCCCGTGGGGCTCTCGTGCTTCTTCGAGCAAGTGTCGCCGTGCCACGCGGAGGCGGGCATCGACAGCACGAATATCGAGCCAGCGGCGGTGCTGCAGCCTCCGCTTGGGATTTCCGTCGACAACGTTCCCACACCGTTCGATCGGCGAGGCGTGCACTGGTACGCGACGCAGCTTGCAGGCTACGTCTGGAGGCCCAACGAGCGCGTGCAGCACGTCGTCGAATCGTACGCCAAGGATGTGGGACTGCCTCACCTCGTCGGAGGATCGAATGGATGGCGAGCACGCCGGGCGATGAAGGACTTCAAGGGCGTGATTGGCCTCTATGTTCCCACGAGTATAGACTGCACGGAATTCCAGCACAACAAGCCGGCAGGCTGCGTATCCTTTCCCGAGTACATGAACTACGTCGAGCGCATGCGCAGACGGTACGGCGCTACGACCGTTCTGCTCGTGGCGGAGAATCACAGAGCGATTGCGGAGACGGGGTCGGAGAAGTACAAGATGTTCAAGTTCCACTACGCGGGCGCTCGCAAGTTTGCAGAGTCAAGCGATCAGCCGGAACCGGATGGCGCTAAGGCGAAGAAGTCGGTTGGCATTGACTTGGCAAAAGACATTGGGCTGAAGCAGCTAAAGACTGCGCTGGACGGCACACCTCTCGGAACACCGATGCCGACTGCCGATTTGGTACTAACCGAGGTTCTTCGCATCGAGCTGCTGAGCCGGTGCGACATGATCGTCGCACCTTTCGGATACAGCACGTCCACGCTGGCTTATCAGCTAATGGCATACCGAAAAGGCTACTGGCCGCCATATGCGAGCGTTGACAGCATACCCATCGGCCGAGGTGGAATGCGTTACGAGGTGCGTAAGATTGCTGTATTGGACGATCGCGACCGCAAGGAGGTGGAGTTGGCGCAGAAGGAGGCTGAGGCGCTCGCGCAACTGCGCAAGAATGGTGACGCGCGAGGCTACGGGTGCATCTACGGCTACACGGGCGACATGCGGCTGTGTCCGTTGTATAAGCAGGCGAAGGCTTGGGACGACCGCGAGGAGGAGCTGAAAGTGGAGGCTGCTGGTAAGATCGTGAAGCTGAAAGGTTGAGCCTCCGCCTTCCGGTGCCCGTGCTGTGCAGCTAGCTGTGTTCCTTTTCTTCTTTGTGTGTTGTGTTGTGTTGTGTTGTGTTGACACCCAACACACGCCAGTAATTTATTCAACATAAATATTCCTAATACAAGTTTCCAAAGCCCGAGCCTGTGCGTGCTTTGCCGTCGTTCGGGGACGAAGAAGTCGTTCGGTTTGGGTCCCAGGGGGGTGAACAACAATCAGGCCGCAGAAACTCGCCAAACCTTGGCCACCGGCACCGTGTTGTTCCTGAATCTCGTACCTCTACCACCCCAAACACCTCACAAACTGACCTACGATAACGACGGACGGATGGGAGAGCGCCAGGCCGGCCACAGGGCTAGCGTTAGGAACCCTCCGTCAACTAGCTATAGCATGACATCACACGCAACACCAACACAAAGGAATAAACGTCAACTACCCTTAGCTCCGTCAACCCTCCGGAGCCCCCCCCAAGATTCTCCCCAGATTCTCCCGGCAGCCCGGGGATTGTTTCGTCCTCCTGAGTGCAGAAGTTGCCCAAGTGGAAGTCACTTTCACCCCCCGGGGGTTGCTATCGTGGGCACCATGGGCGTCGCGTCGAGCTCTCCGTACTCGCTGCCGCCGCAAACGGTCGTGTTCGACCTGTACATGCAAGGCCAAGGCTGTGGCGGAAATAGTTGCGAAAAACCGTCGTTCGAACGCCACAGCTACAACCCCGCCTTGCAGGCGTTCATGACATCCGTCGAGTTCGACGAGTTCAAGCGCAGGATGGATCCGCTGTGCTCGGGGTATAAAACACTCAACATGTCACTCGTGGCGATGTTGATTGTGCTTGCTGTACCTATTCCGCTCGTTCTGGGACTTATCTTGAAGATTCCTGCGTTTCACGTGCCATTCATGCTTCTTACGCTTGGTGGGATATTTGCCTTGCACGGCAGAGTCGTATCAAACAACACCAATGTTGATGCGCAGGTGCAGCAGCTCGTGCAAGACTTTAACTTTCAGCACGTGAACGGCCGAGCGTCCCTCACGTACTTTTGCCTGCACACCGGCTTTTGCAAGCCGAAGCACGCGCGCATACACCGCGAGATCTGGATCGGCCCGTATATGACAACGCCTCAGTTTGCACCGGGTTATCACACGGCCGTGCAGATGGCCCCTCAGTCTCAGCCTGTGATGGGCCAGCCCATGCCCGTGTCTATGCAAGGTGCAGGTGGTTATGCTCCGTACCAACCGTACGGGCAGGGAGTGCCTCCCCCTTACCAATCACCGCAAATACAACCACAGCAACCACAGCAACCACAGCAACCACCACAAGGCAACATGTACGGCCCTGGCGTGTCTGATCCGCCGATACCGAAGACGGAGGAAGGTCCTGTGACGCGCTACTAACTAAGGAATTCGTTTACATTAAAAAAACGTTCAATAATTTTATTGACTTGATTCCATAACTCACGCGCATCCACTCGTCGTCACATTTGTCACGTGAACTACCGTTCAGGCTGTCCGGCCCAATAAAGTAACCTCCAGGCCGGAGGACAATGTAGATCGTCGACCCCTCCTGGACCGATCAAGCTCATCACGGACCACCACCCCACTCGTGCACATGGTTAATGGATTCGACACAGAGGAAGCACGCGCACCACACGACGAGGTGGGCGCTAATGGTGGAGTGGGTGGAGTGGTGGACCAGTATGAGCTGGTGGTGGTCCACAGGGCGGGCGGTGCACATCATGCGAATGCATGCAGACGTGCCCTCAAGTGTATTCCCGCGAGAGCGACTATGACAACACATGCGCAAGGCTCGATGAGGGCAAAGAGGTTATCCTAGGAGGCTAGGACGAGGAGTACGGCTCGCAACACCAGAAGAGTAGGTATGCGCAATAGTATGCCGCTTACGGGGGCAATCCACCAGGCAATCGTGCGACAAGTGCGCCATACTGTGCACTTGTTATGAACTCTTTACTTCTTGAAACTTAACCTTAGCTTAAGGCGTCAGGCGTGAGCCAAAAGCTTGGAGGATTGGAGCTTAATTAAGTGCTCAAGGAGAGTTGTTAAGAGTTATTAAGACCGGTGTGGGGAAGCGAGTTCGCTACATATTGGACTGTGGAGCTCGTGTTTGTTTGGCGCACGTGGCTTAAAAAAAGGTGTTTGTTTGGTTTCCAAGGGCCAAGGGGTGGCGCCGGTGATTGCGGTGGTGTGCGACGCAGCGTGACATGTCACACACATGTGCGACGCGGCGTGACATGTGCGACGCAGCGTGACTGCGTGACTGCGTGACAACTTCAGGACAACAGTTAACAAAGTCACAACTTAGTCCCGACCCCGAGTCCCGAGCGAGCGAGTTCACCCGACCCCGGGTCCCGACTTCCCAAACCCTACTTTACTTTTTCAAGTTTGGAGGGAGGGGAGGGAGGTTTTCGCGCGGGGAGGGGCATTTCCAACATCGGAATCGTTTTGCGAAAGATGAAGGAGCACCTGTCCGTGGGCGCGTTAAGCTCGAGTGAAGTGCGTCGTTTGGTATGGGAGTTTAGTGTGGATACCTCGTTGTTAGCATCAGCAGATCGTGCGCATGGAGGATACTCGGGGACGAATTATGTTGTCACCACCGCTCCAGCTCCTTCTGATTCGTCTCCTTCTGATTCGAATTTGTCGTCGTCATCGTCACCGTCCTCGTCATCGTTATTTTTCCTGAAAGTTGCGAATAATCAAGCACCTGCTGAACTTCAATATCAAGTTGCGGCGATCCTTCACCTCGCTAGGCATGGAATCAACACGTGCACGCCTATACGTCTACGAAACAAAACAGGGTTCGTTTCCATCTCACTCGCAAAAAATAGGCCAGCCATACTGCTCACGCACCTACCTGGAAGAAACGCCGACGCGCTCATCGAAGAAAATAAAGTCAAAGCCACGGACGTATGCCGACAGGCGGCAGCGGCGCTCGCGGAGGTGCACGAACTACCGCCCTTGGCTGTCGGGGCGAACATGAGGAGCTTCCTCACGGGAGGGTGCTGCAACGTCGCCGACGTCGCGAGCGGACGGACCGCGCGCAAGTTCCTCAACGCGGGGGAACGAAACAGGAAAATAAAAAATCACCCGTACTTGCGATTCTTCGCCGCGAAAGTGAAGGAGCTGCAGCTCGCGTTGCGCGACGCCAAAACGGCGGAGCTGCCGCAGGGACTACTTCACGGCGATCCGTTCCTAGACAACGTTCTGTTCGACGAAAAGACCAAGAAAATCGTCGCTTGGGTCGACTGGGAAGATGCGTGCATAGGATACAAGCTGTGGGACGTCGCGTGCGGCTTGATTGGGTGCTGCTACGACACCGGGAAGAAGGAAATCAACAAACAAAGCGTCGACGCGTTCCTGAGGGGATATCAAATCGTACGACCTCTCACGCGCGACGAAACGCACCTGCTCGGACCATTCCTGCGAGGTGCGCTGCTGTGCAACGCGACGTGGCGTTTCGAGGCGTTCAACATCTTGTACACGGGAACGTCAGCAACGGACTCTTACGTCGAGCTCATGGATCGCTACAAACTTCTTGAGAAGGGTGGAACCGACAGCTGGATCGAAAGGCGCGCGAAGGCCATGCGCCCCGGTTGGGCCAGCTGGCGCAGTCCATCCGCTGTCAAGGCTGCCCCGCCCGTGCCGTTATACGACGACGACGAGGTTGCGTCGCCGACCCGTCGTCTCAAGTTCAAACAGGAAAGCAAGCAAGGTGGCAGCTTTCTATCGACGCTCGTTCTTGCCGCTGCGGCTGTCGGCGGCGTTGCGTTTCACAAGCGCGACAAGCTGAGAAGGGCACCGCCGCCGCCGCCCCCCAAGCCGTGGTATCAACTTTTTGGCTGAGATCCCTCATTCAGTAAAGAAGTTTACTTTACTCTATCCAGCGGTTGTCCATTCACACCATTCACTTTCACCATTCAGCCCACCCACCGGTGCCATTCTCTTCGCGTTTTTGTACATTGCGGAGATGATTTCGAAGGTTGTATCACTCTATCAGGGCGCTTTCGTTGGCTCAGTGAGGTATCCGGTTGCGACTTGTTTTCGTTGATGTTGTCGCCAGCGCCACCAACCGTGCATCAACACGATGACTCAAGGGTCACACTTACTACTCAACCTGCCGCTAGAGTAGTATCTAGAGGAGTCCAACGTGTGGGAAAAGGAGCTGTCTTGGAGTTGAGACTGCAATCATGTGTTTACAAACAATGTACACACAAACTCCTACGAGATATTTTCAAAAAAGTCCTCGTCAGCGTCTTCACCCCAAGCATTGATGACACGCGCGTGGAAAACGTTCGTCGCCGCCTCGCTTTCCAAGAGTCCCGCACCTGCCTGCTAGATGAGCGGTCGCACCGTACGCGTCGTCGAGAAGTAGTGCGGTGGCGCCACTGACGCGTGCGCGACGTCGTGCACACGACGACGTGCTGCGCGTGCTGCGCTGCAGCGGATGGTTGTGACAGATGCTGGCCCAAATCAGTCGAAACGAGTCGGAGCTCGGGTCGGAGGGGAAAAAGCAGGTCGGGCCAGCCCATCGGGTTACGGGGACCCCTTTTCCATGTGATTTTTCACTTTTACCACCAACCATCCGGGATTCCTCGTTGGTCCCTCGCGGTAGTCGGTGAATCATGCCGTGGGCCCGGAATCCCGGGCCCACCCGTTTGCACAAAACTTCAATGGCGTCGTGCGAAGTCCCCGACGTTTGCTTTGTGTGGGTGGGTTCTAGAGGTCCAATAACGATGTTAGTCTATCGGCTATGGTATCGCCGCGAGTTACCATTCACCATTCAGGCATTCACGACGCGGTGGCCGCTACAATACCCATTCACGCGCCATTCATTCCGTTCAATATTGAATGAGCGATCCTAGCTTTTTGGTGGAAAGTACTTCAGTAACACATTCTTTATAATCATAGAAGATTAGATTTGTTGTGCAAGCGTGCGGGAAGCGGCGTGAAAAATTCGTTCGGGCCAGGTAGCGTTCCAGCTCGCTTATGTGCCGAACTGCCGATAGCGGCGTTGGCGGTAGTTCTGATTATAAAGACGTGCGAGTGTTGTTGCTGTCCGGTGTTAACAAACACAGGGCAGCAAAACACACAATGGTCTCGACCCACCCAGGGACCCAACGGCTAGTAGGGGTTGTGTCCCATACCCAGCCAAGGGAGAATCCCTAAAACTAACAATGCGAAGCACCATTAAAAATGAAACCCCGAATTCGGAACCGGTATCCCCCAGTGCACTCCGCGTTCCCCCTCGGGTTCTTTTATTTCAGAGTTGTCTCGGCGCCCTCCAAAACAAACCTTCCTCCAAGATGACGTACGCCATGGCCATGGCCTTTGAAGTCGCGTGTACAACAACTTCAAGGAGGTTACCTCATGGTTGTCATTGTAGGAGTAGAAGACTCAAGTATATGATGTGTGCCTTGTCATCTCATCGTTTCAGGAGACTTGTAGTACCTGCTGCTGTGGGTGGTGAGTCTTTGTGCCATAATAGTAATAGTACCTTTAGTAGGAGCTCTTCTAGAAGAATACGCATAGCACCTTGCAGGGCAACTTCCTGGCCTGCTGGTGAGCGCTCATCTCATCATCAGAGAGATCGATGGAGAGAGGTCCCCAGGCGTGGGAGGAAGGCGTGCGTACACGCAGCAGACGCGACGAGGCCAGGTGCGTCAGGGCGGCAGACGCAGCAGCCGCCGCCGCAGCAGCAGAAACAGAAATACACAACCAAGGGAGGGAGGGTATACGACGACCCGACGGCGAGCGGAGACTTCGACAACGACCTCGTGGGTTGTCCCCCGAGCGCGGGAAGTGAGAACGCCGTGTGGAACTTCTTCTTGGGTCGGCACTTCCAGGCGCGCGATGTCAAGAAGGCTGCGCGCGCACTCTTTGGGTTTCTCGCACAAATAACGGGACGGACGTCGTCCACCAGTGCGAGGGAGTCGTCGTCCGTGCGACGGAGAGCCGACGACGAGCCAGAATGATCGCTCTTTCAGTAACGGAGTATACTTTCCTTTGTCCATCGGTCGTCCACTCACACCGTTCACCGTTCAGCCCATTCAGCAGAAGAATCCCAGAGGTGGCGGGGAGACCGTCGTAGACCCACATGAAATTTCACCGTTCGCACCTTCTGTTCCGTTGGGAAGTAAAAGTATATATAATACACAGTCTATGTTGCACACAAGCCTGCAGAAACAGTACGATAATAAAGTAGGGTAAATAGTCTTAAATGTATATACATAGATATCGTCTGTATCGTATCGTATCGTATTGTACGTGTGTGAATCGCTTTGTCAAAGAAAACACCAAAGAATCACCGTGGCGAAGTCTTGATGAGCGAGTTGCGTCGTCCTCCATGTCGACGCTTCGCATTCTTAAGCGTACTCGCCAGCGCGCTCACGTCGCCGTCGTCGTCTTGCATCCAAGGCTTCTCGCCCACGCCTACACGACGGCTCCCGACGTTCTCAGCACGTGCGGTGATCGCGGGTAGACGAAACCCACCACTAACATCAGTCGCTTGTTTGTCGCGCGTCGTCTTGGCCCTGCGAGGTGCCACCTGTTTTGGCACACGGCCAACGTCGAGTCGAGGCACGGCGACGAAGTTTGGCGCTTCCGGCATGTGCACGCGGCGTCTGATGACGACGCTCCCCTTGCCGCGCGTCCTGATCTCCTGAAGACCCTCGACATACGACGGATTTTGTGCATCCTGGCTGCCATTGATGGCGTACTTTTGCTTCCTATGAAATCTGTCTCCAACCGTCTCGTCTCCGTGCTCAGTGTGCCCAGGATGGTCGTGCAAGTTCAACTTCTCCAAGTGTTGTCGCCTACGTGCCTCCGCGAGATTTGCCGCCCCGCTTGCCATACGCGACAAATCTCTATCTGCCATGCTCACGTTCATGTGCACGTCCAAGTCCGTCACCCACAGCAGCCAGAGGCGACCGCCCACGTCGTGCTTGAAGTGCACGCGCATCTCCAGCACGTTGTACCCCTGCGGCGACGTGCTCTCGACGTGATGCGCGATGCTCTCGCACGCAAGCTGCACCTTTCGCGTGAGGTCGTTCTTATGCGCCTTCATATTCGACATCGTGCCGGCGAAGCCCATGTCCTGCTTGCCGAAACGTGCGTAACGCTTGTGGATGCGTTTCACCTGCTTGCGCGCGAGCGCCTTGGGCTCCGACTCTTCTTCAATCAAGCGAGGCGCGATGTCCGTGCGCACGCCGGAGTTGCGCACAAAGTCGTCGGTAATCCACAGGGAGAAGTGCCCGCTTCGGAACCATGTCGCCGACAACAGGTCCGTGTTTCCACCGTGGTCTCTCACGTGCCTCTGAATGATGCCATCGCCAAGGTTCCTGCCGCTCGGGTGCAGCATCTCGCGCAGCGCCGTGGCTGTGAGGCCAGTCACGTGCGCGCCGAGTGGGGTGTGCCTATCGAATCGCATGTACAGCGCCACGACACCCTGGTAGTCGCTCCGGAAGTGCTTGGTGATGACGTCGTATACGTCGTTGAGGTCCTCGCAACGACTCCGCCGTCGTTTCTTGATGATTCCGTCCTTGTTGGTGAAGAGCCAGCTTGTCACCTTTCCCTGCATGGCGAGGATTGTGTCAGGCACCGAGATGCTCGTGAGCGGCTTACCAGTTTGAGGCAGCGCCCACAGGTA
This sequence comes from Pycnococcus provasolii, assembly GCA_938743325.2. NCBI lineage: Eukaryota > Viridiplantae > Chlorophyta > Pseudoscourfieldiophyceae > Pseudoscourfieldiales > Pycnococcaceae > Pycnococcus > Pycnococcus provasolii. The sequence goes on from OW568895.1 coordinate 381,683, forward strand.
CTGGAAGAAGTTCATGTTCGCGGTGTCGAACTTGCTGTCCACCTCTTCCGCCTCGAGGTTGGTGAGCTCGTCCGTGTCGACTTCCAGTCGGTTGTACATGAGAACGCGTCGGAAGTGCTGCAGTTGTCTTTCCAGCGCCAACCTCTTGTGTAGTTTTGACGCGGTTCCTGGCGGCCTTCCGTCGTTGTCCAGGTTATCTTCTTCGTCGTCGTCAGGTAGCCACGGCGGATGTTCCTCGCCTTTATTCACAGGTTGAAAGCCTGGGTTAGCGGCGCGTGTTGCATCTTCCAGGAAGGTTGCAAACGTAGCGTTATTTGTAGCCTTATCCACCTGCAAGGAAGCTGAGGTCTTCTGATTCTGATTGAGACGCATGTGGGAGCGCGGAGATAACACCGCGGGCGACATACCTGTATGTTACCACTCTTAAGAATGGAATGATGCAAGCGGCCGAGAAGGAAGGGTTGTTTAATGTTTAAGGGGTTTGTTATCCACCACCCCACCTACCCTAATAAGGCAAGTTTACAAGTCGTCGGAGGACGGAGAACGGTTGTCCACAATGTTGTCCACAAGGGTGGGCCACGTTAACCCAGGCTAGCTGGGGTTAACATCAATTAGCGGCCCCACACCTTATCAGCGGCACACTCTGCTCTGAAAAGTGAGCTTAATCACGATGTATGCCTTACCAACTATCTTGACCACCTTAATCAACGTACGAATACAAACCATTACGATGGCGGCCATAGAGTTCTATAGAGGCATACTGTAGACTCCTTGGTTACTCATGGAGCCACCATGGTGGCATGGTCCCATCCATGCTCAAACTTCCTGTGAGGCTGTGAGCCTCCTCACGAACGTCCCGCTCGAATCCCTCGAGCAGGTCCCTCGAGCTTCACGAGAGACACGAGGAGGCTGGAGGCTCAGCGCCGGACCTAAAGGTACAGTATTATGTGCTCGCGTGTAAGCAGGTGGTCAGCTGAGTTACTCAGGTAAGGCAGGTACCGTACCGTACAGTACCTTGGTGTACCTGTGCCAATATTGTGCAAGCTCTTGCTTTGCCTCATCTCATGCATGCACTCGCCCTCGCATAACCTCGAACCAACCCGCGTAAACGTTAAGGTTATTAGTTCTATTCTTTCTCTTGGAAGAAGAAACCCGACCGGGCGGGTCTATTATCCGGGTGACCTGAGGTGGTCACTTTTGCTAAACCCCGAACTTTTGTCCTGCTTTTGTCGTGCTGATCTGGCGCGTCCTGGGACCTGTTTTTGTTTTTTTCCCGCTCGTCGTAGGGCATCATTCCTCCCAAATCACGCTGAATCTCTCAAGTACTATGCCGCGCCACACGCCGACCGGGCACGGGAGCAATTCGCAGGGCAACAACTACACGTCGTACAACGGCGGGTCGTCGTTCCGCTACAGCAACTCGAACGGGTCGTCGTTCTACGACTCCGGGTCAGGCAAGTTCTACAGCCCCGGTTCGTCGGGAAACGGGTCTAAGTTCTACGAAAGCACCGGGGGACAACGCTCGTATCAAGGAGGAGGCAAGCGTTGAAGAAGACGCGGTCAGTGGGTGGTGCTCTCACAAACAGTGGGGTGAGAATTCTCAAGCGAGTTCACCCGTGTGAATTTTTGATAATGCCCTGTGAATTTCGCGGGCAGCATTCGCGGGCGACGAGAGGAGTGTAAATGTGTCTCTCGAGAGACTCAAAAAAGACGGAACCTTGTGCAGTGCATTCCCTTCATTATCGTACTCCGTTCATGGTTGGTTTACAGTAGTTGTTGTCGATTGAGCAGTCACATTCTTCCTCACTTGTTGAAGAATCTCCCCCTGAAAATCGACAGCAAACTCGACATCGAACAAATACAAAATAAACGGCCGTCCACGACGAAAAGATGCCAAACCTACGATAGAAAACAAACACATGTATCTGCCGTATGGTCCTTTCCTTTCTTCCTACCTACAGCACTGTACAGTGCAGTATCCTGAGGCTCACCTTTCATCTACGCGCATAGACTATCGTAGACTAGGAAGCATTCATTCTTGTCGTCGTCGCGATGATGCTCTTTCACATACATGTAGACGGGGGAGGGAAGGGGGGAGGGAGGGCAAATGCAAAGCAGGCATCTTTTTCTCCCCCTCTCCTCGTCCTGCATAACTATATCATGCCGCTCGTCGCTTGCTCCATGTCGTCCATGTCGTGTCGCACGTCCATGTCTGCTTATCAAGACTGTGGCGGTTTTTCTCGTGTGAGAACTCAGCTTAGTCCCTTAAAGTTTAGGGTTAGGCAATCTCGTGTTGGTGGCACCCCTTCTGGCTTACCTTCACTGGCAGCCTCCTCATCGTCTTCTTCAGGAGGATCGTCAGGAGTTCAGGGGGATGAACTCGAGAAACGACCCATCGCGGAACCTGCGATTCTGAAGAACCTTGGTGACGTGTTCGTGCTCGACGTGCGAGATAACGACGAGATGGACATGGGGGGAGAAAAGTTGAGCAGCTCCGTGAACGTGCCCCTGAACAAGGCGAAGGGTGTCAACAAAACACTCGACGAATTCAAGGCTGATTTGGAAGCAGCAGGCGTGTGGGCAACCTTGGAACAACGTGGTACCGACGCGCCGATCATCACGCACTGCGGTGCAGGTGGGCGAGGGGGAAAAGCGTGCGACGCAATGACGAAACTTGGGTTCACCAACGTACACAACGGAGGTGGCCCGGACGACGTGCGCGCTGTTCGACCGGACCTCAGCTAGCTCAGACAGCACTCACTGTAAGTACTTGACTCTTGACTGTTGAGATTTGACTTGATGTGGAACAGAAGTGTGCGTGAACATGCGCGCGCAAAGAATGGGCAGGGTCAAGTGTTGCGTTGGCGTTGCACCTTCGGGTACCTAGTTACATCTCCGCCGTCTGCATCCACTGCCCGTGACGCCACTTCCACTGCACCGTCAGGTCCTCCTTCGACGGCGCCGTCATGGACGGGTGCCAAGCGCTCGTCTGCTCGCCTGGAGAAACTGCGGCGACCGCCTCCTTCCCGAATATCGGCGCGACGGGCTTCGTGACGACGCAACCTGCACCCGCCATATCGCTCATCGTCCGTACGCCGTCGAACCTCGTGTCGTAGACGTGCGTGAACGCCTCGCTGACGTTGGGCATGTCATAGGAGGCGTCTGGGTTCATGTGTCCTTGGTCCTCGAACGAGTCTTTCAGCCTCTGTCCTGCGACATCGCTGTGCTTGTGTCCACTCACGAGTAGGTCCCCTTCGGCTGTGACATTTGTAAGTTCCATGCTGAGGTCAGTCTCGCCCGGCGCGAGGTCGGCGAGCACTGGTGCGGAGTGGTGAATCATGTGGTCTTCGGTCATAGAGTGGTGGTGACCCACGGAGCCTGTTGTTGTGTCTGTGGCCAAGGAGGTGGTCGTTGCATTGAACCCAAGCTCTGATGACTGAGCTGTATCTGAGAGCGACGCCATATTCTGAGAGCGAAAACAACAAATAGAACAAATACTGTAGGCAAGGCTTCTCAGAAGAGCGAATGCGAATGAGTGGGACGCCGACGACTTCTAAAAAGACTTGCGACTTGCGACGACTGACTGGTATGCGAACTGGTCAGGTGGACAAAGACAACCAAGTCGGCCGTCGAGCAACTGAGCCAACTGAGACGATTAATCGCAACGGCGTCAAGTCGTCAACCAACTGCGACTGAATACTGATCGTGATTCGTGATCGCTCAACAAAGCCAAGGTTAAGAGGTTAAGGCGAGCGATTTGACCAAGTCGGGGAACGGGTTCAACTTTCACATCCCCGGAAGGTTAAATAAGGTCGGGCGATTTGGTCGGGGAACCTACAGAACTTTCGCATCTCCCGCATCCCCCCCGGGAACTACTGCGGGAAGGTGAGCTTTGGTCGGGCGATTTGGTCGGGGAACCCACAGAACTTTCCCATCCCCCGCAGCCCCCCCCGGGAACTACTGCGGGAAGGTGAGCTTTGGTCGGGCGATTTGGTCGGGGAACGGGTTCACAATCACTTTTCCCATCGCATATTCGCATCGCATCGCATATTCGCATCGCATCGCATCGCATCTTTCTTTCGCATCCTCTGATGATCGCTCCATTGCTTGATCGCACTGTGTAGTACTACATACTTTCCTGCTGCTGGTTGCGCTAACTGTTCGCGCTGTTCACCTTTCCCACCCGGCACCCGCCCGCCCTGACTATAGACCTTGTCGACGACAGAAAAATAGTCTAAGGTCGCGTGGGGGGAGGGAGGGGGTACCGGGTAGGGATAATAAAGGAGGCGACCTTAGACTATTTTCAAAACGGCCTTCGTCGACAAGGTCTACCTTTATGGGTTGCTGGGTCCCAGGCCATTCCGGATTTCAGTTTGATTAAGGGTTGTAACCACGTCATTTGACCTTTTGTTTGGCCTTAAGAATTGTTTGCAAAGGTCCTCGGGTTTCTACCTATAAATAAAATACCTAAACGGCTCCACCTACCCGGTACAGTATGCACATACAACCTAGTGGTACATATGTACCGGTGCCGTACCACCTAGGTGGCCACCTCCCGTATTGTATTGTATCCGCATTGGCCCATTTCGTCGTTTCCCCTCTCGAGCGACGTGGTGGTGGCCTTAAGTTTAAGTTTGGTCTTAAGGCGTTCCTTTAAGGCAACATCATCATCGTTCGGAACCACTTCACCTTAAGGTAAGGGATCCCGAGCGAGGTGTTGACGCGGCCGCCCTTTGTGCCTTACCTTAACAAGTGTTCGTTTTCACCCCCAGGGCTGTTTGTTTCTATCCGCATCATCTCTTTTTTAAGTCTTCACTTCTGTGTGCAGTGTGAATTTTTCAATCTTCCTGAACACTCATAGGAGAAGCCTATCCTCAATGACTCAGGTGACTCGAGCTTCTCCGATGTTTGCCGTGCTTGTCCTGCAAGTTCTATTCAGCTCGACATTCATTCTCAGCGCAACGGCACAAACCTCGGTGACGCCCTACCCTCGCGTCGCGGTGGGAACATTCAACCTGAAGTTTGCAGAGGGCGACCCGTCGTGGACGAGCGGAGCGATGGTGCTCGACACGCCGTCTCCGACGAGCGGATCGAGCTCGACGCTCTCGACGTGGTCTGGCGTAAACTCAGGCTCCGCGTACTCCGACGGCGGCTTTTCTCTAGTCGCTCAGAGCTGTGCCGTATCGGGAGGAAGCGTGTCCGTCATCCTGAGGGTCACGAAATCTGGTGACTTCCGGCAGTGCAACTACATGACGTATAGCAAGGACGCGAGCGGGAAGACAGTTCTCAACGCACTTACCGCTTTGAGCAATGACTTCACGTATCCCACGGGTGACTGTCCAGCTACCCCACAGGATGCTGTTGCGAGTGGTATCACGTGGCTGCCGAGCTTGAGTTACGCAAATACGACGTGGAGCTGCGATGCGAACTGCCAGCCTTTGGACTGCCAGGAGTACGGCACGACCACAGCTACCACCTCGCCAGCGTCGTTGCAGTCCGTGACGTACCCTCGCGTCGCGGTGGGAACATTCAGCCTGAAGTTTGCAGAGGGCGACCCGTCGTGGACGAGCGGAGCGATGGTGCTCGACACGCCGTCTCCGACGAGCGGATCGAGCTCGACGCTCTCGACGTGGTCTGGCGTAGACGCAGGCTCCGCGTACTCCGACGGCGGCTTTTCTCTAGTCGCTCAGAGCTGTGCCGTATCGGGAGGAAGCGTGTCCGTCATCCTGAGGAACACGAAAGCTGGTGACTTCCGGCAGTGCAACTACATGACGTATAGCAAGGACGCGAACGGGAAGACAGTCCTCAACGCACTTACCGCTTTGAGCAATGACTTCACGTATCCCACGGGTGACTGTCCAGCTACCCCACAGGATGCTGTTGCGAGTGGTATCACGTGGCTGCCGAGCTTGAGTTACGCAAATACGACGTGGAGCTGCGATGCGAACTGCCAGCCTTTGGACTGCCAGGAGTACGGCACGACCACAGCTACCACCTCGCCAGCGTCGTTGCAGTCCGTGACGTACCCTCGCGTCGCGGTGGGAACATTCAGCCTGAAGTTTGCAGAGGGCGACCCGTCGTGGACGAGCGGAGCGATGGTGCTCGACACGCCGTCTCCGACGAGCGGATCGAGCTCGACGCTCTCGACGTGGTCTGGCGTAGACGCAGGCTCCGCGTACTCCGACGGCGGCTTTTCCTTAGTCGCTCAGAGCTGTGCCGTATCGGGAGGAAGCGTGTCCGTCATCCTGAGGAACACGAAAGCTGGTGACTTCCGGCAGTGCAACTACATGACGTATAGCAAGGACGCGAGCGGGAAGACAGTCCTCAACGCACTTACCGCTTTGAGCAATGACTTCACGTATCCCACGGGTGACTGTCCAGCTACCCCACAGGATGCTGTTGCGAGTGGTATCACGTGGCTGCCGAGCTTGAGTTACGCAAATACGACGTGGAGCTGCGATGCGAACTGCCAGCCTTTGGACTGCCAGGAGTACGGCACGACCACAGCTACCACCTCGCCAGCGTCGTTGCAGTCCGTGACGTACCCTCGCGTCGCGGTGGGAACATTCAGCCTGAAGTTTGCAGAGGGCGACCCGTCGTGGACGAGCGGAGCGATGGTGCTCGACACGCCGTCTCCGACGAGCGGATCGAGCTCGACGCTCTCGACGTGGTCTGGCGTAGACGCAGGCTCCGCGTACTCCGACGGCGGCTTTTCCTTAGTCGCTCAGAGCTGTGCCGTATCGGGAGGAAGCGTGTCCGTCATCCTGAGGAACACGAAAGCTGGTGACTTCCGGCAGTGCAACTACATGACGTATAGCAAGGACGCGAGCGGGAAGACAGTCCTCAACGCACTTACCGCTTTGAGCAATGACTTCACGTATCCCACGGGTGACTGTCCAGCTACCCCACAGGATGCTGTTGCGAGTGGTATCACGTGGCTGCCGAGCTTGAGTTACGCAAATACGACGTGGAGCTGCGATGCGAACTGCCAGCCTTTGGACTGCCAGGAGTACGGCACGACCACAGCTACCACCTCGCCAGCGTCGTTGCAGTCCGTGACGTACCCTCGCGTCGCGGTGGGAACATTCAACCTGAAGTTTGCAGAGGGCGACCCGTCGTGGACGAGCGGAGCGATGGTGCTCGACACGCCGTCTCCGACGAGCGGATCGAGCTCGACGCTCTCGACGTGGTCTGGCGTAGACGCAGGCTCCGCGTACTCCGACGGCGGCTTTTCTCTAGTCGCTCAGAGCTGTGCCGTATCGGGAGGAAGCGTGTCCGTCATCCTGAGGAACACGAAAGCTGGTGACTTCCGGCAGTGCAACTACATGACGTATAGCAAGGACGCGAGCGGGAAGACAGTCCTCAACGCACTTACCGCTTTGAGCAATGACTTCACGTATCCCACGGGTGACTGTCCAGCTACCCCACAGGAGGCGTATGAGAGTGGTATCACGTGGCTGCCGAGCTTGAGTTACGCAAATACGACGTGGAGCTGCGATGCGAACTGCCAGCCTCTGGACTGCCAGGAGTACGGCACGACCACAGCTACCACCTCGCCAGCGTCGTTGCAGTCGGTGACGTTTCCTCGCGTCGCGGTGGGCAAGTTCACCCTCGTTAATACGTCCGTCGCGAATTGGTTGAGCGGTACGTATGTGCAGGACGCGCCGTCTCCGACGAGCAGTTCGATCTCAACAGTATCCGATGAAAGGGGCGTGTGGGATGGCTCACCGTACGTTACTGGCGTGTACGACATGGTCGCTCAGAGCTGTGTCGTTTCAGATGGAGGGAGCGTGAGCATCATCCTGAGGGCGGAGAAAACTGGGGATAATGCCTTCCGGACTTGCCTATACCAGACGTATAGTAAGGACGCGAGCGGGAAGACGAAGATGCTTTCGTCGGATGTATATGATGGAGCACCACCGTGGCAGTATCCGATGGGTGACTGTCCAGCAACCTACGAAGCCGCTAAGCAGGATGGAATCTCGTGGATGAATCCTAATCCGGATTTTTACAGCTCGACGTGGAGCTGCAATGCGGACTGCCAGCCTCTGGACTGCAAGGAGTACGGCACGACCACAGCTACCACCTCGCCAGCGGCGTTGCAGACGGTGACGTTTCCTCGCGTCGCGGTGGGCAAGTTCACCCTCGTTAGTTCGTCCGACACGAATTGGTTAAGCGGTATGTCTGTCATAGATCCGCCGTCTCCGACGAGCAGTTCGAGCGCGACAGTATCTAAGGCGAGTGGCGTGAATTATGACGGCTCCTACGATCTCAGCGGCTACGCGTTGGTCGCTCAGAGCTGTGTCGTTTCAGGGGGAGGGAGCGTGAGCATCATCTATCGTGCGGAAGTAGCTCCGACCGTACGGCAGTGCCATTACAGTACGGCTAGCAAGGACGACAGCGGGAAAACGATTTCCGTTACGTTGGTCGTTCATGATCAGACCGACGGTACACCGTTCGAGTATCCGATGGGTGACTGTCCATCTACCTATGAAGCTGCTAAGCAGGATGGAATCTCGTGGATGAGCAGTACGCCGTATTACATTAACTCGACATGGCAGTGTGATGAGAACTGCCAGCCTTTGGACTGCAAGGAGTACGGCACGACCACAGCTACCACCTCGCCAGCGGCGTTGCAGACGGTGACGTTTCCTCGCGTCGCGGTGGGTAACTTCACCCTTGTTAGTGCGACCACCGCATCCGGCGCATCGTGGACAGACGGCACGTATGTGCAGGACGCGCCGTCTCCGACGAGCAGTTCGATCTCAACAGTATCCGATGAAAGGGGTGTGTGGGATGGCTCACCGTACGTTACTGGCGTCTACGACATGGTCGCTCAGAGCTGTGTCGTTTCAGATGGAGGGAGCGTGAGCATCATCCTGAGGGCGGAGAAAACTGGGGATAATGCCTTCCGGACTTGCCTATACCAGACGTATAGTAAGGACGCGAGCGGGAAGACGAAGATGCTTTCGTCGGATGTATATGATGAAGCACCAACGTGGCAGTATCCGATGGGTGACTGTCCATCTACCTACGAAGCCGCTAAGCAGGATGGAATCTCGTGGATGAATCCTAATCCGGATTTTTACAGCTCGACGTGGAGCTGCGATGCGAACTGCCAGCCTCTGGACTGCAAGGAGTACGGCACGACCACAGCTACCACCTCGCCAGCGGCGTTGCAGACGGTGACGTTTCCTCGCGTCGCGGTGGGCAAGTTCACCCTCGTTAGTTCGTCCGACGCGAATTGGTTAAGCGGTATGTCTGTCATAGATCCGCCGTCTCCGACGAGCAGTTCGAGCGCGACAGTATCCAAGGCGAGTGGCGTGAATTATGACGGCTCCTACGATCTCAGCGGCTACGCGTTGGTCGCTCAGAGCTGTGTCGTTTCAGGGGGAGGGAGCGTGAGCATCATCTATCGTGCGGAAGTAGCTCCGACCGTACGGCAGTGCCATTACAGTACGGCTAGCAAGGACGACAGCGGGAAAACGATTTCCGTTACGTTGGTCGTTCATGATCAGACCGACGGTACACCGTTCGAGTATCCGATGGGTGACTGTCCATCTACCTACGAAGCCGCTAAGCAGGATGGAATCTCGTGGATGAGCAGTACGCCGTATTACATTAACTCGACATGGCAGTGTGATGAGAACTGCCAGCCTTTGGACTGCAAGGAGTACGGCACGGCGCCGAGTCCGTCTCCGCCACCTCCGCCGCCTCCACCTCCGGAATTTCGACCTTGGGTTGTGAGATTGTCCATACAGCTGGTGGGATACACGGTATCTGAGCTTGAGCCTTTGCGTGATACGTATCTGACCTACGGTATAAGCGCAGCACTTTATCTAAGTATTCACAATGCGACAATAGACGTCATAAGCATGGAAGGAGCATCAGGCTCGACTCTTCGACGATCTTTGTTGCAGCAACAGCCGAAGGTGGTTGTGAATTTCAGCATCAGTGTGGCATCCGAGGAACAAGCACGAGCGATCAAAGCTCTCTTACTGTCACTTTCGATGTCTGATCTCATGCAAGTGTTGATGATGAACGGACTCGCCAAGCTCGAGCCATCTCCATCGCTCACATCCGAGCCTGTTGTTTTTGACAATAGCTCAAACTTACCCATCATTTTGGTCTATGAAGGACTAGTCTGTGGCAGCTCCCCCTGTCCTAGTTCACAAGTGATTCTGAATGTCGCGAACGATACCGTGAAAGTTCGCATAAGATTTAGTGATAGTGCGTGTACTGGCTTGAAGAATGAATTGAAAGGATCTATCGCGATGCAGGGTCCAGCCTTCATCGAAGACGTCGAGCCCAGAAGTGGTTCATCGTCATATGACGTTCACATACGTGCAAACACCGGAGAAGTGGGAAACGTTACGATGACAGTTGCGAGTGGAGTTTGCACTCTTGGCAAGCGCTCGTCAAAGAAGAGCATGGTACTTCCAGGCGGCACGCTCCAGGTTGATACCGAGAGACCTACTGCACAAGTTGGCGTGTTGACTCCGATTTCAAACAAGGAGAATTCCTCGCTGACGATGCGCCTTGTGATCCCATCGGACTCCAAGCTCCAAAAGGGCTCACTGCAAGCTTCATCATTTTATGTTGTCAATGGAAATGTGTCTGCCGTTGAGGAGGAGAACAAATCTGCGGTAGAGGGTAAGAGGGCATTCTTGATTAGCGTCATACCCACCATCACCGAAGGCATCGTGAATGTGTCGTTGCGGCAAGACAGTTTTACCGACAGCGTGGGCAACGGTAACAAAGGGGTTGTTCGCGTCATCGGTGGAGCAGCAAACAACAAGGCGCAGGAAGTATCGATGGTACCATTCTTGCACGATGCCGTTCAACCGGAAGCGTCAGTGAGTATTTATGGTGATGGGTACAGTACCGAGGAGGGACTGGCACTCTTTAAACTGTCATTTAGCGAGCCTGTGATAGGCTTCGATGCAAGCAGCATCAACGTTACGAACGGAATTCTTAGCAGCTTTGTGACATTGGAGGGAATCGAAGATCCAACGCAAAATACGAGCTCCACCGTCATGGACGACCTGCCCTACATCCTTGCCACTGAGATTGGATTGCTGGTGACGCCGAGCAGCCTCAAAGGTGACACAAATGTCACGGTAAGTGTCATCGAAGGCGGCTTCCAGGACTTGAGCGGCAACAGCGGAAGGGCTCTTGTACGAAGCGCTTCTGTGGAGTATCGTGGTACGCCTGAGGAGGAGGAAGTTGCAGAAGGCGTTGGTGCCGCGGCAACGGGCACGGCATCCGTCGCCGTTGCCACTGGCGCCGTAACCACAGCATCATTATCCGTGGCATCAACAGTCGCAGCGGCAACTGTTTCTTCCGTCGCAGTCACGGGCGTGTCCGCGAGCGTTGCCGCGGCAGAGGGCAGCGCCCTGTGCAATGCTGCGAGCAGCATGAGCGTGAATAACATGGTTGGAATGCTTCGCGCTCTGCGCACTATGCAATTTTATTCAATGACGAAAGATTTTGGAGGTGACAGTGTTCCGGAAGCATATCGCTCTTTTGCTGGCCAACTTGACTGGGTTACGCTACAATTTGGCAGTTCTTGGTTTGTGTCTTCAGATGAAGGTAATCCCAAAAAGAAAAACGCTCAGGCGGAAGCGCGACGAGAACGGCGGCGGCGGGCTCTCTTAATGACGTCGAGTCCAACTAGGCGTCAGTCTCGAGGAGATGGAAACAATAAATCGCCTGCAAATACTCGGGATGCTAAAGCGAGCAAGACTCTTAGCAAAGTTGATCGGATGAAAAAAGATGTCACGTCCGTCATCTCCGTGAGTGTGAACGTATCAACGATCTCGAATATGTCCTCCTGGTTAAATTCAGGTGATGCCGTGGCTGCAAAGAGCTACTGGGATGGCGTGATCAATCCACCAGCGAACAGCCTCGAGACTTTTGGGCAAAGCGCACTCATTGCGGTTGGCTTCTTTGCAGCAGCTTCTTTGCTTCGGTTTGCATGTGAGCGCGTGTTTCACATGTTCAGCAGTGCTGAAACACCGTCAACGATCGTATTTCCCTATGTGGAGCTTACAGCACTAAACCTCATTGCACCTGGTGTTGCGCTTAGCGCAGGCAAACTTGTCGGTGCGAAATCAGCAGGAATTGCAGAGATTTGCGTGGGCGTCGCCGCATTTCTTGCATTTCCTTTCTTTCTCACCATGTGTGCTCTTCGCGTAATCAGTGGAATGGTCATGAAGAAGAATTATGCCAAGTATGAGCTCGAGGGTAATGATGGGGCGAGCATGATGCTCACTTGGAAAAGCCTGGGTAAGAGCAAGAGCACGCTGAATGCACTAATGCGAACTCGGCGCAAGCTAGCAAGGAGGCGTGCAGAGAATGGCGATGGCGGCGAGGGAGCGGCAGCAGCCGACGTGACTTGGGCAGAGGCAGCGGAGGAGCTTAGCAAAAGGAGGGGATCGTCCTTGAAGTCGGTAGTCGCCAATGCGAAAACAATAGCCGATAAGACGCTGAAATTTTCAAAGTCTATGAACAAGTACATCGAAAAGAAGGGCGAATGGGTCGTGAACGATGACAGTGAGGCAATTCCTGCGTTCGTTGATGTTTATGGCATGTTCTTTTCCGATTACAGAGGTGAATTGCCTGGTGAGCGAGAGTTTGATCCATCTAATGCTGAGAACTTTCCCGGCTATCCTAACGGGGGATTTCTTGCTAGCATACGCAGGTTGCAACTTCGCGCCACGGGAGGTTATCTGAGAGGCTACCACTATCGGATTGGATATGGCGCATTCGTCGCATTCAAAACGTTTGTCTTCCCGTTCATCTTTGGCGTGATTGGACAGAATACCATGACGAACGTGTACTTGACATTAGGATTGACATTCGTGGAGTTCATATGGATCATTGTTTGGAGGCCGGCTGATGACTTCCTTAAGCACGGTGTCGCACAGCTCGATTCAATCTCACAAGTTTTGGCAACCGGCGCGGCAGTGGCAGCATCCGATATGAAAAACACAGACAGCACGATTCTCTGGGTCATGCTTGCTGCAGCCTCCTTTGGAATTTTTTCGGTGATGCTGGCAAATTTGGATTCGCTTCGCGATGGCAAAGATATCCTAGTGTCAATTTGGGATTGGATAAGAAGGGGAGGAGTATCACAAGTGGAAGATGATGATGATGATGATGATGTCGGTGATGATGGTGGTGATGCAATGAGAAGTCCGAGAGGACGCTCGAAGAAAAATCAAGTCGAGATTGAACCACCACCAGAGCTTAATGCAAACGACATACCACCGTCGATGCTGCCAACACCACCTTCGCACTCTTCGCCGGGGCTAGAGCGAGGGCCACGTTCAAAGCTGCCACCCATTACAGGGGCGTCGCCATTACCATCTCCTTCCGGGCTGCCGGCGCCATCATCACCTTCCGGACTGCCGGCACCACCATCATCGTGGGGTCAGCCAGATTCTTCGTCGCCGTACGGGCTGCCGCCGCCGCCACCACCTTTGGGTCAGCTAGATTCTTCGTCGCCGTACGGGCTTCCGCCGCCACCATCTTTGGGTCAGCTAGATTCTTCGTCGCCGTACGGTCTGCCACCTCCCCCTGCATCACATATGCCGCCTCCCTGACTCTTCTTCCGGCGGGATGCAATGATAGTACTGGTCTATAACTAGGTATTCCCTCCGAGTTCCGACCGACCGAGTTCTTGAGATCCCTTGAATCAAGAACTTGAAATCTTGAGACATTAACATTAAAAAAAACAAATCATAAATGCAGTACATAATAATGATAAAGTTAATAATGAGAGTGTTACTTACGCTCGAGTAACACATACATACACGCATACAGTAGTCTAATATTCCAACTATATAGGTAGGTACATGTCGTATGTACCTATAATAATAATAAGGCGGTGTACACGTCGTTTTCTGTTCCAAAGACAAAGGAGTTGTACAGGAAAGGAGGAATGGAGTACGGTAAGGAGTAAGGAGTATGTAAGGAGTAAGGAGTAAGGAGTAAGGAGTAAAGAGTAAGGAGTAAGGAGTAAGGAGTAAAGAGTAAGGAGTAAGGAGTAAGGACTAAGGAGTAAGGAGTAAGGAGTAAGGACCCGCCTTACATAAACTCCGTGAAACCAACCTTGGATCAAAAACGCACGCAGGCAGGCCGGTCTCAAGTACAGTGGTCTTGCAGCATGGTGTGGGTTCCGTGGTCAAATAGGTCCCACGTCCGTCTTGCAGGTGACCAGTCAAGTATTTGCGTCTCCCCTTACATAGTCTATGGTACCTTTAAGTGGCTTTACTTACCTATCGTACTACCTCGTACATAGAAACGGTCTCAGACTGGTCACGTACATACTGTACATACTACATAGGACACTTAAGTGATTCGAAGAGGAACTTTGCATGGATGGGTCCGGTAAGAAGTACCCTAGGGGTTAGAAAGGTTGGGGAGAGCCTCAGTGGTTTTTCTTTTCGGGGTTTCCGGAAAGTTAAGTTCGACCGGGTTTTGCGGCCTCCCTACGAGTAGTCTCGTCGAGGAGGATGGCGGCGTCGGCGTCGGCGTCGTCGGCGGCGTCGTCGGCGTCGGCGGCATACCATAAGGTACCCCTTCCTTATTCTATCAAGATACTGTAAGGCCGCTTGCTTATTCTCACTTAAGGTTAACGTTTTAGAATGAGACCTCGGCCACTCTCCCTCGGCCTTGAGGCTGGCTGATTATTCTCACTTATTATCTATCTTTTATTATTTGGTGTACCCGTACAGTACATATTGTAAGTATTTGTATTTTCCTTGTGCCGGAAGGTAAAGTTATAGATGTGTTTGCTTTGGTGTGCCTGTGTGTGTGTCCTTGTACTTTTGCTCGTGATGTTGCCTCATCTTGTGAATCTTGTGGTTTCTCGTGGACGACACACTTTTGAACTAATCACTCCACGCCTATGAGCATTTAATATTTATGCTGGTGCGGACTTTTTTATTTTCATATCCAGAACATCTAAGACTGAGAGAAACCGCCTTCACGAGAGAGGAGAGAGAGAGAGGGAGGGAGAACGACGCACGGCCGGCGCACCACTTGCAACATGCATATCTGACGTACCCCACACAACACTCCCAATGCCACACAAATACAAGTGCAGAGAGAGATACACGTGATGTCATCGCCGGCGTCGGCGAAAGTCGACGAGCTCAGAAAGATGCTTGATGGCGACGATGGCCTCACTGACTGGGCTTCGAAAGGTTCTGATCCTCTGATTGGCCTTGCTGTCGAAGGCACGGACGAGGTGCTCCGCGATGCTCTTGAAAATACGCAGGGTAATGTTCGAAAGGAACGCGAGAGAGTGCTTGACGTACGGCGTAAGCTCTTCGGGAACGAAGTGATTCTGAATATGATGAGGCGTGCCGAAACATAAACCTTAGCACGATGTAAAAAATTCAACTGTATGATACACAACAATGTACAATGGTGACGATGGCGGTGCGTCAGTTTGTCGGCCTTGTGGCCTGGTACTTTAGACTCGTTGCCCGTCGACTCGCATCTTCCGCGGCGACGAGAGCATCGAGCATCAGCTTGATCATTGCGGCACCGCCACCATCTTCCTCGCGCATTGTTGCGAGGGCAACGGTGGCGGTAGCCATCTCCGATCTCTCTTTCAAGGCTGCTTCAGCCTCTGCCTTCGCTTCGTCGACCCTTGCACGTGGATACGCAGCCAGTGATGTCTGACCGTCTGCCTTTGTGCGACTGGCTGTCGATGCCGCTTCGATTGCATGCGCTTCACGTGCAGCTTCAAAACATTCTCCAGTCGCAATCTCGAGATCTGCAAGAGCCTGCAGAAGCCGCTTCTCCTGCGCGCGTGCTCGTGATCTCTCGTGCGCCTCAGCGCGACTCTCGGCTGATTGCACCTCCGCCTTTGGTGCCGGAGACACTGGTGGCGTAGGAATCGGCTCGATGGCAGCTGTTTCAACATCCACGCGCACAATCTCGCGGAGATAGAAAGCGAGAGCCTCGTCTTTGTATACGCTCTGCGCATGCTGCGGTTTGCATCCAAGCGTGACGAGGAGCGGTCTATGGGATGCATCCACAGCTGTTCGTCGCCCCGCGGCGGCGGCTCTTCGATGCAGCCGATTGGCAGGGAGCGACTCGCGCCACTGCACGTCCGCCTTCAGGCGGCTGAGTTCGTTTTCGGCGTCTCGACAACGTTCCACAAGAATTTTTGCCTCTCGTTTTCTCGCCGCGGCACGCTTCAAGATCACCTCCGTCTCGTCGCTTCTTTGTCTGTGACTTCCTTCCGACATGACGCGCTTCGCATGTTGTCTCTCGCCGCGCGCATGGTCGACGGCGATCGCCATTGCGCTTATTCTGTCTCGCTGATACGCGACGAGCGTATCGATCGCGGCCGGAGGGTGCTGAGCAAGTTCGTCCGTCGCCAACTTCGACATTTCGGGCTGTATCTCGTGGACCGTCGCCTCCTCCCGGAACTGTCTTCTGAGTGGTGACTGCGCCGCCGTAAGCGGTGCGAGTGCCGATTCTGCGAGTTGCACGATGCGTTGCCACTCCTCGTCAAGAATCTGCGCGGCTTGCGTCTGCTCGTCAAGTTCTTGCGCTTGGGAGAGACGCTGCTGCGTCAGTTCGCTGGAACTTCCGGCGTCCTCTGAGTCTTCCTCGTCATCACAGTCTGGCACCTCTTCATTCTCGCTTTTGTTTGATTGGCGCGACTTCGCGGCCGCAAACGACGGCAGGACGAGATTAAGCACAGACGTGATCCAGCTTGAGGAGCTTGCGGCCGGTGCAGCGGGTGCACCGTCCTCCTCCGGTGTGTGCGCGGCCAATGTGCGGCCGTGCGCACCGTCGCGTTGCGTGTGGCCCAGGTACCTGCGCAGGTACGCCTGTGCCCCGGACGAGCCACTGGGCGCGCGGCCAAGGTGCGGCCGTGCGCACTCCGCCATGCGCCGAGTGCAGGAAGGACGCTTTTTTGATCGGCGAAGGCGGAAACCCGAAGGAATGCCAGGAAACCCCGAATGCAAAGGAACCAGGAGGAATTCCCGTCACACTTCTTTCAGTTCTTCTGCTTCTGCGGGCGGGTTGGATTCCCCCTACCTCTATCAAATAAATCGTTAACGGTGTATCTTCTTTGTTGGCTTGTGGTGTTTTCTTGGTGTTACTCTTACTTGGTGATGATGACTTTAAGAAAAATCCATACAGTAGGCATAATCTATGTATAGGTAGGTAGCTTAACCGCCCTGAACCAGCAAGAACGCCAAGCGAGGGTCCTGCCGAAGCTTCGCATCCAAGTCGTAGAAGCGCTGAAGAGCCTGCTCCTCGTGGCGCTTCAGACGCTGCTCGAGAATCTGGATGCGGAACATAGCCTCGTCGCACTCGCGCTCGTACTCCTCCTCCTCGTGGCGATTCATCGTGTCGCGGTCGCGCTGGAAGTTCGCCTGCCTCTTCGCGAGCAGAGCCGTCTGCTCGTCGTGACGAGCCTGGATGATGTTCGCGCGCTCGATGAGACGATCCTGCAGCGCACGAAGCGCCTTGTCGCGAACCTCGAAAGCCTGACCCGACGTGATCGACTGCCCAGCAATCATTGGCGGGAGGAACGGTGACAAGTAGTCGCTCTCCTGCTTCTCCTCGCCCTCAGCCTCATCCTCCTCGCTGAGCTCCGTCTTGCACCGTACAATGTCGTAGTACGGCGACAGAAGAACGATGTTCTGCTCCTCCTTGCTTCGCGTCTGAATCATGTCCTGGATCTGCTTCTCACTGTCTCTGACATCGTTCATGCACTTACGCTCTGACTCAACTAATGCCTGGAACTCCTCGTACAGCTCGCTATCCCGCGGCGCCTCCTCGAGCGGATCCACGTTGACGATATTCGTCACGCCATCCTTCGTGTAGTGCCTCGTGCTCGCGGTGATGCGAGACATGCCATAGTGGAACTGCAGCTTGATCTGGCCGAGGCTCACGTAGAACGTTCGCCGCGCGAGCTGCTCTTTCTTGTCGAGAGCTGACGTGCCGCCACCTGCGCCTCCACTATACTCGTCGGGCAGGACTTGAGAAAACTTCTCCGTCATCTTGCGAATCGGCTGTAGCGGTTCCTCAACCTTTTTCTTGCGATTCAGGCGGTTCGGGTTCACCGGCTTGTCGGACTCCGGTTCAGGGGCGAGCTGCTGACGTGGGAAGTAGCTAACCGAGCGATATATGAGCTGATCGTCCCTACCCTCAAATGTTTCGATCATCTTTTGGCCAATATTCTCCTCTCGCTTGACGAGGCCGTCTAGGCGCGCCGACTGATAGAAAGTTGCAGTGCGCTGCACCCCGTGCACGGTGACGAGCTCCATCAGCCCATTGCTCGAGCCAGGGTCAAACCTCTCGACGATCATGTTTTTCTCCGGAAAGGTGATGCGCTCGCGCAGCTTGTCCTTCCTCCTGTGAAACTCCTCGCGCAGTTCCTCTACCATCGTTCTCGCGTTCGACGTGTACACCGTCAGACGACTCACGAGACCATTCCATTGCGCGCACTCCCCAAACATGGCAAAAATTTCGTGCTGGCATTTTTTGTAGTTTGTCACCTTGGCACCTCGCGGGCACCGCACATCGAATGCCTCGCGCGGCAAGACAAGCTTCGTGACCCATCTCGCAGGCAGGTCTGGCATGTACAGAGTCTCCACGGGCTCCTCACTCGTCATCTGGCCCGCCGTGCCTGGTTTGCTACCTGGCGCCGTGCCCGGTCCAGAGCCAGGCGTCATGGGGGGGAGGTCGCCTGCGGCTGGTGTGGCGGCCACCGCCTCGTCATCAGCGGAACCCTCCCCGCCAGCGTCGCCGGCGGTGCTCGCCGCGCTCGTCTTCGGTCTGTCGCTCTCGCTGAACTTCACCTCATCGATCACCGTCTCCCACTTGACAGGATCAGTGAGCTCGAAGGAGATGCCACGGAGCGGCTTACCCTGTCCACCGATGCAGTTCTTCTGCATATTCACCCAGTAGTTCTCCGAGCTGAAGATTGCCTCGATGCCCTCGTATGGCGACTCGTCCGTGCCGTAGCAGCGTCCAGTGCTCGGCTCCACGAACACGTTCTCGGGAACCTCGCGCTTGCCGCCAAGTACCAGCACCCACGCATGAACACGCTGGCCGTCTAGAAACCTCTCTTCGTCGAGACTGTATTCCTCCATCATGGGGTCCATCATATCTTTCTCTTCACCAAATGCGTCTCCAAATCCTTCCTCGTCGATGCCGCCAGCGCTTTCCACCGTCTGCGCAGCCTCAGTCTGCGCGAGCTGGGCACGCTCGAAAGCAGACTCGAGTACCGCAGCCTCGGTGATGAGATATTTCGAGGGCTTCTCGAACGTCTCCTCCTGCTTCGGGCCTGCCGCCTTGGCGAGGCGCTCCGCCTCGAGGATGGGGCACTCCGTTTTGCTCTGGTCATTTACAGTAACTGCCTTGGGTGCATAGCCCACGCATACGTAGGCATCGTACCCAACGCCGGCGAGCAAGCTGACCATGACGATGGCAATATCGAAAGCGTCGCCCTTTTGCCATTGAAGCACGGAATAAGGACTTGGAATGTGCGTGGGGTACTGCCGAGGATCCTCGAGGATTTCGTAGCTCATAAAGTTGCTGATGTACTCCACGCTTTCCTTGAAGTTGTACAGCTCCTGGAACGGCAGCTGTGTGGGCCGGATCGTTGTGCAGATGAACTTCTCCACACCACACTCGTTGGGAGGAAAGAGCAGCAGTGGCCGACGCGTCGGGTAGAGTTCGATGAACGTTCGGCGATAGTCGTCCACGTAGTCGAGCATAATTTGCTCCTTCTTTGTCACGCTTGTGCTGGATTTGGGCATCTGCGCCAGCTGTGTTCGCATCGTGTGCTTGACACGCAGCATCTTGGCATTCGGCGGCTTGAACGACTCCTCGTCGAGCACCTTCTCCGCAAGCTCGTCCACGTGCACAGTTTTGCACGTGTCGTAGAATAACGCGCCGATGCTCGCATCGTCCCCAGCCCTGGTGGCATTCTGGAATTTGGATCCCTGCTGGAAGAGCACCAGCGTGTTTTCCCGAAAGCAGGAACGGCGAGTCTCGCTGTAGACCAGCTCTGACTCCATCTCCGTCCACTCGCTCTGCTGCGTCTGCTTCACGACACCCATGGCTCCCGTGCCAGGCTTCGAAGCGTCCGCGGAGCTGGAAAGGTCAGACTCAAGCACGTCGAGCATGTGCAACGAGAACACGTTGCCTCCAAGCTCGTCGTTTCCACCGAACACGTACAAGTCCTTGTCGTTGAGGATATTCATTGTGTGATTATAACGCGGCGGCGGAGCGCGTCCCGTCGTCGCGAGTTCCTGCCAAACGAATGTTTTCAAGTCGAGAACGAAGAGGTCATTCAGAATGAAGTTGCTCTTGCCGCCGTGCACGAAAAAGTGGGTTGCGGTGGCTTGCGCGGCTGGCTGCTGGCGTGGTCCGGGAACGCTGCCCGACACGGGTGGCGAGGTCCACGTCATCGTCTCGAGATCGAACAGGTAGAGGTCGTTCAGGCGCTGTCCGCTTCCCGACCCGCCAAAGACGAGCACCTGGTCGCCGCACATGCTCATATGCGCGTGCTCGCGCGGCGTGGGGATGATGCCCTCCATGTTCGGCTTGGACCACGTCCACTCGGTGCGCTCCGCGCTGCTCATGTCGAGGATGTACAGATCGTTGAGGCGCTTGCGCTCGCCGCTGCGTCCGCCGAACACGATGAACGACTTTGTCTTGGGGTCGTAGCACGCCGAGTGTGCGTCGCGCGGGCTCGGCGCGCCTGGAATCTGCATGAGTTCCCAGTTCATGCGGTCGGTGTTGATGTACCACAGCTCGCCGCTCTTGACGCGGTCGACGCGCCTCGTGCCTCCGAACACCAGGACGATGGACGGGCCGCACGGCGTGAGCGTTAAGTCGTCGCGGAGCAGGCACTTGTTCGTTCCCTCCTCCGCGTCGTGCAGCACCTTCACCTTGTACTCGATCCAGTTGCCTGTCTGCGTGCCGATGGGCTTGAGGCGCTCAATCTCCTCGAGGCGGTCACGCTCCTCCTCCTCTCTGAGAAATTCGAGGAACTTTCCAATCTCGAGCTCGCACTTGGACCGAAACGGCTCTCGCAGGTCGTTGTGTCGACAGTCGAGGTGCCGAAGGTTCTTGAGGTTGCCCAGTACGGGCGGAACGGCGACAAGGTTGTTGCTGGTGACGTCGATGCGAACGAGCTTGGAGAGCTTTCCCAGCTCCACTGGAAGCTTGTCGAGTCGATTGGTGGACATGTCGATGCGCTGCAAGTTCTTCGCTTGCACCACCTCGTGTGGTATTTGGCTAATCTCGTTGTTCTCGAAGTTGATGGCGGTAAGCGTCTCCACCCCGAACAGCTTCGCGTTGATCGCCTTGAGGCGGTTACCGGAGAAGTCCACCTCTCTCAGGTTGCGCAAGGTTGCGACAACGTCGTCAATCTCGGACAGAAGGTTTCCGCTCATTTCGAGAATCTGCACGCGCGGCAGTTTCGCGAGCACCGGCGGTATCGTCTCGAACTTGTTGAAGTTCAGTTTGAGTACCTTGAGCGTCTTGAGCTCCGCGATTTCGTCGGGCAGGTTCGCGAGTCCGTTGCTCCTGAGGTCGAGCTCTTGGAGCGTCGCACACGTCTGTTGTATTTTCGCGACGAGCGCGGGTGTAATTTCCGAGACATTGAGGTAGCTGAGGTTGAGTTTGTTGGACTTGCGTGCGTCTGCGAGCCGTTCGGCTAAGACGTCGTCAGGCAAGCCAAAGTTCTGAGCACCTTTGCCCGCCATGGTACCAGCCTGGGGGGCAGCAGACCCAAACGTTAGCCGCTAACGCAATACACCGCTGGCGCCGACGACGACGGACGGCGACGGACGGCGACGACGACGGCGAGTGCAAGCCGCAGGAAGGGGGAGGTTATTTTAACTGTACTATGAGAGCGATGGATCCGGTCGGCCTTGGGGAAAAACCCCGAAGGATTTAGTCCATAGGATAAGTCCATGAAATCCTGTAATTCAATACAGGGGCCGCCGTTCCCGAGCTCGTTTTCAGAAACAGAATGGGTGGATCCCCCAAGGTGGAAGGAAACGGTAGGGCAGTCGTCGTCGCCTTTTAGGAGGGGGAATTGGGGGGGTCCCACAGGACACAGCTTGCCCTTGTGGTGAGGCGGAGGCTCCTCACGCACTACTGTACTACGGACTGATACACGCATACATGAGGCACGTTGGTCCACCGCTTGTACACGGAGCGTGTGCACAGGTGACAGGGGACAGGGGACTGGAGGAGGCCACTCGGCCACTCGGCCACTGGCCACGGCGGGCAAGAAGCACGGGCACTTATTAAGTGGCTTGGGCGCAAGGGGCAAGGCTCCAGAGTCCAGAGGCGTCCTGCGCATGGCGTTTCTCATTCGCCTTCCTTCCCAGTTCCCATGCATGGCCAACCGTTGAATGGTGTTTGCAACTTCTTGCTTGCACCTTGCAACTTGCAAGCCCACTAGCCCAGCCGATAAGCTTCATAGTACTAAGAACAGGGAGGAGTCGTGCAGTCGTGTGTCCTCTGTTGTCTTTGTCGTTGCGATGCGATGCCTAACCTTATTCGAAAGACTGTCGGAGACTCACCGATGCATGCCCGATGGGAGTGAGAACATGCACGTGATTCTGGTCGGCCTCAAGGGGGAACTTGGCACGGCTGGACGACGACGACTAGCGTAGAACTCCGACCTAACCAAACAGCTTGATGAGGGCAAGCTCGAGGTCAGTAGTACGACTCATGATCAGTCGTGCTTTTCTCACGCTGCCTCGAGGCGTCGTCGTGTTCGTGCTGGTGACTCTCTCTATTTTGGTTTGTCCCACATACTGTAACCAGACAGACGTGTTGTATAATATAATGCCTTCGGAATCCTGTACTGTACCGCTAACCTGCCTGGGCTTGGAGGGTGGTACAATAAAGCAACCGTCCCACCGTACCGTACCGTACTGTCTCGTGAAAGTGCACGAAAGTCCCGTTTTGCTCGCTGGCCGTGGAACGAACCAACCACTCACTCGTCTGGCTGTCTGGTGCAGCAGGTTGGTGCAGCTGGCTGGCTGGCCACTACGCTACCTTCTGTCCGAGACTGACTTCAGCGAGGAGGAGGAGGCGAAACCAGTGCAGTGCAGTGCAGTGCACTGGAGTACACTGGTAGACCACTAGACCAGTGCTCTGTGCTCTGTGCTCTGTGCTCTGCTGAGTGGTGAACTCGAAGCTCTTCTTCACCAACAGAGCTCTCTTATTCCTCGGAGCTTTCTCGGACAGAGCAGCGCAACAACCCTCCTCATACTGTACAACCCTCCTCGGCTCGGAGCTCGTTGCTCGTTGCCCTTGCAGTTCCGAAGCTCTAAAACGTCCTGCCTGGCCTCGAGGCTCTCCACTTAGGCTCGTCTCCTCTTAAGGTTAAGTTCGGCTTAGTTTTGTTATTAGAAGAAGATGGCGAAGGCGACGACCGTCAAGGAGGCGATCAAGAACTTCGAAACGGCCAAGGGTGTCAAGGCGCCGGAGGTGGAGAAGGTAAGCGTGGTGTCGTGTCGTGTCGTGTCGTGTGGTGTGGTGGCCGGGAGAGTGAGTGAGTGAGAGCTCGAGAGAGAGAGAGAGAGTAGCTGCTTGGTTGCGCAACGCGCTTCAAGCTCTTCGGCCGCTCTTGGGAAAGACAGGTGGAGGAGCTGTGAACGCACATCGCATACACGCCAACGCGTTTACGGTCGCCTCAAGGTCGCCGTGTGGCGTGGTGTGGTGTGGCTCTCCGCGGTCGGCGCGCGTAAACTGCACGGCGGCTTTGTTGCGCTGTGTTGTGCACAGCATGGCGCGTGCTCAAGCACCAGCTGCCGGGCGCGCTTCGTTTTTGCCTCGTGAGAAACACCAGCGAGGTGAACCACAACACAACACGTCTAAGCTAACCAACACACCACTTTCACACCATCCTTTCTTACGACCCAGGTGGAGCTGTGGGGACAGATTCCTCCCATCGAGAAGCTTGATGCGACGCTGTCCACTCTCAAGGCTTGCAAGCACCTCGCGCTGTCGACGAACAACATTGAGAAGATCTCGAGTCTGAGCGGCATGGACGAGCTGAAGATTCTGAGTCTTGGACGAAACCAAATCAAGAAGATTGAAAACCTGGACGGTGTTGCGGACACGCTCGACGAGCTGTGGGTTTCGTACAACTTCGTCGAGGGTCTCAAGGGTATCGAGAAGCTGCACAACCTGCGCGTTCTCTACTTGTCGAACAACAAAATCAAGGAGTTCGACGCGCTCGAGCCGCTCAAGGCGCTCGAGAAGCTCGAGGACCTGCTCCTCGTCGGCAACCCGCTTTATCCGGACAAGTCGGAGAACCCCACGCAGCTCGGCAGCGCATACCGCATCGAGGTGTTGAAGCGCGTGCCTCAGCTGAAGAAGCTCGACGGCATTCCCGTTGACATGGACGAGCGCGAGGCGGCGGAGGCTGCGTAGACGCACGCAGCCCAGCGCTGTGCTCGTGCTGGCTGACACGACACACCTCAACTGCAGTCTGTCGTTTGTTAGCGGAGCCTGGGACTCTGTAAAATGCATATTTTCACACCTTAATTCACACAAATTTCTACTCATATCATTCATATGTAAATAGCCGCCGCGTCGCCGCGCCGACCGCCGCGCATACTTAATACAACAGGGCCACACGATACGATACGGTCATACGGCGGCACACTTCTTCTTCGGCGGGTTATTTTGCTTATTTTACCTCAGATGCATATTTACTTGTCACAAGTCACACGCAGTCACAAGTCACAACAACTTGAGCAAATAAATACAAGTTACTTCTTGTATACAACTTGTAGGTCAAGAAGTTTGCAAGACTCATCTTCCACGTGTGCACTTATTATATGTATATACATACTCGTCCGGACTATCCTCGTCGTCGTAGTACTTACTTTAAAGTCGTCACTCACTCACTCAGAGACTTGTGAGCTATGACTTGTGACTTGTGAGTGAGGTGCTACGAAGCTCAAGTAGTAAGTACCACCAACTGCTTGTACATAGTACAAACTTACAAGTAAGTTGACCACTTAGTAGTGGCACTACTACTTAGTAGTTAGTGAATAATTTTTAATAATACATAATATAAGAGCGACTCTCTGAGTGACTGAGTCTCTGACGAGTGACGACGTGTCGGGCGTCGGCGTGGACCGCGTGACGCACTGACGCCGGGCAGTCGCACACACTACTACTGCAAGTCAGCAACTAAGTCTAAGAGCTCGCGGCCAGCAAGTGCCGCTCAGGCGCTCACGAATAGTAGGAGACGTACGTAGTCGCCAGGAGCTTCGATATTGTTGTGAGACCTGTCACGTACATACACGTTACTACAAGTAAGTACTGCTTACAAGTTGTAAACAGCTCGTGAAGACGTGTTCAAAGAACCTCCGCCACGGGCCCACGGCGCACGAACCGAATCCCTCCTCCTCTAAATAAACTTCTGTTTAGGGGTTTGGATTTCATTGTTGTTGAGTTCGGGGGTCCCCCATTTTCGGGGGGGTGAGGTGGTTCGTCATATTTTGCTGGATTGTGTGGCGCCGCCGCTGTCGTCCGCCATGCCGTTCGCGTTCCTTCTGTGCACTTCGAGCTCCGTGGACGTGAACACGTCTTCACTACAGGTGTACCGCACGTTCCTGGAGACGCTTAGTTCGGTATCAGCGATGTCGTCGTCATCAGGCGTTGTGCCCTCGTTCTCTCTCGTCATCAACGGGTCTCTCTTGTGCTCGCTCGGACACTCTGCGGGATCACTTGTCCCAGCGGCTAGAAGGGGCCTGCTCACTTCACTCACGTCGTCGTCGTCATCATCCTCAAGACACTTCTCGGGGGGATCTGGCTTACTCGTTGATTCCCTTCTTGCCCTCGACGCTTCTCTGAAGTCGTGTCGCTCGATTTTGGATGTTGTCGTCATTTTGACACCAGAAACAGCGGTGTTAGACAGTACCAGTAGCACAATTACTGTCCCAGGCGCAGACGGCGTGCTGCCTTCATCAAAGGCAAAGGTGAGAATGCACTTCCTCGTCGTGGGTGCGACGAACACGATGCACGCACTCGCCGAAATTGCAGCCACCACGGGAGGCAGGATGTGCTTCGTGCACGCGAACAACGAAACGAACGAAAGGAAGCGAAAACGCGACGAAGACAACTCGGAGCCTGAATGTGTCGGCGTTTCCCCGCAGGTGGCAGCGCGCGCGGTCGCGACGACGCGCGCGGGAACAAGGAACGTGCACCTGCGACTCGGACCGTTGGAAAGCGGCGCGCTATCCGCCTACCCGCCCTTGCCTCACCCACTCGGCGAAAACACGACACTGGAAGTTTGCGCCTTCGCGACGTGGGAAGACGTCGGGAAACTGCACGACGCGAAGACTTGGCACGTGCTCGCGCCACCACGCGACAAGCCACAGCTACGGATGCGTGAAGCCGCGGAGGAGGAGGGCGGTGCCCTTCGCTGGGAGGATGCGCCTTCTCCAGCACCGCCAGTGCTGCACAGCATGATGCTCTGCGCATTCGGTGCACACGCGCCTCCTGATGTAGACAACACGGCAGCCGCAGGCGATGTGGCTATCGTGCGCATTGGTGAAAATAACGACTCACGTGTCGGGCTACTGTACAGTCAACGCTCGCAGCTTGTGCTGCAAATGTAAATCCCCTTATGATGTTTTTCTGTGTGCAAATTATATTCTCGCCAAATTGGTCATCAAAACCCCAAGGTTGTTCATTAGATCAATTTTTTCTCTTTCTAAAACAAAAAGTGCTCAGCGATGGCGGCTTCGGTACAAGCGAATGTGTTCTTCGCAAACGAGCGCACGTACGTCTCGTGGATGCACATGGCGACGACGATGGCGGGTGTCGGTAAGTCGTGATTGGCGTTAGCTAGAAACTGCAGAATCGGCACAATAGATCTGCTTATGTTCATCTCATGATCATCAACCGCCGATTACTAAACACATTCATCCCAACACGCACGTAATAGGGTCAACGCTGGTCGGCGTAATGGCGCCTTCTGCGATTATGACTATGAACCGTGGGAGCAGTGATGCAACGACGTCGTCGGCACTTCTGGCGAACGTTCGATTCTCATTCTTCGTGAGCGTTGTGCTTCTGGTAGTCGCCTTGATCGTCGCGATCTATGCCATCAGGCTCTTTCACCACCGCACGCGTGTGCTGAAACTAAGCGAGGATGACCATAACATGGGCAGGAGTGACCTGGCGGCAATCAATACTATACCACAGGTGGTGGTTGGATGCTTTGTTGCTCTCGGCATGCTAAGCATATTCGTCGTGGGCTTCTGGCAGCTTATCATTTGCATTCGATTCATTCACAGCCACGACGCATCAAAGAAGTGGTACCACTACTACTACTACGCTCGCTAATAAGATCGCTGCCGAACTGCTCATTCAGTAACTCGCAACTCATATTCACCATCCAGCCCATCAGTGGACGCGCTTTTGTACATGGCGCTGCTGATTTCGTAGGTCGTTGGTCGTTCCACTCCCGGTCTTCCCGGACGTGCCCAAATCAAAACCCGATATTCAAAACACGTTGTTACTGTGAGCTCTTTCTTTCTCCTCTTCTGTCCACACTCGGATTCCTTCACACTCACTCATTGAGGAGGCATTTTATTGAGGAACACGAGCATGCATGGAGCGAGGCACTCATCAAGTGACACTCATCAAAAAAGCTTGCGGTGAAAAGGTATGACTCAAGCAAAGCCAGCAGCAACACCAAGAAGGCAATGCCGTGCCGTGCCAAACGTCGCGACGGTCGCGTTCATCATCTTCATCTTCATCTTCTTCATCATCTTCGCTGATCATTCGCTGGTCTCTTCCCATGTTGGTTTTCGCCTGGCTCGCTTGCTCGGCTGCTCGCTTGCAGGTTCACCCTTGGAGGTTCACCAAGGTGCTCGGTGCTCAATCAAGTCGTCGGAATAATGTCTGATGTCTGATATCGAATTGTCGATACCAGTCGATCATCGTCGTCGGGAAAACATCCTCGTCGGGAACCTCGTCGTCGGGAACCTCGGGAACCTCGTCGGGAACATCCTCGTCATTCCTCACATTCCTACGGTAGTAGGAAGTACGACTGCTTCGTCTATGTATATATTCTTGACCACCTTCGGCTTCTGATCAACTAAGCCTATGTAAGGCGCAGATCAAGTTGCCATGCAAGTTGACAAGAGCTCTTGCAAAACCGTGCTGAAAAAGGTGAAAC
This sequence comes from Pycnococcus provasolii, assembly GCA_938743325.2. NCBI lineage: Eukaryota > Viridiplantae > Chlorophyta > Pseudoscourfieldiophyceae > Pseudoscourfieldiales > Pycnococcaceae > Pycnococcus > Pycnococcus provasolii. The sequence goes on from OW568895.1 coordinate 409,905, forward strand.
ACACTAACACAGTACTACCTTCCTACACATACGGCCTGGCCGCGCCTTGCTTTCCCGAAGTGTTTCTTGAGCGAATTATTCACGCAACCTCCTCTTGGTGAGCTCGTTCTCGGGCTTGAAGAAAGAGCTTGAAGTGTATCTGTGCGAATAAAGCTTAGTGTGCTGTGATCTGCACACACACACATTTACATTCTCCTCCGCGTGTGTATCTGCTGTAGTGAAAACACGGTGTCGGGACGTGTGCCTCAGTGAGTGTTCGTGTTCGTGTTCGTGTTATACCCTATGCTCAGCTTCTTCGGACAGAGACGCTCGGCCAGGGCGCCGTCGTCGAAAGATGACGACCCTTGTAGTGACAGAGACGCCGAAAACGCGACTAAGAACGGACTAAACGATAGTGAGATATTATACACGCCGCTCCTATCTGGCGGAATCGAACACGCGGCGTGGTACCGCGACGTGCCGTGGGCACTCTTGGTCGCACTCGCTGCTACGGCACTCGCGGTATACAGGGCACTTCTCGTCGCCGCCGCCGTCGCAAACGCGGAAATCGTCCGCGCGAAAGAAACGGAAGAACAAACCACGTCCACAGAGCCAGCCAGCAATAATAACGCCGCCGGAGACGACGGAACGCGGCTCGCGGAGTGCAATAGAAGTATCGCGCAAAGATGGACGCAGCTGCGCAACGCAGCGACGGAGTGCACATCAGCGTGCAAGGCACTGTACCAATACATAAGCAACCTGCTCAACGTCGCCTTCGCCGTCGTGCTGGACTCACCCGTAGGACCCGCGGTGCGAAGGATGCAAGATGGAATCAAGCCGCACATTTCCACAGTCACCTCGCACGCGTGCACGGCAGTCACGAAGGTGGTGAATGCAACCACGCAAGCTGGCGAACGCGTCGTACCCACAGTCAGAAAAGCAGTCACGCCCGTGCTCAGCCTGCTTGCAGAAGGTATCGACGCCACCTCCCCCACATTTGCGGCATCTGCAGCGCTCGTCGTGCGGATATGCCGCGACGTAGCTGCACGGTGGATGGCTGTTGAAACGAAGCTCCCCCCTCTGGCACGGGCGGGTGGATCTGTGCGCAACACCTGGCGCACGTGGAGAGTTCGCATGGGAGACACGGCGCCCGCGGCGGCTGTCATTGTGCTTCTTTTCGCGTATGGCGTGACGGACGCCGCGCTGGACATTGCCGCGGGGCACTCTCAGTACAACTACTCACCCGTCTACTCGTACTCCCACAGCGCAGCTGCGCAAGAGCGAAGTTCCAGCAGCCACGTGTCCGCCGCGGACTTGCATAAGCACATGAAGAAAATGGACGAGACGAAAAAACACATGGACGCAAAGTTGGCTGAGATTGCTAAGCACTCGGCGGCGGCAGAGCGAAGTCGCACGCACGTCGAGCGGCTGCACGACAGAACGAAGACAATCGCAAGGTCAGCCATGCGCACTTCCGGCGGAACTGCGCACGTGGGCGTGCGTGGTTTGCGTGGTTCCACCGGATCAGGGAGCTCACGCAAAATGATGTTTTCATACCACGGCCACGAGGGCCTGTACAGCCGCGGCTTCGTCCGGCACGCCGTGCAAAACCACGACTACTAATCAAATGTTGATCTTATTTTATTTTTCAGCAATTCCAATCCAAGTAAATATACTACGATAGAAACTTCTGCTTTTGTCCACCTGTCTTGTTGTAAACTCTATGTAAGACGCCCCTTTGTCGACTGTCTAGAGTGTAAACTAGTGGAGGACTGTTGCGAGTAGTAGTTTCAGGGTAGCGCCGCGGCGGCGGCGGCGGCGGCAGCGGCGGCGGCGATAAACATTGACGAGTGAAAAAAATATGGTACTGTACATGTCGTTACAACTCGTCGTCGTGACCGCCAGTGGGAGGATAATGCGCGGTGGAAGGCGGTATGCGAGAGCGACGCGCCGTGATATCTGGAACAGCCGAGCGGTATGAATCCATCAAAGACAGCACGCCGTCGTGCTGCCATGTGACGTGCTCCAAATTTTCTGACGCGCCGATGCAGTGCGCATCCAAAGCAATCGCGCGATTCAGATGACGTTTCGCGTGCAAAGGAAGGTCGAGGTGCGTGTACAAAACACCGAGATTATTATGTGCGCGGCACAGTTCTCGTGCTGCCGTGGATATGCGACGTGAACGCTCATTTACCATCGCGTCCCCGCCGCCGCCATTTAACATAGTGGCACCAGTTCCAGCGCCATCGTCGTGCTTGCGTTCCTCCTCGATCAAGGCTTCCTGGAGCACCGCGGCGGATTGGAGCGCTATGGACGCTGCCTGCGTGAGACGTCCGCTTGCAGCCAGATCGCGAGAACGTGCATCGAGAGCTGCGGCCATTGCTGACGACGCACCACATCGCTTGATGGTACGATTCGATCGAACGTCGTCAAGCAGGAGGGGGCGTAGTGCATCGCGCGCCGTATCGGCATCGCGACCTTCTGCAAGTCGTCTTGAGCACAGCGCTTCGCATCGATCCTCCAGCGACGCCTGATCTATTGATTCCAGGGGCGGCGGCCGCTCGATCCAGCGCCGCACCGCGCTCAGCGGGGGAGTGGGGAGCGTCTGCATTACGTCAGCGAGGGGAAGTGCTGGCGGGAACGCGCCAAGCGCGTCGCGCAGGGCAGCTCCAATCATCCAGGCGTCCGAGTCCGCGTTCGGCGGTGGCCGAAGTCCGAAGCGAAGCCCCTTCAGCCGCGCGCTCTCGCCAATTGGGTGCTCGCGCAGCTCGGAGGAAAATCTCGCGGCGGTTGCCCATCCAAAGTCGACGAGAACGGGCTGCACGCGAAGCTCCGGCGTGCTCGGCATGATGTTGAGTGAAGCACTCGCCTCTGGTGCCCAGTGTAGAGGCAGTCTCGTGAGCAGGCGATACCGCGGAGGTAACGCGTCGTCGGAAACGTGGCAAAAGACGAGGCGCACGTGAGCAGGGCACAAGTCGCCGTGCTTTATGCCCAGCGTGCGCATCGCGATGAGCGAATCGACGAGATCGAGGAGGAATATCCGCAGAGCCTTGTACCTCTCCATGCGATTTTTCCCACGTCGTTCGAGCTCCTCTTCGAGATGATCAAGCGACGCGTCGCCGACGAAGTGCTGAGCATGCAGATCCGGGCCTACAAATGCACCCCCACTACCTTTGGGTTGTGCAAATGGCGGGAGACCGCACACGCCCTTTGCCATGGCATCGATGTTGGAAGATGATGACGGGGCGGTGTTGGTGGTGCCCGAAATGTTCGCGGTGAGATGCGGCCATCCCAGTCTCGTTTCGTCGCGCAGGTGCGCAAGAATAGCGCGCTCGCGACCCGCCAGGCCGTGTGCCGCCTGCTTGGCGAACGACGGCAGTGTCAAGTCGTTAGGCGCCCCGCGCGAGCACCAGTTCTTTGCCGCGACTCCGCCGCCCAGCGCCAGCGGCGCCCTCTCCGCGCTCGAGCATCTGAGGTCGAACGCGCGTGAAAGCACGTCGCCACCTCGGCTTCCGTCGTCGTAGATGTGTCTCGCTCGAACGAGTGCGGCAAGAGGGAAGGCGAGCGGCATGGACGGGAGCGTTTCGTCGTCAAATGGGCGCGACGGCGGCCAGAGAGTCCAAGGCTCGCTGTCGTGGTGATGCGGATCTCTCACCACAGTGGCGACGAGCGCGCACACACGCCGAATGTCGTACGCATCGTCCGCCCTATATCCAAACTTCGAGAGCGGTTCGAGTGCCCCAAGCAACACGTGAGCGCTCTTCGAGATGGCTGCGTGGTGTACGCACGCGGTATACGCGACGGCGCACGCCGTGTGAAATGCGCTCGCCACGCGCACCGCGCAAGCGCCGCCGTCGTCGGCATTTTGGCCGTCGTCGCTGCCGTGTGCATGCAGCAGCGCAGCCTCGCGGAGCGTGGAGTCTGTAAATCTCCACGGAAAGAATCCGTCTCCCGGGAAGTGCACGTTCATGGGCACGCAAGCTTGCGTCGCGTCGACGTCGACACGAAGGCACGTCTGCCTGCAGAATCGCTCCGTGCAGTTGACGTGCGCGCCGAGCGCGCGTATCGCGCGTGCGGCGTCGGCGTGGTCAGCGACGAGCACACGCAGCGGCCATCTGATGTCGGCGTTTCTGAGAATGCTGTCTTTCGTTGCGAGTCTTTCGTGTCCGTACAGGACGGCGTATTGTCCTGGCATGGTGGCTTGCAGCGACGCGGCGAACACGTGGAAGAGCTGCGACTCTCTTTCCGGGCACGGCGACGTCGGCCTTTGCATCGGCGCAGGCTGTTCGTCGGCGTCTTCGTCGTCAAGGTCGCTTTGAAGTTCGTCGTCGTTCTGCACTTGCGCGGCGGCTGCGTGTGCGAGTCGTGCTTTCTTCAAGACGACGTCGTCGTTCGTACCAACTCTATGTGTTTTTTCGTGCACGGCACCGATCGCCGCCCAGTGTCGCGACGGGCCGTCCAAAGAGAAGGAGCTGTCCTGGTGCTGAGAGGCCGTCGCCGCCGCCGACGACGACGAGCTGTCACTGTGTGTTGTTGTTGCGGAGACAAAACAACTGAAAGAACGCCTTTCAAGGCTCGAGAAGGTGGACGACGACGACCATATACAAAACGACCACATACAACAGAGCCCAAAGATACCCATATAAGGCCTTGACCTTGACATCTTCAATGCAGTGGCCATTTCGCCAAGTGAATCGCGATCGGAAGATTGGAAATCTCAAATAATCCGATTAATTAATCCTCCCGGAGGCCAAGACAAATCAGATAAAGGTTTAGGGGTCCCCTGAGGCCGAGTTGAGTTCCCGGAGGCCTCAGGCTTAAGCCCGATGTTGTTGACCACCCCCCTCAGGCACCCACCCAGGCTTGTCCACGGTAAGGTTGCCCGAATATGTACGCCGGCCAAGCACCTACCTTACCTGCTTGTACGTGATTGTTCATTGACAGTAATTGACCACGTGCTTGTACGCTCACATACGTCCAGTCGTCCAGGCCACCTACCTGCGTGAGTGTTGATTGACCACGTGCTTGTACGCTCACATACGTCCAGTCGTCCAGGCCCCTGCGTGATTGTTGATTGACCACGTGCTTGTACGCTCACATACGTCCAGTCGTCCAGGCCCCTGCGTGAGTGTTGATTGACCACGTGCTTGTACGCTCACATACGTCCAGGCCGGCCACCTACCTGCGTGAGTGTTGCTTGACCACGTGCTTGTACGCTCACATACGTCCAGTCGTCCAGGCCCCTGCGTGAGTGTTGATTGACCACGTGCTTGTACCTATGCTCACATCCCGTGGAAATCGATCTATCCAGTGGGCCCATTATGTACATAGTTGCGGTTTGCTTGCCCGGTCGGTTCCTCCGGATTGACCCCTCGGGGGTGACCGGGTGACCGGGTGAGGGACCTGGATCCATGGCATGGGAGGATTCCATCATGAAGGTCATATGACGTCCATGATGAACGTACGTTGTAACTTGTAAGATTAGGGTATAGAGTGGTTCGGATTAGGGTTAGGGTTAGGTCTAGGGTTAGGGTTCGGTTTCTCTCTGTGCCCTCTGTTCCCGGACCCGTCTCTGTGCATCTTCTTCCTTCCGCGGAGTCTCACTCACTCAGGCTGTCAGCGCTCGTACTAACTATGGCGTCGCAGCAGCAGCATCGTGAGGTGTACGCGCCCCCGGGGCCTGCTGCGCGTGCTTCGTCCTCTCTTGGATTGTCTTTCTTGTCGTACGTGCCTACGGGACCACGTGCACGCGTTTTTGGATCCCTGTGGATCTTTGGCCTGCTCTCCATGCTGCTGCTACCTGCGCCGTTCAAAGTCAACGAGTCAGACATGAAACAGTACAACTTGTTGTCCGAGTCTGCGGACGTCGAGACGTTAGACTCCTTCTCACAGGCACGCAACGCGCTCATTCGTGCGGAAAATGCTCTGTACGACGTGGAAGTTTTCTTCTGGAGATTTCGATCTCCTTACAACAAATTGGTACCTAAGCGACGACGCGACCGCGACCTCGCACTGCGAGCATTCAAGGATATCGAGGCGGTGAGGAATAAGAAACTCGCCAAGGCAAGGGCGAAGCTCGGACTCTGGAGCGACTTTGGGGTCACCGAAGCACGCACGTCGTTCTGGAAGTCGTTCGAAAGTGGCAAGGTATTCGCGACACGCCAAAGTTTCTGGGACGGCTTTTTCGCGCTTCTCAGCGGCGCGGCGCGCGACGAGTCCATGGTGGAGTTTCTCATCAGGTGGTTCATGATGGGTATCAGCAATTTCACCATCGGCATGATCATGGCGGTGTGCATATTCTGCTGGCGCCTGCCGAGCTTAATCGCCTCCTTTGACGCGGGGTACCTCAGCGGAACGTTCTTCTTCGCAGTCTGCGCCGTTGGTGCGGTCGCGGTCGTCGTCACATACCTGCTGCTCCTCACGGGTGCCGCGGCAGGAACGGTGTACGTCGCGGCGAAAACGGCTGGTGTGGGAAATCTTCGCCTCGGAGGAGGACGACGACAACGACCTGCCTTTGTGCGATATCACCACCACCAGCAGTAGCTCAAGGTGTTCACAATTCTTTCTTGAAAAAAATGGCGAACAAGTTGAAATTTACAAGAAAGTATACAATCGTCTAGCACGTGGTGCCGCTTAGCGGTATCGCGTGCTTGCTCCATCGCCCACCAAGTGCGAGCGCGAGAACGTCCGACTCCTCGACGTGCCACAGTTCTCGAACCGTGAGCTCGAGACCACACAGCTCGCTCTCCGCCGCCGACGCTGCCTTGCGTATGCGAGCGAGCGTATTAGACGTGGCGGGTACAGAGAGAACGCGTGCCACTGTCGTGTGCACGATGTCCGGCGGTGCGTACAGCTGTTTGTCAGGCGACCAAGGCAGCGCACTGGCGAGCGACTTGCGCAGCGTCGCCGGTTCGGTTCCTCCGTTGACGCGCCAGCCGGCGACGACGGCGCCGCCGCGCGTGACGACGATGCGCGCGAGAGCCAACGTCAGTGGACATGCGTGCGCGGCGGCTTCGGCGACACCTCGAATCTCCGCGGCTCGTCCGCCGGGCACGTCGGCGAGCGGAACGACGTTCTGGTGGTGGCTTGCGTGGTGCAAAGAGCTGTGGTAAGGTGCGGCGGATGCCTGCGGCCAGACCAACGTCGAAGGAAGCGTGGACAAGTGTTTTTGGACGACGGAAGTAAGCCGGTCGACCGTCGACGCGGGTTCGGTGAGCGGCATGACGACGGCACGCACGGGTGTTTCCAGCGCCTGCATGATGGGTTTCACGGACGGGCTCTTATCGTGAAAGTGAAAGAGGTCGGTGGTAGCGAATCCTTGAACCGCGCGCACAAGGTCCAGACCTGCCTCTGACGTCGCGTGCATGCTCGTGTATGCCTTGGACCTTGCGCCCTCCTCCACGGGGTGGAATGGCGTGTTGGCGAACGTGCATGACGCCTGACTGTAGTCGCCGTCGTCGTCGTGCGCGTGTTGGAGACGGCGGCGGCGGAAGACGTTTAACAAGTACAGAAGGAGTGGCAGGAATAGGAAGAGAAGCAACCGGCGAGAAGAGGTTGCTTTCGCGGACCTGCGCGCCGACGACAGCTGCATGCCCGTCGAGGGATTCGCCGTTGACAACAATATTTCCTCAGAGATTCCGGAGAAAAAGGGGGGAGAAAAAAAAAACAGAATGATAAAAAATACAGGTTACAAATAGACTATGTTATTTTGTGCATGGGCATCGCCAGCCGAATCTCCGTGGGAGATCAATGCGTGCAGCACTGGGGTGGGGTGGGGCAAAACCACGACGTTGACGCTGGTTGTGCTTCACGCGTCGAGCGTTCCGTCCCACCTCACGTACGTTTTCACTTCACCCACACGCTGACCCCACTTCTGCTGCTGCTGCTTGAGCGAGAGTCGCCGAAATAAGCCTGAGAGTGCACTCTCTCCCTCCCTTTTCCCGCTGACGAGCGCGCACCTCGCCTCGCGTTCCGACGACGCGTGCGAGCGACTCTGCACGGCGAGAAGCGCGGCGTTCAGACGGCTGGCTGTTGTTTTCACGCGTTCGTGCGCGAGCATATCAGCAAGCGGCGACGTTTCCGGCTCGTCGAACGCCAGCAATGAGACGGCGCGCTCGAGCTCGTTTAATTTCTCAGGGTCAGACATGGAGATGTGTGCGAGATCGTCACGCGCGCACGCGAGAGCTTTTTCCGTCTGCTTTGATCGTATGAGCTGTAGTAGCTTTTGGAGTTTGAGGTGGAAGAGCAGCGAAGGGTGTTCGTCCCAGAACGCCGGGTGTTCCCGCGTGATTTCGTCAATGGCGCGGTCCACGTCACCCTGCATGACGAGCTGTTTCGTTTTCATGCGAGCTTTGATCATGGCTGTGTCGACGTGTTGCTGCGACGCGGACTCACGCGCGAATGCCACCGCGGCGTCGGCGTGTCCCTCGGTGACGAGGAAGTCGAGAATTAGAGCGTGCACCGGGTTGGCAACAGCCAACCCCTGCCCAACCTGCCCAGGGTCCAAGGCACCTGCAGCTGCAGTGCTCGGAGACTGAAGAGACGCGCGCAGGAGCAAGCGGTGCCACTGCTGCTTTATTGCAGATGACGTGCTGTTGCTGTGGTTGTTGGTGTGGTTGTGGCGCGCCATGGCGGTGTCCATCCCGTCGCCGGAGGACAGCGGCATGGCCTCCACGCAGAAACCTCTGCTGGGAATGTGAGGAAGGAAAGAAAAAATGCTTTCTGTCGTCCGTGGGGGTTTTGGGGGTTGGCCTGGGTTCGGAGTTTCGGGGTTTGGGCTGCTTGGGCCCTTGGGGCTGCTTGGGTTGGTCGTCCCTGCTTTCCAGAAAAACAAACAGGAGGTGCTCTGGACGACAGAAGGTGGTGCGAGCGGCATCACGCAAAGGAGGGGAGGCTCAGATATGCGCAGGATTCTGAAGAATGACGCGTCGCAAAAAATGAGCCGAGCAGTCACATATTCAGGTAAATTCGAGAAAATTGTGTTCTCTATTCTAAAAAGTACTCGGAGTCGGAGACGGTAGGAGTGAGTTGCCACCTTTAGTGCCGTGTGGCAAAATATAAGGTGTGAGAGAAATTTCACACTCGAGAGATTGCCAAAAGTCCCTTTTTCGCAAAAAAGGACATGGATTGTGGCTTGCTTCCGAGAAGTAGCCGATGTCCGGACGACGTCGCCTGGCAAGCGACGAAAAAGGCGCAAGGCTCTGAATCATGTGCCTAACCTTAATTTCGCGTTCCTTCTGGCGCATCCACGTCGTTCCCGACATTGAGGAATTTTCCAACGCCATGGCGTTGTTTCCCTCCCACCTTTTCCACCAGGGGTGCGCTACGTCACCCCCGCTGGACTCTTCCCGAAAAAATTCGTGGCTCTCCCTTTGCGCCGCCAGTGTGAGCCAACAAAGGAAACAAGCACAAAACAAGCGCACAAACAAGCAAAGCAGCCCAATTTTCCAAAGAAACCAAACGACGACCGAAAAAGAACCCCCCTTTGCGCGTTTGTTCATGGGGATAGAGCCCTGGAAAAAGAAGTGAACTCTCCGGCGGAGAACTGCCCTTGGAGCTCCCCCGAAAACAGGGGCCCTATCTGCTTCCTTTCTTTCCCCCGCGTGGCTTTTGGCATATCTTCTCATCCGGATTTCACAAAAAAAGCTATTCTCATGGCGCTCTCGCAGAAGCCGGCGTCTGCTGCTCATGCTGCTTCGCGTGGTGGTCACCGTGCGTCTCGATCTTTACTCAGGGGGTCTCACAGGGTACGTTTGTTGTTTGTTGTGATTACGGTGGTGGTGTGTGATTTGTGTGTGGTGGTGTTTTGTGTGTGTGTGATTCTGGTGTGTGTGGTGTGTGGTGTGTGTTTTGCGGGTGGTTTATTTCTGGTGTGTGTGGTGTGTGTATCTTTCGTTGGGTGGTCTTTTGAAGTCTTTTGTTGTGTGTTGTGTACCGACCTTTCGTTCTTCTTAGCTGGTTATGGTGATGCGTTCATGGTTGTTGTGTGTACCAACCAGTATGCGTTTCTTTCAATATATATATATATATATATATGCCTATCAACTCCTGTTGTTGTTGGTGTCGTTGATGAAGAAGCAAATGCAACGCATTTCATGCATTGGGTGGTTGGACTTTACATTTTTGCTTGATGTGGTGTTTGTATCTTAGTTTTTCTTTGTTTTTGTGGGGTGTTTTTTCATTTCACATGTACAAAATATTCCGCATTCGATCACACGCTCACTCACTCCACACACACATATACTCCACAGGCACAAGCATCTCGGCAGAATGGCCAAGCAACACCCAACGCCGCCGCCGCCGCCAATCCCGCCCCTGTCGAGGTTGGATGCATGGACACCATCCTGAGCGAACGGGACGCGTGCGGCGTCGGATTCATCGCCTCACTCGAAGGCAAGCGCACGCACAAGACGGTCAGCGACGCCCTGCGCGCTTGCGGGTGCATGGAGCACCGAGGCGCGTGCTCGGCGGATAACGACTCGGGCGACGGTGCGGGTATCATGACGCAGATCCCGTGGAAGCTCCTCAACGTGTGGGCTGCGGAAAATGGACTCGCCGAGATGGCTGACGGTGAGGTGGGCGTTGGCATGATCTTCCTGCCGAAAGATCACGTCGACAAGTGCAAAGCTCTCGCCGAGGAGAAGGCGATTGCCGAGGGATTCGAGGTGGTTGGCTGGCGTGCCGTTCCCGTCGACGAAAGCATCGTCGGACAGTACGCCAAGGTGACCCTCCCTCACATCGAGCAGATGTTCGTCAAGAAGGCTGGTGTGACGGGAGCGGACCTCGAGCGTGAGCTCTTCGTCGTGCGAAAGTCCATGGAGCAGGCGGCGCTCGCTTCAGGAAACGATAGCATCGCGGAGAACTTCTACGTGTGCAACATCTCGTGCAAGACGATCGTCTACAAGGGCATGCTTCGATCCGCCGTCGTCGGCGAGTTCTACCTCGACCTGAAGAATGAGGACTACGAGTCCGCGTTCTCCATCTACCACCGACGCTTCTCCACCAACACCAACCCGAAGTGGCCGCTCGCGCAGCCGATGCGCATGCTTGGCCACAACGGCGAGATCAACACGCTCCTCGGAAACCTCAACTGGACCGCAAGCAAGCAGGCGACGTTCAGCGACGAGGTGTGGGAAGGCCGTGAGTCGGAGATGATGCCACTCTGCACGTCGTCGGCGTCCGACAGCGCGAACCTCGACCGCCTCGCGGAGTTCCTCATCAAGAGCGGACGGCCGATCGAGGAGGTGATCATGCTGCTCGTTCCCGAGGCGTATCGCAACCACCCCGAGATGACCGAGGAGTACCCCGAGGCTGCGGACTTCTACGAGTACTGGGAGGGACTGCAGGAAGGATGGGATGGCCCCGCGCTGCTCGTCTTCTCCGACGGAGACAAGATTGGCGCTCACCTCGATCGCAACGGACTGCGTCCCGCTCGATTCTGGCGCACCTCGGACAACATGATCTACGTCGCGTCCGAGGTTGGCGTGCTCGGTGACGTCATCACGAACGCGAAAAATATCGTTCGCAAGGGACGCCTCGGGCCGGGCCACATTCTTCTCGCCGACATCGAGAACGGAACGTTCAAGGAGCACAAGGAGGTGATCAGCGAGCTCGCTTCCGCCAAGCCGTACCGCGAGTGGCTCGACACAGTGCGCAAACTGAAGGACCTCAACCCGGGCAAGTACGTGGAAACGTCGCAGATTGAGACGGAGACGTGCCTGCAGCTGCAGACGGCGCACGGATACGGCCAGGAGGACGTGCAGCTGATCATCGAGTCGATGGCTGCGAACGGCATCGAGCCGACATTCTGCATGGGAGACGACGTCCCGCTCGCGGCTCTCAGCGATCGCCCGCAGATGATCTCGGACTACTTCAAGCAGCGATTCGCTCAGGTGACGAACCCTCCGATCGATCCGCTCCGCGAGGGTCTCGTCATGAGCCTTGAGATGCGCGTTGGTGCGAAGGGTAACATGCTCGCGGCTGGTGCCGAGGCTGTGAATGGACAGGTAAGTGGTGGTTGTGCGGCGGTGAATCACGTGAGGATGGAGAGGGGCTGGTGATTTTGCTTGTTTTGAGGGAAGGCGAGGAGACCCCACGAGGTGAAGGACGATAATTTTAACACCAGAAGAAAAAACTCGCATCTCATGCGGTTTTTTTTCTTCAAGACGTGACTGCTACGAAACACTATGAATATCGTGCAGATGGACAGACTTCCATGACTCCGACATCATCACATGTGGCTGGTTTGAACACGAGTGTTGCCTTGGGATAAATAGCCTCCTTTTTGCCTCAATCATTTCATCTTACCAAAAACTCTGCAACACACAACACACAATAACAGGTAATCCTCAACAGCCCCGTTCTCATCGAGCCTGAGCTTGAGGTGCTGCAGGCGGACAGCGAGCTGAACACAAAGACGCTGCCAATGTTCTTCAAGGGTGGCGATCTCAAGAGTGCCGTCGATAAGCTCTGCACAGATGCCGAGGAGGCTGTGAAGGCTGGTGCCAAGCTTCTCGTGCTCTCCGATCGCGTGACGGAGCTCAACTCAGATGAGGTTGCGATTCCGAGCCTTCTCGCTGTTGGAGCTGTTCACCACCACCTCATCGCTCAGGGACTTCGCACGCAGTCGTCGATCGTCGCGGACACCGCGCAGGCATTCTCGACGCACCACTGTGCCGTCCTCGTCGGATATGGCGCAAGCGGCGTTTGCCCCTGGCTTGCACTCGAGACGTGTCGCCAGTGGCGCGAGGCGCCTCGCACGGTGACGCTCATGCAGCGTGGAAAGCTTCCGGACGTGACGGTTGTCGAGTGCCAGCACAACTTCCGCAAGGCTCTCAACAAGGGTCTGCTGAAAATTATCAGCAAAATCGGAATCTCTCTGCTCAGCTCGTACCACGGAGCTCAGATCTTCGAGGCGTACGGCCTTGGGCCGGAGGTGATCAACACGTCATTCAAGGGAAGCGTCAGCCGCGTTGGTGGCCTTTCCATGGACGAGCTCGCGAAGGAGTCGATCAGCCTTTGGGAGAAGGGTGCGGCGGCAGACTCCATCAAAAAAATTGAGAATTACGGTGCGCTGAACAGCCGTCCCGGGCTCGACTACCACGGAAACAACCCGGAGATGTCCAAGCTGCTGCACAAGGCTGTTCGCGAGGGCGAAGACGACCTGTACTCGGCGTTCAAGGAGCACGTCGACAACAGGCAGGGCATCGTTCTTCGCGACTTCATGGAGTTTGACACCGGGCGCGAGGCTATCGCCGTGGAGGAGGTGGAGCCCGCGATTAAGATCATGGAGCGTTTCTGCACCGGCGGCATGTCGCTTGGGGCGATCTCGAGAGAAACACACGAGGTGATCGCGATCGCCATGAATCGCATTGGGGGCATGTCGAACAGCGGCGAGGGCGGCGAGGACATCGTGCGCTTCAACCCGATGCAAGACGTTGACGGCGATGGCAACAGCCCCACATTCTCGTATTTGAAGGGGCTGAAGAATGGCGACAGCGCGCGCAGCGCCATCAAGCAGGTGGCGAGCGGACGCTTCGGTGTCACGCCGCAGTTCCTCATGGAGGCATCGCAGATCGAGATCAAGGTGGCTCAGGGTGCCAAGCCTGGCGAGGGTGGACAGCTGCCTGGCAAGAAGGTGTCGCCTTACATCGCCAAGCTCAGGAGGAGCAAGCCAGGCGTGCCGCTCATCTCGCCGCCGCCTCACCACGACATCTACTCGATCGAGGATCTCGCGCAGCTCATTCATGACCTGCATCACATCAACAGACAGGCGAAGGTGAGCGTGAAGCTCGTTGCCGAGGTTGGCATCGGAACGGTTGCCTCGGGCGTGGCGAAGGCGAATGCCGACGTGATCCAGATCAGCGGCCACGACGGCGGCACCGGCGCGTCGCCCGTGAGCAGCATCAAGCACTGCGGCGGACCCACGGAGATGGGAGTTGCGGAGACGCACAAGACGCTGGTCGAGAACGGGCTACGCGAGCGTGTGACGCTTCGTGCGGATGGAGGTCTGCGCAGCGGTCGCGATGTGCTGATGATGGCTGCATTGGGTGCTGACGAGTACGGATTTGGCACCGTTGCGATGGTGGCTGCGGGATGTATTATGGCGCGCGTGTGCCACACCAACAACTGCCCCGTTGGAGTGGCATCGCAGCGCGAGGAGCTGCGTGCGCGATTCCCGGGCACGCCGGAGCACGTGGCGAACTTCATGCTGTTTGTGGGGGAGGAGGTGCGCCAGGAGATGGCTGCGCTAGGCGTACGCTCGCTTGACGAGCTCATCGGACGCCTCGACTGGCTCAAGACGAAGAAGCAGCCGACGAAGACGCAGGCTCTCGACCTTTCGTACCTGACGACTCTTCCGTCCAACGGCGATATCGAGCAGCGAAGCAGTGAGAGGAGGGTTTCCATTCCACACGACAACGGCCCGATGCTCGAGGACGAGCTGCTGAAGCAGGCACAGAGTGCCATCGACTCGCAGGGCGAGGTGACGATCGATAGCGATATCATCAACACGGATCGCAGCTTTGGCGCATTTTTGGGTGGCAAGATTGCCAAGAGGTACGGCGATCGTGACTTCAAGGGTGCCGTGAATGTGAATCTCACCGGCAGCGCAGGACAGGCGTTTGGCGCGATGATTGTCGAGGGACTGAACATCTCTCTCGTCGGCGAGGCGAACGATTACGTTGGCAAGGGCATGGGAGGTGGCTCCATCTCCATCGCGCCCCCGCCAGGATCGCCGTTCGATGCGGGCGAGCAGAGCATTGCCGGAAACACGTGCTTGTACGGAGCGACGGGTGGAAAGCTGTTCGTGAATGGCCGCGCAGGTGAGCGATTTGCCGTGAGAAACAGCTTGGCAGAGGCTGTGGTCGAGGGTGTGGGTGACCACGCGCTGGAGTACATGACGGGAGGCTGTGTCGTGTGCCTCGGCTCTGCTGGGCGAAATATCGCCGCTGGCATGACGGGAGGCTTGGGCTACTTCTACGATAAGGACAACAAGCTCGCCGCCCGCGTGAATGGCGAGATTGTGAAGCTGCAGACGGTGCACACAAAGGCTGGCAAGGCGAAATTGAGGAGCATGGTTGAGGAGCACGTTCAGCGAACGGGATCCGCGTTCGGGCAGACGATCTTGGACAACTTCGACACAGAGGTTGAGAACTTCATTATGCTGTATCCTCCTTCCGAGGCGAACACGCCCGAGGTGACTGATGACGCGGTCACAGAGGAGGTGGAAGAGAGCGTTACCGTTCAAGCAAAATAATTAATGAAATGAACGTCGGGGAGATATGCAGGGGTATATAAATGATGATTTGTGAGTGGTGTAACAGTCTTAAAAGGAAATTGAAGAAGAAGAAGAAGAAGAAGAAGAAGAAGAAGAAGAAGAAGAACAAAATCTCACGTTGTCATTAATTACAGTACCATCGTCTTGCTTTTCCGCAGGATTGCTTGCGTGCACATGAAGCAAGCACCCAGCGTCCTCCTCTTGTGCCGCTGGGACACGGAGGCGCCGCATTACTTGCCCTGAATCCGTTTGCAGTTGTGACGGATTCAGGCTCGCTCCCCCAACAGTCCTCGGACCCGCTAGACGAGCACGGGAGGGAGTCGACGAGATGGCCGCGTTATCGGGATGAGCTCGCCCTTTGTCATTTCCGCTATTTTCAAGGACACAGGTGCCCCCTGATCTTGTTTTGCATGTCCTCGGCGAGCCAGTAGGCTATTTCTCCTAAAATATGCCAAAGTTGGTTCATGCTCACCGTCCAAGCAATGTTCAGGGCCGCCTCCGCCCGTTCGATCGGTACTCCCATCCTCCTCAAGACCTTCGCGATCTTCACCATCGCCGACAACTTCAACGTTTCGCATCCACACTCACCCCCTCCTTCTCGCTCATGCGCGTCTTGCGCCAAACTTTCGTCCAGCAGAGCAGCTCATAACGCGGTTGGCCCACATTTCCAGTGTTCACACGGAAATTTGGGGTTTTCTACAGGGGGCACGCCGAGAAGGGAGGTTCCCTTCACGCCCCATGGAAAGGCCGCCCGGGGGGCGGCCTTTCCCTTGCTCCTCCTCCTTCCCGCCCGACCCGTCCGAACCTCCATCACTCTTGAGAAGAGAACGGACGGGCGACTGACGGGGATAGGCGTAGGAGACCGGGAAGGGTCGCCGAAAATTTTTTTTTCGGTGAAGACCGTTCCCGTGAATACGGGCTGACGCCCGCATACCACCTCCTTTCGGGGGGCGTTGCTGCCCTGAGAAATGAGAGCACACACCACATAAAAATTAAAAACACCAATTAAATATTAGAAGCGATGAGTAATCCGGCGTATTCGGCGTTGCGGGCCGCGCCGCCGCGCGCGGACGTTGCCCGAGTAGTATCGTGCACTTGTAACAGTGCAGATCGTTGCCGCGGCGTGTCGACCGAGAGTGTGACAAGCATGTGCACCACAAAAATAAACCCAAGTTTTCCCGTTGTCCCGAGAAGAGCGGGATCCCGAGGGGCAAAACAAAAATGGGAATGCGCCCAAGGACGTATCCCCCCCCCCGTCGAAAAAGGGAACTAAACCCGGGCGGGAATTGAAGCCTCCCACTGAAAAAAAATCTCTCCGGGAGAAAAGCGCGTACAGCGTGTACTTCTCAACGCGCTTGCCCGTTGGCCATTCTCGCCGCGTGACGTGTCAGTTCATTACAGAATGGCTGGACTGTCATTGACTCAGGGAGCTTCCCTACGGGTAAGGTCAGCATGTGGTGGTGGTGGACCTTGGAGGACAGCCCGTGTTTCGCGTGTTTCGGGCCGCTCATCCTATCGGAATCATAATAATCATAATAATAATAATTATGCAAAGAATAATAATGCTACAACGATTGTGACGACGGCATCTACACCACCCGTGCCGCGCCACCTCGCGCCGTGCCGCGACCTGTGCGCGAGAGAGGCGGTGGATGCGCAGCTGTTCGCGTGCACCGTGCGACTGCGCTCGCTCGGAAGTGCTGCGTCGTCGTCGTCGTCGTCGTCAACAAGAAGACGAAACCAAAGCAAGCGTGCTCTGCACGACTGGAGTGGGCAGAACCTTGAGCGGTGCTACGCCTCGGAGACGTTCTGGAGATTTGCAGACTGCGACGCCGTGCTGGAGACGAGAAAGAGCGACTTTTTTGGAAATCCGCGCAGAGACGTGGGCCTGTACGAGTTCTTCAAGGCGCAGCTGCACACTCCCGCCTACAAGCCTCTCATGATGCACACGCACGCGTCGACGTTGAGCGAAATCGACATCAGTGAGACTGAGTACCGTCGTCGGTTTGTGGTAACGCGGGGGCAAGAAAACAGCGAAGACGAGGCGGTTTACGAGATACACATGCGCCTTCGCCCGAATGGCATTTGGTACACAGAGCGTTTGTTGCGTGACGACGGCGACACTTGAGTGACTTTTGAAAAGAGAGCACTATTCGTTTACACTACTCGAGCTTCCACTCGCCTGCCCACGCAGTAGCGCGGCGCCACTTCCTCCTCCTCCTGTCGTTGTTGGTTCTTCGACGCCGTCGTTATTTGTGATGCTGTTGCCGTTGTCGTGTGCCACGTGGCTCGGCGTGCTCGCGCCGCCGCTGGTTGTAGGTACATTGGCACGCGCGTGTCCTCGCTGAACGTCGTGGACGAGTTTCATGACAGTTTCGTTGTTCGGCGCGACTTCTCGTAGCGCCTGTGCGAGTAGCATCGTGTGAATTTTTTGCCTTTTGATTTGTTCTGACAGCCGTTCGTTCGCGCGCGAGAGGTCGAGAATGATTTTCTCCTTGAGCGTTTGTGCGAAAGGTTCGGATGAGAACGGCGAATCTGACCCCGATGACCCTCCTCTGTCTGACCCAGAGTCTGCATTATCCCCCGGGGAGGCGGCGACCGATCCCGATCGACGAGAAGCCTGTGCAGCAGCTGCTCTTTGTCGAGCGTGCAGAGTCGCACGCGCCTGCTGGTTCGCAGCTAAGTCGCTCTGCGTGGATAAGAACAATACCACGAGCAGTATTCCCAATAGAAGCGAGCGCGAGAACTGCGCGGAAGCACTCGCGACGGGCATCGGCGCGAGCATCGTAGTCTATCGTGCGTGCGTGCGTTCGCGGGCGAAGAATGAGAAGGCTCGAAGGGAATCCCTCCTGGGGGGTTGGGAAGACTCCCTAAAACTTCGAAGGGGATCCTCCCTTGAACTCATGACGGCTTGGAAGAGTGGAACCCCGAATAATCACCTTTTTTTTTTTCAGACCAGTTCGGGGTTTATTCGGGGTTTATTATTCGGGGTTTCGTTTGTTTTCGTTTTCGTTGTTTGGTTTTCAAAATCTCAGAAATTAAATTGACAGATATTCATTCTCCTCTTGTGGTAGTTATTTTATTCTCAGAGAGTATAACCTTGCAGTATACACATAGTACAGTGCGTACAGTATGGTGGTGGTTCAAGGGACTCAACGACGCTCGGGTTGCTGGGACCCTTCGCCTTCGACGATGGTGGCGTTTGAACGTGGAAATTCAATCAAGTCTTCTAGCACGTTCCACAAACAAACGCTGTTATGTCTTCCACTACCCTCCTCCTCCTCCTCCTCATCTTCATCTTCATCTTCATCGTCATCTTCTCTTCCTTTGCGGTGGATGCCTCCCTCTTTTCAACGCATACCCAACGCGTCGTTTATCTTGAACAACTACCACGAAGTACCCAGAACGACAATCACGGAGAAACACGCAAACAAGTCACACGTAAAAGTATCTCGAAAAGAAATGCCCGAACTTGGACTCAACGATAAGCAGCAATTCACGACGTGGAGTAACTTATCGCACAGACTCACCGCGAGAACACTCACCGTTGGAATAAACGGAAAGGAAAAGAGGTTCGTCGTCGACGGGGTTGTGCACGCAACGCCGAGGTGGGCATGCCGCGAACAGTAGTCTACTACTATGTACTAGACTCATCATAAATCTCCAAAGTTCCAAGTAAAAAACAAAGATTAAGCTAAGCTCAACAATTTTTTTTTCTAAATCATCCTTTTTTTCCAATTACAATGACGAACCTTTATTTTGGAGCTTCAGCACCCGTTGCAGTTGTTGCATTGTTGTTGTTGTGGTGGTGGTGGTTGCTCGTCTGCCTCGCAAACAGGCTCATCAACGTAGGCTGTGTTTTCGACTTCTTCACGAGCGCCGCGAGACGCGCACGCTCGCTGTCGTCAATCGCCAAAACAGCCGGCTTCGGGCGAGGGGGAGGAGGAGGAGGAAGTGGCGACGCCGCAGCACCGCTAGACACGGGCGGCGGAGGTGGCGGCGGAGGAGGCTTGGTGCTCGCCACATGACTCCGAAATCCAGAACCAACCACAGCCTGCATCGGTGCTGGAGCAACGGCAGACAGCGGAAACGCAGGCACAGAGGGACGTGCCGCGGCATGTGCCGCCATCTCACGGCGACGCTGTGCGGCAGCAGCCTCCAGTGCCTGCATGCGCCGGCGAGTCTTCTCTTCCTGAATACGGCGCATCTCCTCTACGACGAGACCGTCGAGAAGGGATGACAGACGACGCTGCAGATACCGAACGAACACCTCCACGTCAGCGTCAGGTGCATCGGCGAGGTAACCGGCACGCTCCGCCAACTCGCGTAGAGGGGCGTAGTCCGTCAGAGCACGGGAGTAGGCAGCACGCACATTGGCGAGGCCACAGCGCGAGTCGTACGTCAGGCCATGCACATGCGCGGCGAGTAGCAGATGCGCATCCACCTGCTCGTCGTGCCATTCTGCGGGCACGTCGGCATGCACTGTCGGCGCAACAGGTGGAGCAGCTGGTGGCTTCAAACTCGACGGCTGTTTGGCAGGCGATGGCGTAATCGGTTCCTTGCACAGCAGGGGATCATCCACCTTGTCGCCGCCGTCGTTGCCACCCGTCGTCGTCGTCGTCGTCGTCATCGGAACAGGAACGGGAACAGGAACGGGTTCAGCCGCCGAAGCTGCCGCAGTAGCAGTCGCAGTCTCGCCCATCTCTGTCGGAGCCACATTCTCCTCGGCAGGATTCGCGGCATCGATTGCTCGCCTTAGCGCCGCACGCTCCTCGAGTCGCGCGACCACCTTTTTCGCGGTAACTGGCTTATCTCGACGAGCGCGCGCCTTGACGGAGCCAACCGCCTCGGCGATGGATGCGCTCAAACCGGATATCAGCGACGCCTCCTCCTCAGCCGCCCTCGCAGGTGCACTGTCGACCGCCGCCTGCAACTCCGCCTTCTTAGCCAAAATCTTCTCGTTGCCCGAAAAACCTTCCGGTCCTGGGCCAGGCAAATTGTTCAGGTTGTCTCGCGTCGCCTTTTCGCGCGCGTGACGCTGCTTCGCCGCCTCCCAGAGAGAAACGAGAGCCTTTTCCGCACGCTCCACATCCTCGAGTGGAATGTGAGCCAACTTCGCGGCTGCACGAACTTCCTCGGTGCGATCGACGCCAAAGTTCCACAGACATTCCTCAAGCCTGCTCACGTCCACATCACGCCACCCGTCCATCTTCTTCTTCTTGTCGCCTCCTCTCTTGCGACGATTCTTGCCACCACTACCGTCGCTGCCGTCGCCGCCGTCGTCGTCAGACATCGAAAGGTCCGAATCGTGCTCACCCGCCTCGTCCATTCCCAGAGGCACGTACCGTGTCACCTTGCGACGCTCGCGCACGCCAAGATCCTGCAAGCCGGCAGCCTGCTTCTTCGCAGCCTCAACCTCCTCCGGTAGAAGACGGCGCCAGTACTCGTCAGCCTCCTCGGGCTCCTGGTTCGCACGGCGACCAGCAGCCGCACCCTCCTCGTCCGCACCCTCCTCCTCGCCCTCCTCCTCTGCGCCGAAGGTTGCCATCGAAAAGGTGTTGCTCTTCTTTCCGCCAATCTGACGGCGCTCCGTGCGTCCGCTCAGGATCGTCTCGATGGTCTCCGTCTCGAATCCCTCCTTTTCGGGAAGCATGGCGTCGCCGCCCTCAACCTTCGCCTGCTCGTCCTGCTCGCCCTGCTCGCCAGCCTTCTCAGCCATCAGGCTGTGGTGAGCCCCGAGCTGCAGCATGCGCTGAACTTCCTTCGCGCTCATCGACCCACCGTTCGACGCCAGGTTGCCTCGAAGGAGCGCCTCCTCAAGTCCCTGCTTGCGGCTGGACGTCTCGAAGAGGTGCTCCTCGTACGTGTCCTTGGTGACGAGGCGGTACACAGTCACGTCGCGCGTCTGCCCGATGCGGTGGCATCGCGCCATCGCCTGCAGGTCGTTCTGCGGGTTCCAGTCGCTGTCAAAGATGATGCAGATGTCCGCACGCGTGAGCGTGATGCCCACGCCACCAGCCCTCGTGCTGAGCAGAAAGCAGAACGAGGCATCCTCGTCACGGCTGAAGCGGTCGATCGCCATCTGCCTCTCAAGCGCGCTCGTGTTGCCGTCAAGTCGTTCGTGGCGGAATCCAGCGGATGCGAGATACCTGCTGAGGATGTCAAGCGTCTTGACGAATTGCGAGAAGATGAGAACACGATGACCGTCGCGCTGAAGCTGCGGCAGCAGCTTCGCCAGAAACGTCGTCTTCCCGGAGTGCCGCGAGATCATCTCCGCATCGGCAATCTTCTCGGCGGCGTCCTTGTACTTGTGGCGCACCTGATCCTCCACCGTATTGAGCAGGAATGGGTGGTTGCAAGCCTTGCGCAGCTGCATCGCGATGTTGTTCAGCGACCCCACCTTGCCGTACGATCCACCGCCCATCAGCGCCGCGACGTTCTGCTTGTAGACGGCGTTGTAGTAGTGGCGCTGCATTTTCGTGAGCTCGACGCGAACCACAACCTCCTCGCGCACGGGCAGCTGCTCGACGTCGTCCTTCTCGCGGCGAAGTAGGATCGGCTTAAGCAGGTCTTTGAGATTCTGCACCTTGGTGGCACACACAGTCTCCGTGTCGGATGCGGCGACATCGTAGTTCGACAGGAAAGCAGCCTCTTCCATATCGTCGTCAATCTGCCCACCTCGTTTGGAAGCTGATGCGTCCACCGCGACTTCAACGCCCAAGTCCCTAAGTTTCGTTGCATGCTTCACGTACACGACCGTGGGATGGTGCTTGGTCGCACACAGAAGACCGTGCACCTCGCGCACGTGGTTCTGCACGGGCGTACCAGTCAGCAGAAGCGTCCAGTCGCGGCTCAGGTCGCCGAATGTGGAGCTGACGACCGACCTGCGATCCTTCAGCGTGTGCGCCTCGTCAGCCACCACCGCGGTGTAGTGGAACTTCGCGATGTAGTTGGAGTCGCGTTTCAGCGCATCGTACGTCGTGATGAGAATATCAAACTTCGGGATGCGACGGTGGAAGTCCGTTTCGTACTTCATCGCAACGTTGCGCACCTTTCGAAGGTGTGCAACATCTTCCGGCGTCTCGCCCTTGGATGAGTCGATGTCCTTCGCCGTCTGCAGGCTCTCCTCCCCGAAGCGGAATTCGTGGCGCCGGCATATTTCACGGCTTGCGGCTGATCCTGCGTAGATGGCGACATTAAGCCCTGCCCACGTCTCGCACTCGCGACGCCAGTGCTGGAGCGTGGATAGCGGCGCAACGATCAGGAAGGGTCCGCGATTGTTGTGGAAGCGTCGAATCGCCTCGATCAGCGCCACCGTCTGCGCCGTCTTTCCGAGTCCCATTTCGTCGCCAAGGATGCACCCGCGTTTGCGACGATAATTTTGAAGCATCCAGTCGACGCCGTCCACCTGGTAGTGCCGGAGCTCGCGTCCGTTGTGAAAGCGCAGTCGCGCCGCGCCGTCAAGCTTCGTGGGCCTGCGAGGTGGCTCGTCGTCGTCGTCGGCGTCGTTGGCGTCACCCTCATTCTGAGCGTCGGGCCACTCCGTCGCGGGCGTATCAGGCGGCGGTGTGAGACGCTCCATCGCCTTGGCCATATTCTCGCGCAAGTCGAGCGCCTCCAGCACCGATGCGTCGTTACGCGTGACATCATCCTTGTCAGCCTCGCGCCCGAATGTGTCAGCATCCTCCCACGTCGCGGCATCCAGGTCGCACCCTTCCCACTTGATGAGCACCTGTCGTCGAGGTTTTGTGCGATATGCCACAGCTCGTTCCGCCACAAGCAGGCTTGCATGCAGCTCGCCCGTCTCTGGGCAAATGAATCCGTCCAGCTCAGGGTACAGCACGCGTGGCGCGGGTACGGTGGGCGTTCCGCTGACATTCGCGGCGCTTCGATCAGCCGCTGCTGCATCGTTGAGCGCCGCGACGGCGTCGTGCACGTTGGACATCTCCATGCGTCGCAGGAATGCGCGACACGTCGTCGCTGCTGCAGCCCACACGCGTTCCCACGCGATCCAGTCGCAAGCGCGCCACGAGTACCGTTTTCGCTTGACGAGCGCGATGAGCCCGACAGCTCCCGCGTGAGGTGCCAGCTTTAGCGCAAGCACGCGTTCGATGTCGCCCGCGTCAGCATTTGCACCGGCATCGTCCGAGGGAGCGGCACCGTCTTCGGGAGCGGCGTCGTCGTCGTCATCCTCTTCTGAATCTGAATCTTCTTCTTCCGACGACGAATCCGACGAGCTTGTGAGGTCGTCGTCAGCAACAACAGCGGGTCGCCTCGCGTTGTTTCGCGGCGCCTTGTTCGTGTGAACTGTTTTCGTTTCCGTGTAGAGGAATTCGGAGAGAGACGCGATCGCCTTTCTCTTATTTTGCGGTGGTTTGGCAGACGACGATGTGTTAGATTTCTTCGCAGAGACGCCTGCTGCTGCTGCGTTTTGTCGCGTCGTCCGTTTCTGTTCCCTTTTCCCTCCTCCCAAGTCAACTTTCGAGGATGAGGGTGCTGCTGATGATGATGTTTTGAGGTCATTTGAGACACTCACACCACACTTCTTCTTCTTAGAAGGAGGGGAGGGCACATCATCATCCTCCTCCTCCATGAAGTCATCCTCATCCTCGACATCCACATCGACGGCGTAGTTCACCACACGAGAACTCACACGAGCTGAGGTACGAGCAGATCGACGCGTAGACATTGCAGCAGGTGAAGAATGAAAATGAGCGCCTGCTTTGCTCGGAGGATGGCGGGGCAGGGCAGGGCACCTTATTATGTGAAAAAAGAGAGTTTTTTCAAACCCGGAGAGAAAAGGCGCCAACAAGGAAGTGAAATATATACCGGGTAGTACATAAAATGATTATTCGGGGTTTGGTTCGGTTCTTCCCGTTCGGGTTAGGGTTAGGGAAGGATGCCCGTGTCTGGATGATGATGGCCTGCTTGCTGTGCGGCTCATGGGCTTATGCGTTGGTGGGCTCATGGGCGCGGCATTGAGGCTTATCGGAAGTGTCGCCAGAAGAATCGCCAGCGACGATGTGGGACCCACCGTTTATTTCCTCAGCGTCCACCGCCAGGTACTTCATGAATGACTCCACTGATTTCCACCTGCCGAGGACTCAGGAGGACTCAGGAACGGTTCAACTTTGTTTTTTTTTCAACGTTTCGTTTTCTTGGTTTTGTTGTTACAACTAACTTATCTATCCATACTGTAATAATAAGGGACTCTTGCGGCAGTACATGCACCTCTGACATCTCTCTTCTACGATAATGATAGTAGTCTATATCATCCCCTAATAAGTGGATTCGAGACATACTGGCTTCTTGTGCGCCTACCGCGTTGCTCGACAAAGTCCGGCGAGTCGCCGCCGTTTGCCTCTGGCATCATGACACTGCTGGCAACGGATGAACGCGACGATACAGGCGGCGCACCGGACGACGACAATGATGCTATAGGGTTCGCCTCCCACTGCACGTCTGCTCCCCCCGCTCCAAAGCTGCTGCATCTTTGCCCCATCTCTTAAGAGGCCATGCAAGACACCTGAGATCTACCAAGAGACTAAAGTAAAGGGTTAGAAAGGAACGGAATGGAACGGAATGGACGAGCAAGGGTGTATCAGGAAGTGCCAACCCTTCGGCCAACTAACGCGTTCGGGTAAGTCGTATGTACTCTTCTTGACCACCTTACATATATGTACATAGAATCGACGCAGTTATTATTGGATGGGTTTTTTTGATGCCACACCAATTATTAACCAATTAACCTTATTGGGTGGACATTTATGCTTTTCTTTTCGGGACAACACCTTCTTATAATATACTTTAACAAAACACTCAGGGAAGGGGAATGGGGATGTCCCAATTTGTGTGGGGTTTTAAGGCGGGGAGCTTGCTTGCAAGCTCCTCACATGTCCCACTTTGCGTGGGATTTTTGGGTGGGAAATTTTGCCACTGTTGGCTCACGACCAAAGTGGGACATGCAAATTGCCCGTTGTTTGTGCGCGACCAAAGTGGGACATCCCAGGATGGGAGGGAGGGGAGGGGAGGGGGGAGGCTGATTTAGAATAGGTTGGCGCCCTTGCGGTCGCGTGGGTTCGGTAGACCCTGGGATCCCTTAGATGGCAAAATGGTATAGATGGCAAAATACTACCTTTTAGTATGCTCTCTCCCGACTTGTAGCGCCGACCATGTTCTGGACTGTGTTTGGGGACCCCTTTTAGACTCAGGCGGGGCAAAGCGTTTTGAAAAAATGGATCGGGAGTCTAGTCAGATGAGAATCGATTAGGGGTTATCTTTGGGGTATCATTGTGGAGGTTGTGGTTGGATAGGGCGTCGCCTGAACCTCCATGCCCCGCGCACGGGTGTCTACTTCGCTCTACTAACACCCACGATGCATACAAATGAAGGTTGTTACGAGCAATTTGAAAAAAATGGACCGGGAGTCTTGTGACGGCAAAGGGCGACGAGTGTGTGCGCGCCGTCGAGCGCAAGCAAGCTTGAGTGCTAAGAACGAGTGAAAGGTCGTTACATTGCACCGGATGCTGGCGTGCGTCGGCTCCGCCTGCCTGGAATCTCGCGGAGACGGTTCATTTCTGCTGTGACTGCGTCGAGTTGCGGTTTGAACTTTTGGAACTCCTGCATGCTGATGGGGTTCGCAAGCTTGAGTGTGCTGAAACTGGTGTTTCTTGAGAGTGCAACGTAGTGTAGGGATTGGGTGAAGTATGAGCGGGTGCCTCGGTCGTTGTGGTAGGTCAGGCTTGACGTTGTTTGTCCTTGCGCCGAATGCGTAGTGACGACAAAGCTCGGTTCCAGAGGAATTTGCGAACGGATCGCAATTCGTCCTGGGCCGATGCCAATGCGCGAGTTGACCGGCCCAATTGGGACAAGGTGAGGATCGTTTGCGTCGT
Source organism: Pycnococcus provasolii (assembly GCA_938743325.2). Lineage (NCBI taxonomy): Eukaryota > Viridiplantae > Chlorophyta > Pseudoscourfieldiophyceae > Pseudoscourfieldiales > Pycnococcaceae > Pycnococcus > Pycnococcus provasolii. Next base: position 436,053 of record OW568895.1, read on the forward strand.
AAGGCGTGCCGTGGTACGATGGAAAGTGCACGATGGCAATGGGTACGCGGGCGTTCTGCGTCGTCGAGTCGTTGGGATGGTGGATGATCTGGCGAAGCGTGCCGTACGTTCCATTCGCCAGACCGAGCTCCACTGCGACGTTCGATCGGAGGATGACTTGGGCACCGAGTCTCAGGGTGCGGAATCGACCGACGGTTTTTGTCTTGGACGGTACGAGTTTCGTCGCCGCCGTTGGTTGTTTGGTTGTTGTAACCTTTTATATATCCTCGGACGGGTCAATGTCTTTGTGGACATGTGGTGAAGTCGTTTGGTGAACGAAACAGTATATTTAGTGGAACCCAAGATATCTAGTGAACCCACCGCCGGGGCGGTTTCGAATGCACGACGTGCTCCGTAGGGGCCGTCATTTCTACTTCTTCGTCAGCAATGCCGCCTAAGCGCGCGGCGACCGCGTCCGCTGGAGACGAAAAAGCCGCGAAGCGATTGAGCGTCGACGGCGGTGCTGACGCAACGCCGAAAGAAATGGCTCAGGGCGGCGGCGACGCCGACGCGCCGGCTGCGACGGCGACTCCCCCCAAGGCGTCTCCGACGCCGAACCAAGCTCTGGAAACGCCGGCGCGCGACAAGGGGAAGGCGGTCGCGGCGAATCCGAGCGGCGGCGACGGCGGAGATGCGTCCGCTGCCACCACGACGATGGCGACGAAGGCGGCTCAACCGGCAACGGCAACGACGGTGAAAAACGCGACTACGGTTACGTCGCCGGCGTCCGCTCGTGTGGGCACCAAGTTGCTCGCCGCGATTCTTCCGCGCGACGTCGATGAAGATGCGCTACTGTGTCGTGCGGTCACCACCCGCACGTCGCAAGCGCCTAAGCACGTGCTAAACATCCGCGCGATCGCGGCGTCCGGCGATGGCCCCCGACCTGTGGCGCCTAGGGTCCCTCCGACTTATTTGGTCCAGCGATTTTCGCCGACCTGTGGCGCCTAGGGTCCCTCCGACTTATTTGGTCGGCCGACCTGTAGGCCCGACCAGCGATTTTCGTCCCGGTAACCATAGACCCTAGAGGGTCTACCGAATAGTTTTATTTGGCGGAGGTTTGATATAGGTACAAAACAAAAAGGTTGGACCAGTGAGTTTTGACCAGTGTGTTTTTGACCCGCATCATTTCCCGCCCACACACACACTGTACCTTACAAAACTACTCCATAAGTGATGGCGGCGATGGAAGTTCCATGTCCGTCCCCTTGTTCTTCAGAGTTCTTGTACTACTTTTTAAACACGTCGTCTTCTTTGTACCTTGGCATCGACAATGTTTTACAAACACCCATGAAGCCGTACGCGTCCTTGTATAAGCGAACGCCCTCGTCACAAAAGGCACACCTACTCCTACTCGAACGGTGGAACGTGCCGTGGCCGCTTCTCTACGCATCTTCAGGCGCGGAAAACAACGGGAAACCGAATGTCGCTGTTAACCACGTACGCGGATCCAACAAAGTTACAATCAAGGCGCTCATGGTTAAGCAACTTCGTATGCTCGGACGTGAGCATACCGAGAATGCGTACCAACATCCCGCTTTGCCCGAAACGTATCTGCTCGTCCCTCAGTCGCAAGACGACGAACGGCACGAACTAATCAAGGCGCACCAAACACGGAGCGGACCTTGGATCGCGAAGCCGACGTCAGGGGCGCACGGGGATGGAATACGCGTCTTTGCATGCGCGTCAGAAGCGGCGGCATACGTCGACGCGTCTGCCGCGCCAAACGACCAGCCTGCAGCCAAAGAAGACGGCGCAAAGACAAAGCGAAGGCCAATAAGACCCAAGCCTAGGCCGATGTGGCTCGTGCAACGATACGTCGAGGAGCCACTCTTATACAGAGGTAATCGGAAGTTTGACGTGAGAGCACTCGTCTGCGTGCGCCACGACGGAAAGGCGTTCTGGTACACCGACTGGGTCGCACGCGTGTGCGGATCGGCATTCGACATGGCCAAGCTCGACGACAGATACGCGCACATCACAAACCATTGCGTTCAAGTACAAGGTGAGGCGTACGGCGAGCACGAGGAGGGAAACGAGGTGTTTCGCGAAGACGTGCGCGTCTATTTGGAGGAGTCGCGCGGGCGAAGCGCGGGCAGCGAACTCTTCCGTCGCATCGAGCAGGGTATGCACGAAGCTGCGCGAGACCTCGTTGCCGCGCTGAGAGAGAATGCCGACTTCAGCGCCGATGCGCCGTGTGCATCCTTTCAGCTGCTAGGACTTGATCTCATTGCCACGACGGATGGCCGCGTCCTTCTGCTTGAAGCGAATGGGTCGCCGGCGGTCGCTGAGCGTATGATACCCGAAGCTGCCGAGGCTGTGGTAAATCTGGCGCTAGAACCACTGCGTCGCGACATTCTTGGCTTGGGAGATGGCGCATCGAAAGAGCATGCGAAACAAAACAGCCAATCCAATCCGCACTTCATGGAACTTTGAAGTGTCCGTGATGTGTTGAACTACCATATCTTATAGCTTTTTGTAAATCAAAATATCGCGATTTATGCGTCAATTCCGTGACTGAAGAAAAAGTGGTATACATTACATGAGCAGCGCATTGTATGTAGTATAAGGTATCAACCAACACGCCTCTGTGGTGGCACGAACGTCGACCTCGACGAGACAACATTTGGCGTCTTCAAGCGAAGCACGCTCTGCACATCCTCGATGGCTTCAAGCTGACGCGTACGAGAGCGATATGCTTGATTGGGTGCGCTGGAAAATCGGCTCTTTTGATTGCCAGGAGGGGGAGCGGGCAGCTTGCTTCGTCCGTGGTTCGCGGAGGACGAATTGCGAGATGACGCACGCGATGCATGGTGTGCAGGAATCACAAGCGCGGGAATCACTGACGTCTTTCCAACGTCCTCCACGAGACGACTTGAGGCGGAGGGATGGCGACGATTGATCACAGAAAGATCCATCCTCGTGTTTTGCTCGCGACGCTGCTCGAGGCGCCGACGCGCCTCGCCGCGACGGCGCACCGCCATGCCGCGGCGCTCAGCCTCCTCAGACTGAATCTGGGTTTGCTGCATCGCGCGCAGCTCTGCAATGCGAACTGCACCTGCGTCGTGAATTTCAGCCTCCGTGCGAGGCATGGGCATGCGCGCAGGTGCAAATGACAAGATGCGATCTCGCGCCGCAGCGTCGGGGAGGCAGCGCAGGATCCGCCTCGCGGCTGCAGCCTCGGTCACCGTGGCGTGGGGGTCCACCACGAGGCGCGATGACTCCAGCATGACACGCCTAGACAGCTTCACCAAAAGCTCTTCAAACGCGGGCATGGAGATACGATCGTGAAGCTCGTCGCCGTCATTTCCTCTCTCCACCTCCCGGAACACCTCCAGATACGTGTTCTTGGAGATTAAGGAAGGCACGATATCAAAGTTGAGAGCAAATTGAAGAGCCTCGTCGATGTTCATCGTGCAGTTGGAGGCCACGCAGTAGTCCCACGACTCCTTGTCAACGCCCACGCCGACGCTCCCAAGCGTGGCGTAGTGTGCGAACATCTGCCTCAGACGCTGGCGATGCGTGCCGAGCAAGTGCAGCACGTCTTGCGAGTAGCATAGGTCGAGCTCGGGTATCGGAAGCGCGGCGCTGTGGCAGAATGGCAGAATGTTCCGCTCGAGTAGGTTGCGCCAATCCTCCGCGAATGTGTGTGCTCGGCGAGCCTGCTCCGTCGTGCATTCCGCCGGAGGCTTGTGGTGTCGCCCAATCGGTTCCCCGAGCGCCCTGCGGCCAGCGACAACGAGAGCGTGGCGCAGATCCTGCCCAGATGTCGGGATGCCCTCCGAAGGGGGTTTGCCACAGCGACGGCACTCTTTCTCGAAGAGGTCAGTCGCATCGACGGTCGTGAGCTTGTTGTTGAGCAGCCGCGCGTCTCGGAGCAGCCGTATGTATCCGACCAACCCGAGGGTATCGTGCGTGGTGGCTGCCGCAGTTTCATCCTCAGCGCCTCCGCTCGCGGAGATGCGCACGTGATTCGCCCGCTGCCCCGCATCGAACAGCCCTCCCGGTGGCTTGAGCCCCGACCGTATGTTTGCTCGCGTCGGCGGCTTCGACGCGCCCGACGGCATGACGGAGAAGCGCGTTTTGCGCACCTTCTCCTGCGGCGAGCCGCCAACCCTTGCGTTCGGCCGTCTCACGTCGCCTCGCTCCGCGTACGCGTACCCTTGCACGACGTTCAGCGACTCTTCGTCGCACATTCTCCGCGCCCTCGCCTCCGCCACCTGCGCTCTGTCCGTGAGTTCACCCGCCTCGAATGCGAGCTGTTCGTGCGACGGCGGCGCGTCGCTGGCCACGCTACGCACGGTGAAGCTCGTCGCTGCGGTGGGCGGCCTGTCGTCCGCCTCCTCGTACTCGACCAGGTGGTCTCTCGCGCGCCTCGCTCTTTTCGCGAGCGTTCTCGCCTCGTTGATGGCGTGCAGCCACTTGGGCATGCGCTTGCTGAGCCTCGCTCCTCCCGTCCTCGCCTTTGCGATAATTTTTGCACGCGCCTTTGCTCTCTTGGCGGCGTCGCTTTCGTCGGCTTTGTTGACGTGGTACAGCTCGGTGTCGTCTCCGCCTGGCGCCGCGTCGTTGTCGCCGTGCACCTCGGAGAGCGCCCTGACGAACCGTTTCGCCTCTGAGTACACGAGCGCCTCGGTATGTTTTCCCGACCTGTGTATGTGCGCCTTGAAGTGCTTGTTGTCCGTTTCCGTGACTCCCGCGAACGTGAGCAAGGCGTTGATTGCCATGTCTGTATCTAGGTTGAGGTCGTCGAAGTGCTCGAACAAAGCGGCGGGGTGCTGTGAGCTGCCATGATCATAGTGCGAGCCAAGCGCAGGCAGCTTGAGCGTCTGCGGCAGAGTGCCAGGCGGCATAGGCCACTTAAGTGTGTTGCAATGAGCGAGGAGTCGTTTCAGCGAGGGGTCGGGCCGGAGGAGGCAAGTGTCCCTGTGTCAGTGGTCGGTCAACGAAGCACACGTAGGCGCAAAACGACCTTTATAGGGAATTGGCTTCGAAGGTGTTTCTTGCAAGCAAGGGTGAAGGGTCGGGCTTTGTTGATTGGTCCACCGTGGTTCTTAAGAGCGACTGGCAGGCACTCTCGCAGGTGGCAGGCCGACGGTTGGTTCGTTTGACTGGAACCTTCCACCTTCATCATTCCCCATCTCATCAACAATAACCCATCAATTATCAATATGGCAATCAACAACAAGCAATCAACAACATAAGGTAGAAGAGGGGCCGCTCTTCTCTTGAACTTGACCACCTTTAAAAAATGACCGTCTTACTAAAGGTATATGTATCGCGACGTCCGGGTCACTCCGGCCTGGTATCGCGACGTCCGGGTCACTCCGGGTGGATCCGCTTGTGAGTGGTTCTTGGCTTCTTGACCACGACGTTACTCCTCACGCGTGTTACATACAATAGTTACTACCTTAAGATAAAGGCCACCTGCGCCTGTTACCTGCGCCACCACGAACATGACAGACTTCGCGTTTCTGCGATGAACGATCAACGATGGGACCGGCCTGCGGAGGTTGGTAAGAACTAGGTAAAGGTATGGGAGGGCTCGGCCTACTAGCGGGACCCGGCGTTAGGGTTAGGGTTAGGGTTCGGGTTCGGGTTCGGGTTTAGGGAAAAGTATTTAGTGCCATTGGGTGTACAGGCAATAGGTGCTTGCCTGGTTGGTTGCCCCTCCATCTATCTCTCCTGCAGAGGGGGGTTGAAAGAACCATGGCGCGTATCCGAATCTCAAGACCACGTGTTCGTCATCGGTGTCCTTGTGAAGGTCGTTCTCAATCTCACTCCTCTCGCTCTCTTGGCTTTCTTGGTTCATGTCGTGCTTCGTCATTCGTTGCCCCTCTTAAGTCTTGTTGGTCCTCGGCTTCGGCTTCGGCTTCAAATGTAGGTACCTTTAATAGAAGTTTATTTTCCGTTTCTGCGCTGAAGAACGTCGATCTGCCTGAAGTCGTCATATGGGACCCCGAAGTTGTCAATATGGATGACGCGTGCGCCGTGTCGTTCGCGGAAGACTGTGCAGCAGCAGGATCAATCCTTGCCGTCGCAACGACGGCCACGGATCCTCAAACTGCTCATCAAGCCGCTGAGGCGATTGGCGCCGAGGAGGTGTTTTATGGACAGAGCAAACTCGCGCTGTTCCGGAATATCATTGAGAACGTCACAGTCACGCCCGCGGGTTTCGGGAAAGCGCCACCGAGCGCGCCTCGTGCGCCGGTGCCCAAATGGATGGTCGCCATCGAGGCGTCGCCTGAGGGGGCGTTAGCGGCAAGACGTCTGGGCATGCGGTGCTTGGGCGTGGGTGCGGTGGACGTCGAAGAAGCTCACGCTCACGTCGACACGCTCTGCGGCCTCGTCGCCGAGGACATTGCCACACCTGGCGCCTTCTGGTTGCAACCGCTACAACCAGAGGTGGGTGTCGGTGCAACTGACGACGAGGAGATGAACGACGACGAACAGTTGCGCCGCATTCTCGCCGACCTCGACGCACCACCTTGATGTGATTTCTTTCATGTATGTATGTATTATTACTGTAAGTGTAAGTACTGTGTATATCTAGCTTGCATACTTCGCTTTAAGTGCAGCCGCGAATCGTTCTGTCCACGGGTCGATAGCCAGCTCGAGTCCTTCGGCTTCGTTTGCCTCGCACCGTTCGATGAGGCATGTTCCACCCAGCACCCCGAGCGCCTTGTCAAGTTTCTGGCCTGCGGCGTTGCAGTCCTTCGCAGTTGTCGTTTGACGGTCGAGTAGCAGGTTCGTGTCGCCTATGCATACCACCGCATATGCGACGTCGAGTGCACCAAACTGCGCCCCCTCCTCGTCGACGTACGGGCATCCAGTCCCACATCGTTCGTAATGTTGATTTTTCGCGGCGGCGGCGGCGGTTGTGTTGGAGCAGAATTTGCACGACCTCGGTTTCGTGTAGTGCCTGATAGCCTTCCCAGCCTCTTCTGCGGGCGCGTCGTTTTCGACAGTTTGCGCTACGTAGAGGAGGCACGCTGGCTTTGTGGTCGATGCTAGTACAGCCGCCCATACGTCTAAGTGGTCGTTCATGGCGACCGTTTTGATCGCAATACTCTTGGGCACCATAGCACGCACTTGCTTCGCGAGGTGTCGCGCGACTTCGCACGCCGCCTCGCCGCCGTGCATTACCACGAGGTCGCACATAACTAAGGTGATGACAAAAGGGTATAAAAGCGCTAAATACGAAGTAGAAGAAGAGAGGAAAATGATGAAAAAATACTTACCAGTGGATCGCGATCGCACCAATCCCCAATAGACTAATAAAATGTACGTCACGATGTGTCCACCAGTATCTTAGACTATGGTGTGGTGTTGGGAAGAGAGAGGCAGAGAAAAAGAGGGGAGGGATAGGATGGAAAGAAGCTCGTACGACAACAGCGGATCCCCAAAGTTTCTAACCTGGTGTACAAAACCTCGGGGTGGAGGGGGAGCGAGATCCATATAGTCTAACGATCCTCGCCCCTCGGGAAGTTCCTTCCAGCCCCCCCCCCCCCCCCCCCCCGAGTTTTTTGCAAAGTTGGATGTTTTTGCCCAAATCCTTTGCAAAGTTGGATGTTTTTCTAACCCTAACCCTAACCCTAACCCTAAGTCCCTACAACCTGGGTTTAGGTCGGGACAAAGTCGAGTGACTGCCCAAAGCCGTGTGACTGCCCAAAGGTTAGGGCACCCGTCCCAAAGCTAGTTGGTGAGGTTTATAACAGCCAATGACTCTCCACCTGGGATACCGACCAAACCAAATGCCTCTCGACCTGAAATACCGACCAAATCCAACTCAATGGACCAGTGGACCACCCAGCCCCGACCTAAACCCAGGTTGTAGGGACATAGGGTTAGGGTTAGGGTTAGGGTTAGAAAAACATCCAACTTTGCGAAGGATTTGGGCAAAAACATCCAACTTTGCAAAAAACTCCCCCCCCCCCCCCCGACTGCCCGAGTCCCACTGCCCGACCGACCCCCTGGCAGCCTGGCCCCTGGCCTGGGGGAGGTCCCGGGGGCGACTTCCCAGGGGTCTTCGCCTTCGCCTTCGTCGTCCTTCCCGCCGTGCCGTGTGCCCCCCTGGGCCCTGGGGTGGTCCTGGACCTGGACCTGGTGGAGCTCTTCTTAGAAGTCGTTCCCAGTACTTCCCACCCCCGTCCTCCTTCCCTTCCCTTCCCTACATTCCCTCCCCTTCCCTTGCCTTGCCGACGACTTTGTTGAAGTACGACCTTCCCCGACGGTCGGACGCGTTCAAGAGGTCTTCGTCCCATTATTCTTGTCTCTCTTCAAAAGGAGCCCACCCTGTTAACATGATGAAGATGAAGAGATGTTCTTTGCGTGCTCCTCAGGGTGGTGCTCATGGTGGTCATGCTTCTTCTCGGTCTTCTTCTTCTTCTTCTTCTCGGTCTTCTTCTCGGTCTCGGCGACACGCTCTGAAGTGTCTGGCGATGAATATGAATGTGCGTGGATATCCAGTGCTTGGGACAAACACGATGAATCCCGCGCCTGCTCCTGCTCCTCCGGAAGACATCGTCGTGAGTAGTAGTGGGTTGGACAAAGTTAACGTCAACATATACGCCACGGACGAAATCACGAGGCAGGCGCGCATGCTCGGGGAAGAGGCGAGCGGGCACGTCACGGAACTGTGGAAAATCGCTGAGCCGCAGCTGGGGGCGGCGGCGTACCAAGTGCGCATGGGAGCGGAACAGGCGAGTGGGCGCGTCAACGAACTCTGGAAGATTGCAGAGCCGCAGCTCGCAGACACATCCCAGAAAATTGTCACGGCGGCGTCGGACTTCACCTCAGACCCGAGGGTGCAGCAGGGATACGCGAAAGCGCAGGAACTCGCCGCGCAGACGCTCGCGAGCGGGTACGAGCGTGCGGCGGAGACGGCTCAGGACGTCGCGACAAAACTAGAGAACACCGACTGGGAGGCTGTCGCGGCGACCGCGGTCGAGCGGGCTGACCAGGCTGCGAAGTACGTTGCAGCCACGCCTCAGTATGCCGCTGTCGTGGCACAGGCGGATGTGGTCGCAAACCAGGCGCGCGAACAGGTTGACTTGCAAGTCGCTTCCGTCATGTCGAGCGATGTTGTCGCGCGCGCGACTGACAGCGCGGCGAACGTGCAAGCTGTCTACGACAGAGAGGTTGCCATTCTCAAAGAGAACGAGCAGCTCATGACGGCGATGAGTGTGGGTGGCAAGTATGCGGCGCTGACGGCGAACGCGGCATGGCAGGGATTCGAGTATGTGCTGGCGTGGTCGCAGCTCACGCTCGAGGATCTTTACGCCGCGAACGGCATCGACCCGCAATTTGCGCTGCCCACAATTTGTGTGGTTGGCGCGCTCGTGGTTCGCGAGCAGGTCAACAGCTTTGGCAAAACAGAATAACACACAAGAGGTAACAACAAAAAACAAAACAAAGTATTAAATTTTTTTACACAGAAGAAAATATAGTATCCGTAGGGTAGTACTCACTGCAACTGCTGTGGGGATGATGTCCTCACAGCCTCCTTCGCGTCGTCGACGCGTCGAATCTGCTTCATCACCGTCCTTCGTTTGCCTCGACTTGCCTTGCTCTTCAGCATCTTCTCATGCTCCTCTCGAAGGCGTAAGCTTTGTCTCTCCAACTCATCTACCGAGAAGCGCGAAAGTCGAGTGTGGTATATGCCCTTTAGGTGCATGTGCCGAATGCAGTACAGGTCGCGTTGCTCCGATACGTGGAAGCACGTATCGCAGCACAGCACGCGATCGCGGCAAACGCAACACACGCGGCATCCGGCATTCAGGAGAACCTCCGTACCCTCAGGACCAGGCGCTATGGACACGTCGCCGTAAAATGGCTCGTTGGTGCCGTGCGACGCGGTCTCGGACATTCTGTTGCACATCTCACACTTGCGTGCCACCGTGGAAGCGCGTCTCGAGTCAAACACGTAGTTTTCGCCCACGAACAGGCTTGACTCGGCGTTTGCACCAACATCGCTCTCGAGGTACCTGTGAATGCCACCACGTAGCTGGAATACGCGCGGGAGGCCGAGCTGGCGCGCGAGCGAGCTCGCCTTCTCACATCGGATTCCACCTGTGCAGTACATGAGAACCGTCTTGTCAGCGAGCGTCGTCTTATTGTCTCGCAGCCACCTGGGGAACTCGTCGTACGTTCGCGTGCTTGGATCGACGAGAGCAGGATGGTCAAACTTTCCCGCCGCCACTTCGTAGTGGTTCCGCACGTCGACGACGACGGTGTTGGAGCTGTCGAGTTCCCGAACGTCAAGAGGTGGCACCGGCGGCGGCAGCACCCGTTCGTCGAGCGTTTGGCGCACTCGCTTGCTTCCTTTCGTTCCGTGGCCCGCAGGGCGTGCCGCGTGAACGAGCGCATCGTGAAATTCTTTCGGCGAGAGGTGCACGCCTCCAAAGTCCCGCACGAAGTCTGCGTTCGTATCCTTGAGTCCCGACGAGCAGATTTCGTCCCGCAACTCCAGCTTGAGGTCCGGGAACGGCGGCGCACCGCCGTCTACCACGGACGTCTTCCAGTCGACGTCGCGGAACACCTCAGGGAACTTGGAGACGGCAAGGTGCACGTAGGTGTGGAGATTTGACGACGCCAGTGCGTCGTCTGTGTGCGCATTAGTCATTGGGGCTGCGAGCGTTCCGTTGATTCCCTCGGCAGCGACGCGCACGCGTCCCAGTACACCGAGACAGTCCGCACCAAGAGCTTCGCGGTGCCACTCCAGCAAAGCCGAAGGGTCGGCAACTGTCCTGTACGCGTAGAAGAGCACGACGCCGTACTTGGTCGGAAGCTTGTCAGCAGCATAATACGCGTGCGCAGCCGCCATGGAGAGCGGAGGAAAATGAGCCAGCCAACCCCGAATAATAATCACGCATGGCACGGATCCTGATATGATTCGGGGTTTGCTGCAGTTTTTTGCACCCTCCACCTTTAGTCTATCGTAGTTCGCGCACAGCACAGATACAGATCGATCCTTTCCCACGCACGTGTAACCTGCTTGTTGTGATGCTCCTGCGGCGTCCCTCTGCTCTTTTTTCTGGTCATCGCTCTTGCTTTGTTTCATTGCTCTTGCTCGGCTCTTTAGTTTCATCTGCACTCTGGACTGCACACGCTTATGAAACAGACGAACAGCAGCTTGGAAACGCGGAAATGGAGTCTGCGGAAACCTTATATGAGTCAACGCGACAACGAGGACGTGGGGACGCGCAGCACGTTGCCGACGAAGCTGAGCCAGTCGCGACGACGGAAGATGCGCACGCAACCAGCAAAACCCACCACGCTCGTGCACATCACGGAGGGGGCGAGGCCGCACGCCTTCGCGACTCGGCACGACGTGGCGGCGTTCAGGAAGGGAGCTGGCAGGCTCAACTATTCCCTCTGTACGGCAAGCACAACCACAACAAACCGTTGCACCACCGGCACCACCACGAGCCTGGCGGAATGGAGGTGCACCTCGACGACGTTCACCGTCACCACGTCGCGCAGAGTGACAACCACATCGCGACCGAGGAGGATATTCTTCCCAAGCCACCGCCGAGGAGGAGGTGGCGCAAGCACGTCGGCGAGGGTCTCGCTCTGACTGGCACGACGAAATTCGGCCCAACCGCCGAAGGTGGCGACGCTGGCGCAAGCGCGGATTACCATCAGCTGAATAATTACCTTCAGCTGAATACCCTCGGCCACCACATGGCCGTGCGATCGAAGGGCGAGGAGCAGCAGCGGCCGCAGCGCGTCGAGGATGACGTGCGTCCGTACGTTCACAAAAACCATCTCAGTAAATTCGAGCGGACGGGATTTGAGACGTTCGCGCGTGAGGCACGGCACGACAGCGCGAAAGCTCTCATCGCCGGCGCATCGAAGGCTGAGCTGCACGCAGCTCGCGGGAGCTCGCTGCGCCAGCCGAGCAAAACTGGAATGAACGTGCGACTGGAGACGCGCAACGCCGTGCTGGAGAAGGCGGAGGGGCATCCGGATCACAGCCATGCTGACTTGCACGACGCACGATCGGCGCGCGATGCCGCCTGGGATCGGCACCGCCAAGGAAGTTCGGGATCGTACCTCGACTTGCTCACTGGCAACGACGAGCACGAGCACGAGCACGTTCATCACTCCACCGCGCCGTCGCCACCGCCTCCACCGACGTCGTTTATCACTCACGAGGGGTACAAGCCGCTGACGGCACGAGGTCTCGAGCGCAAGGCGGCTGCACAGGCTGAGATTTACGAAGCTCATCACAGTAGTGCGTGGAATCGTGCGCCGCCTCGCGATCGCAAGCTTGTCGAGCGCGAGTCTGCGTGGAAGCTCCTCAATCCGCACGACAATGGCATCATTTACGACCGCCACGGCCCTCGCGTGACGGTCAAGGGCGTGGTGCAGAGCCGTGGATACACACGGCAGGCTCTCAAGACGGCGGATCAGTTTCGTGGGTGGACTCAGGACACGAATCTCGCCTCCGGCGTGGGCGACCGAGATCATGCACCACCTCCACCTCCTCGCGATCACCGCAAGGACGGCACTCTCACGGAGGATGCGCGTCGCAGCGGACGTCACGGGCGTCGTCTGTAATGACGGGTATACTTCACATGTATAAAAGTTTGATACACGAATTTACAGTTGTTCGTCGAATTCGACGTCCGGAAATTGATATCTTAGATCATCAAAGTCGCGCACGCGTCGCTTCTGCATGTTCCCCTGTGTTTCGAACGTCACACCTTCCGCAGCAAGTAGGGTCTCCTGCTGTGAAACCGTTTCCACTTCATCTTTGTCGTCATCTCTCTTGCGTTTTTTCGATGATGGTTTTTTGCTTTTCGATTTCTTGGATACGATGTCCGAGGCTCGAAAGCTGACGCATCCTGCGCTATTGATGACGCGCCACCAGGGAACGTCCGCGTCCCAGCACTTCCCGAGCGCCCATCCGACGTGTCTTGCGACCGCTTTCGATCCGAGCGCCTCCGCGACGTCCCCGTAGGTGGTTACGTGGCCCGCGGGTACGGTCTTGACGAGGTCGTACACGGAGTCCGTGAACTCGCCCATGTCCGATATCACGCGAGGCTTGCCGTCCTGCGTCGCGTGGTTCGAAGGCGCAGGCGCAGGCGCGGCATGACGCGTGGTGGTGCGCGGCATGGTTGGGGATCCGACCCTACAGTCCCCCCTCCCTTTTGTGGGGTCCTTGGGTTAGGGTTTGGGTTTGGGCTAGGGTTATTAGCGAAGGCCCCTTTGGGCTGGGTAACTTGTCTCCGTGACGTGACGAGTCCAAACTGTTACTTGTTATGACCAGAATTATTCCCTCCCTGTACGACCCTACGGCCTACGCCGACATCGCGGCGAACGCCAGCCCAGCAACGCCAACGAAGAACGAAGGCACGTAAGCACCTGAAGTTTTCGCGGGAGCCGTGGTCACCGTCTTCACCGGCGCCTTGGTAGTCGCCGTCTTCACCGGCGCCTTGGTCGTCGTCGTCGTAGGCGCCTTGGTTGTCGTCGTCGTAGGCGCCTTGGTTGTCGTCGTCGTCGGCGCTGCTGGCGCTGGTGTTGCCTCCGCCGGCGCTTGATCAATAGCCACCGTGGGCTCCTCGATGCCCGTGAAGCCGGTAATGCCGGCCGCCTCCAAGTTCGCCTTAAACGAGCCATCCTTGGCAGCCTCAGTCAACTTCTCGCTAACCTCCTTCGCCTCCATCGTATCCTTCACAGCCACCTTGAAGGTAACCTTAAGGTTAGTCGCCGTAAGAGAACGACGCTTCGACGACACGGCAACCTCCTCAACCTTCACATCCTTGATATCCTTCTCGCTGACACCCATCGTTTTCGCCGTCGCATTGGCGAAGTTACCCGCGTCAAACTGGTCCTTGGTCATGCCCGCAAGCACCACCGACGCGTCAATCGGAATCAGAACTTCGTCAGGTCCGTCGTCAGGTATGTCAGGAATCGGCGCGCCGGTGGCGCAGGCGCTGAGCACAGCCACCATGATCCCTTGATCACTTTCCGGAAGCATCGGCTTACCTTCCGTATCCTTGAAGTCGAGCTTCGAGTCCACTAAGAGCGTCAGGCACTCTTTCGTGACGCCAGCCGCCTCGATTTTCTCGCATGATGGCCTGGCATCGCTCGATGTCTGCTGCAAAGACTCGCTGTACTGCATGAACTTCGTCACGCAAAACGTTCCAGCAGAGTCCTTCATTTCACACGTCGCGGGATAAGCCATGCAAACCGTGTCTATGTCGCCACTGCACAGCCCCGCAATTTGCAAAAAGTATGGCTTGCTTGCTGCGTCAAGAAGTTCTCCCCCCGCAGCCAGCGGGAACGTGAAGTTCGCCTTGACGAGTCCGTCGATGCATTCACGACGGCCAAAGTCCGTGCAAAACTTCGTTGGGTTCATGTCGTCACCGGCCAGATTCATCATCTCCGTCCATTTAAGATAGCACACTTCGCCTGCATTGCTCTTGATCTCGCACATGGCTGGAGAAGCAATGCACATTTGATCGGCGGTGGGGACCGCCTCCGTCGTCGTGTTCGTCGTGGGTGCCTCCGTCGTCGTCGTCGTCGTCGTCGTCGTCGTCGTCGTCGTCGTCGTCGTCGTCGTCGTCGTCGTCGTCGTCGTCGTCGTGTTCGTCGCAACATCCTCACCAGAAATCGTTGCCCCACACATCATCCAAAAGGTATCGCCAGAATCGCTCCTCCAACCCAGCGCGTCAAGCGCGGTCTTAAGTTCATCAGTACTGTTTTCGAACTTCTCCAGGGTTTCCGTTAAATTCTTTTCGACTGGCACAGCCACCTTGAAGGTGACTAAAACGCCTTTAGTATTGCAGCACTTGCATTCATTGTCTCCTCCATAGAGGGATAGACGCTGTTTTTCCTTAGCTTGATCAAACGTAACGTCCTTCTGGGAAATTTCAAACATGTTCGCCATCACTTTTTCGAACGAAAACTTAGGGTCCGTTCTAAAATTTAGTTCATAAAATTTGAATACGGTCATGGCGTCGTTGATCTCAATTGACGCGTCCCAAGTTTTGGTGGGAACCGCCTTTGTCGTCGTGTTCGTCGTGGGAGCCGCCGTCGTCGTCGTGGTCGTGGGTGCCTTCGTCGTCGTCGTGGGCGTGGGAGCCTTCGTCGTCGTCGTGGGCGTGGGAGCCGCCGGCGTGGGAGCCGCCGCCGTCGTGGGCGTGGGAGCTGCCGCGGTGGATTCGTAGCACGGACACCAGAGGTCGTACGTCTCCGTCTGGCCGTTGCCCATGTCCACCGACTTCATGCCATCGCATCCACCACTGTTGCCGCTGTCACTGCTCGTGTACAGCGCCTTGCACTCCGTGATCGAGTTGACCGGTCCAAAGCATCCGTTGAGAAAAGGAGGCTCCGTCTGGATGTGGTAGTGGTACACCGTGGACGCCGAGATGCCGCCTGCGAACGTCGAGTTCGCGGGAACCGGTCCCGTGTGACCGCCGCACGCGTCGAGGTTCGTCGGCTTCGTGCCACCGTTCTCGTTCTTGCCGTACAGGCCAACGCCGTCGAGCATGATTCCGACGAGGCCTGAGTGTCCGGCTGCGTTGACGTCGTAGTTGCATACGATGTCGGTGTGGTAGTGGTACGGCGTCGCGTGGCCTCCGCACGCGTCCATGAAGAGCGAGGTCATAACGTTAGTTTCTCCGTTAGTTTCTCCGCACTGCTTGAAGAGGCTGTGCTCGCACGTTCCGACGTCCATGCCCCCGGGACAGTATCCAAAGTACTTGGTTCCGTCGTAGCACGGGTGCGGCGGCCTCGTGTTCTCGGTCACCGATCCATCTGGGGTGCTACCAAATCCAGCCTCGAACGGCCCGTAGATGTTGTTCCCGTTCGTGGCGTACCCGACGTTTCCCAAGCCGGGTGCGGCGGCGGGTCCAGTCACGCTCGGGATGGAGGCCGTTCCGATGGTCCCTGAGAAAATGCCCGTCGCGGTGTTGTACGTGACAGACACCGTGGACGTGTCGCTGCTTCCCGTCGAGCTGGGCGCGGGTCCAGACGACGCGGGAGGTCCCGTTCCTGTTGGTCCACTTCCACCAGTTGGTCCCGTTCCAGTTGGTCCACTTCCACCAGTTGGTCCAGTTTGCGCCAAGGCCATAGACGCAAGCATGGCAAGCATATAAGCATATAAGCAAGCCCGGCACGCCATATTTCTTGACTCTTGTAAGGTTAAGCTGAGAGTGGTGCGAAGTGATCCCGGGTAGGGAAATAATGCGAACACACGAATGACGAGCGCGGACGTTTGGGCGGCCGGCGGGGAGAAGGAGGTGGGTGACGTGATTTCGGGGTTCGTCATCACGTGATTGAATTGGTCAAAACTCGATCGAGGAAGCAACAAGGCGGTTGGTGGATGACGATTAATAGAGTGGGATCTTCACGGTGATAAATATCAGCCATCTTTCAGGTCTTCTTTTTCTCTGACATCTGAGATTGCTTCTTGATGAGACCGTCATCCACCTGATGACCTCTCCATTGGGCCATTGGGGTCTCGCACCAGCCACCAGGCAGCCACCCTTCCTAGGTGAAAAGAATGCTTTGGCCCTTCGCACCTCCAGGTGGGGTGAACTCCATTGGGGAAGGAACTAAAGGCATGGGTCCGTTATTGGGTCGGCGAATCTCGTGAACCCTCGGGAACCGTCGTCAAAAGGCGAACACCTCTACGCGAAAGGGGAAGGAGGAAAGCAATTAGGCTGAACCTTATAGGGACTTGTTCCCACTCCCGAAAAACTCCCCAAAAAAGGTTTTTTGGGGAATACCCTCTCGTTTAGGGACTTTTAGGGACTCTTAGGGACTCTTCCTGTATTTGGGATCCCTCTTTGATAGTTCTTATGTTTCTGTATATCCCCATACGTATGTATTAGGGTTAGGTATCCCTATTAGGGGTCACAACTGCACCGAATATGAAGCAGTTGTGACCCCTAATCCATTTGAACTCCCTCCATACGTATGAACTCCACACTGCCTCTTGCCTCCTCCTTTGCCTTACGCAGGCCACCCTCTTGCCTCCTTTGCCTTACGCAGGCCACCCCCCTACCTTGCCCCCCCTCCTTGCGCACTGCCCACTCAATTGCGCGTTGTTGTCCTTCCGTTGTCCTTCCACCATGCCGATGCCGGAGGCCATGGAGACCCACGGCCGCTCCGCTTCTCTAAAGAAGCAACAAGGGACGGTGCGTGCCGCCTTCGAGGCGTTTGGGGAGTGTGATGAGGAGTGCGCGAAGGTGTATGGTGGGGGGCTGGATCAATTGAGTGAGGAGACGTTGTGTCATGAGGATGTTGTCCGGAGGTTTGCTACATTTCTTGTGGAGGATTGGAGGGCGGCTGGCACGGGTGAACACATAGGTGGTGCCACTGTCTTGCAATACTTGTCTGTCCTCATGAACATCATTGTGAACAAGTACCGTTCGTCCGATGACGCAAAAACAAAGAAGTTCTGCTTGAGCTTAGCAAAGCATGCTCCTGAAGGCGCGTGGTACCGCGGACTGAAGGCGGAGGTGCGCAAGCTCTGCTTCAAGCGCGCGCTAGAAAATGGTGAGTCACTGGACAACTCAGCAACACCCGTTGGGTTCCAACAAGTCAAGCAGATGGCCGTTGCGCTTGCTCATCGATCGACCCCGCGGGCAATGGAAACCAAGTTTGCTCTGCGACAAACGTGGGCGTCTGGCGGACGTGCGGCGGAGTCGGCTTACTTGCTCTATACAGGGTTGAAGTGGGACTACGACCAGCAGTGTACCGTCGGTTTGTGGCCACAGCTTAAGACGTTCAAGGTCAAGCTTGCTGTATTTGTCGCGGGAATCGACGCGTCAACATGCTACTACACAGATTGGGGAGACGTCATGGCGCTCTCGCAGCCGCCGATCTTCGAGGATGGCGAGGCTTGCTTCTTGAATACAAAGCTATCCCTCGCGGCACACCCGGCGAGAGTTCTCGGCGCATCGATGAAAGACCTGCGGAAGGATTGTCCCGAGCTACCAGAGGACGTATCCGCCGGCGGTCTGCGCCCCGGCGTGGTGAACTACGCCCTGATGCACGTCGACCCGATGTTTTTGTGCCACACAACTGGCCATGACGGCAAGGGCTTTTCGAACTTATTCGAGTACATGGATGCGTCGGTGGCGATGGCGATTCCTGGCGCGGTGGTGCTCGCCGGCTGGCCTGCGCTACCGCGCGCGCAGCTCGGAAAAGCGCCGGTGCCCGCCGACCTCTTCTGCCTCGTCACGCAAGGCAATCGTGAGCGGATGGAGCTGTTTGTGGATGCCTTATTTAACATGCATTCAGCCGCGCCGCCCATGCTATTGCAAAATGGTGACCTCAGGCCTGCCGTCCGCGCGTGCGCCGCCAGCATTATCATGCACTATCCGGAGCGAAAGCGCAGAGGGGAGGCACGCTCCGTCCATGCCAAGCTGATTGAGACGGTGGAAGGAATGAAGCTCTACGACCCTGGGGCAAGCGCGGATACAACGCTAATTCGATGGAGCGCCGAGCTGAGAGCCAAATTCACGAGCGACAACCAACACCTCCTCCTCCCTGCGGTGAGCAACAACGCCGAGATGGCCGTGCGTGTCGTGCAGCACGTCGTGGAGTTAACCCAACAGGTCGTCCGAATGCGCGAGGAGATTTCCGAGCTTCGTGCACAGCCACAGCAGCAAACCCCGTCGCAAGCGCAGCCGCAGCCACAGCAGCAAACCCCGTCGCAACCGCAGCCACAGCAAGCCGAACAAACCCCGTCGCAAGCGCAGCCGCAGCCTTCCTCGCTTGAATTTGTTCAGTCACCTTCGCCAGGGCCTCCACTTCCGTCATTCGTGCCTATGTCGGAACATGATTCGCTCGACGACAATGCCGAGAATAGCTGCATGCGCGACACACTCGCAGTCGACGTCTTCCGCGATATCATGGCGAAGGGCGGCGGCGAGCCGACGGTTGGATCGAACAAAGGATCGAACAAAGTTAAGTACAAGCTGAACCTTGTCTTGAAGCTTTTTGGCGGCATCGCGACCGACGACGAAGTGAAGCTGCTCAAGCCGACGCGCGGCAAGGAGAACGCAGCGAGCTCGGACATGGGCGCTCGACTCGTGCTCTGCAAGAAGCTCAACGTGCTTGCGGTGGCGTTTCTGAGGGATGCGTACATCGATGCGAAGTGCCCCGTTCCGCCACAGCTCCAACCGATCAACCAACACAAACTGAAGGCGAGCTCAGTGGACTTTCGCCTTGGCGATCTCAAGAAACAGCGCAAAGGGTCTGCCGTCGATCTCGACAAGTCGACGTTGCGCGCTTGGAGAAGCAAGCACGATGCGAAGAAGCAGCGGGCATCGGTGACATCCACGGGGCAGACGGAGGAACAACAAGAGAGCCCGACGGCATCGGCAGGTGGGCAGTCGTCAGGCACGAAGCGCATGCGAAGCTCGTTGGAGGGCTGGGTTAAGACGATCGTGAATGGTGTCACCCTGTAAGGAAGAGCGACAAACATTATCATTTTGGGCAGAATCACTACACCTAAGTCTACCTTACCACCCACCAGAGTTTGTGACATCGTGAATGGTGTCACCCTGTAAGGAAGAGCGACAAACATTATCATTTTGGGCAGAATCACTACACCTAAGTCTACCTTACCACCCACCAGAGTTTGTGACATCGTGAATGGTGTCACCCTGTAAGGAAGAGCGACAAACATTATCATTTTGGGCAGAATCACTACACCTAAGTCTACCTTACCACCCACCAGAGTTTGTGACATCGTGAATGGTGTCACCCTGTAAGGAAGAGCGACAAACATTATCATTTTGGGCAGAATCACTACACCTAAGTCTACCTTACCACCCACCAGAGTTTGTGACATGGTAGTGTAAGGTGTCTGCTCCGTGCGCGCGGCCTAAGGCTCCATACCGGGGCGCGCAAGGCGCGCGCCCCGGTGTTCCCGCCTTGTGCCGTGCTCCTCCGCAGACACCTTACACTACCATGTCACAAAGAATCCTAGAAACCGTGCGCTCCCAGGGTGACTAATAATAGGGACTTCCTTCCCCCGCGTTCTTATAGGTAGGGGATTCGTACCACAGGGGAAGTGGCGGATCTCTTCCTCGTTGGACCTGACGTTTTCGTCCATGAGGGAAGCCATAGTGGAAATTAAAAAAAAAAGGAAATCACCAAAAAAGAAAGAAAGAAAGAAAGACCACCTTCTTATGTTGTCTCATAGGCCCCACAGGATTGAAGCAAAAATATCAGAGTGGCGTAGGCTCCTCTCTCCCTTTCTCCTCTCTCCCCCTCTCCCTTCCCTTTTTTGGGACCCGGGACAGGGACCCTTCGGGTCCCTAAAAATTCGATGCGTCCCTAAAGGGTGGATTTTGGGGTGGTGGGACCGTTTAGTGGGGAGCGAAAAATTTGTTACCTTTTAAAAAGGGATGAGCTCCCACTCCCACAATTCGCTTCTCCTCAACCGGTATCCCCAACTCCTTGGTCGGCCCCTGCCGACCTAAACCTTTAAGTCCAGCCTTCCCGACCTACGGGACCAGCTCTTCAGGATTGAACAGCAGGCGATGGCGCGGCCGGCGTTGCGGCGTAGCGGAGGACGGCACGCCGACGAGCTCCTCGGTGAACGTCCAGCCGTTCACCTGCTCTGGCGCCATGTTGACCTGCGCGACTTGTACGCGCGGCGTTCGAGGCCACGCCCGGCCGCGAGCTCGTAGTACGCTCGCTCGTACACGTCGCGCGTCGGGTCTGTCGTGCGCGCAGCGGCTGCGCGCTGCAGCGTGTCGCGCGCGTCCCAGAACGCGTTGTCCGCGAGGTCGAAGCACATCATTGGCACGTCGGACATGGCGGGAAAGTTTGAAAAGTTTGTAAAGTTTGAAAAAGTTTGAAAAAGTAAAAAGTAAGTTACTCTTCACCAACAAGGTCCTCACACACCACCTTCCACTACGTCGTTGTCGTCGTCTTCGGCGCGGCGCTGCCAGTGACGTCATGCCAGTTGACTCTGCAACGTCGTCGAAATACCAGCCGCGTCCTAGCACGCGCAGGTAGCCCAGCACTTTAAGCTCCAGCGGAACACCAGGCCGACCTGTAATGTCGTACACGTCAGGCATGTGCGGCTTCAGCACCGAGCACACCAAGCGGAACACGCAGGGCGGCATGCGGAACCTGCGCCTGAACAGGTTCCACTGGTACGAGCCCTCGTCGAAGAGGCCATCCTATTGCAGCATGCGCCACCAAATGCTGTCCTGCCAAGCGCCGTCTTGCTGGACGCGTGAGCTGCGAGGGAGCGCGTACGCTTCGGGCGCCATGAGGCCGAGGCGACGGTGCACCTCACGCCGGTCGAGGACCTCGCCAAAGAGACGCTGGCAAGCCTCGGCGCGGCCGCGCGGGCACGCGCTTTGCGCCAGCTGCCTGTGCAGTCCTGGCAGGCAGTGCGGGTGTCGTCGTTCTGGTGCGCGCGCCGTTTGTGCACGGCGCGGACAACGTGCGCCAAGACATGGGGCGGCAACATCTGTCAAGTAAAGGTTCGAAAACAGCTGTGTGTTGACTGTTGTTCCCCCGACCTGTGAAGACCCGTTGCGTTGGAATAGCCGGTTGGAATAGTGCGTTGGAAACGGACCTGTATTTGGGATCCTTCTCTGAACTATACCAACTGTACCGGGGGAGTTTTGTGGGAGACCTTTTCCCACTTCCACAAAAC
This sequence comes from Pycnococcus provasolii, assembly GCA_938743325.2. Lineage (NCBI taxonomy): Eukaryota > Viridiplantae > Chlorophyta > Pseudoscourfieldiophyceae > Pseudoscourfieldiales > Pycnococcaceae > Pycnococcus > Pycnococcus provasolii. The sequence goes on from OW568895.1 coordinate 457,735, forward strand.
TCGCGAGTTTTGTGGGACTGGGAACGTTTTTCGGGAGCTCCCGAAAAACGAAAACCAATTTGGGGCCGTTTTATGGTTCCCTAAGGTGGCCCCATCCCACAAAACTTCCCATAGAACGGCCCCAAAAAGTTTTTCGGGACTGGAAATGGGACCCTATAAGGTTCTGCCTTAGCAACGCAACGCAACGCAACGGAAGCTCATCGAGCAATCCACATATGGTCAATACTCAATAGTACTACAGTACACGAGGGAACGAACGCATCGTCGCATCGGTTCTTAGACACCATTATTCATAGACTAGTCTCTATCCTATATCGTTCCCGACGTGCGCCTACAGTACACTTGTAGTACAGATCAAGCCTTTGTCTAAGTTACTGTATGTAGCTTATCGCGCCTTGCTTTGTCTGGTCATTCTCGTGAGCAGAGAGAGGGTGCGTCTCGTCTGACGTCTGGGGAGTCTCGCCATCTGCCATCTACCATCTGGGTCCCAGTTGCCATTATTGTCCCACTGGTCGGAACTTGGAAGTTCCCTGGAAAAGAAAGATGGCAGAGAAAGTTGACCACCTCTCTGCACTGAGCAAATCGTCCATGATCCATAACCTGGAGTTACGTTCCCTTTGCGTACAGTAGTACTGTACGGTACAGTATTATGATTACAGTTACTTGTTATGGCCAGAATTATTCCCTCCCTGTACGACCCTACGGCCTACGCCGACATCGCGGCGAACGCCAGTCCAGCAACGCCAACGAAGAACGAAGGCACGTAAGCACCTGAAGTTTTCGCGGGAGCCGTGGTCACCGTCTTCACCGGCGCCTTGGTAGTCGCCGTCTGCACCGGCGCCTTGGTCGTCGTCGTCGTAGGCGCCTTGGTTGTCGTCGTCGTAGGCGCCTTGGTCGTCGTCGTCGTAGGCGCCTTGGTCGTCGTCGTCGTAGGCGCTGCTGGCGTTGGTGTTGCCTCCGCCGGCGCTTGATCAATAACCACCTTGGGCTCCTCGATGCCCGTGAAGCCGGTAATGCCGGCCGCCTTCAGGTTGGTCTCGTACGTCTTGTTGCCATCCTTGATAGCCGCTTCCAACTTGTCGCTAACCTCCTTCGCCTCGATCGTATCCTTCACAGCCACCTTGAAGGTAACTTTAAGGCTAGTAGCTGTAAGAGAACGACGCTTCGACGACGCGGCAACCTCCTCAACCTTCACATCCGTGATATCCTCCTCGTTGATATCCATCGTTTTCGCCGTCGCGATGGCGAACTTCTCCGCGTCAAACTGGTCCTTGGTCATGCCTGTAAGCACTACCGACGCGTCAATCGGAGTCAGCTTGTCGTCAGGTCCGTCGTCAGGTCCGTCGTCGGTCCCGACGACGGCCTCCGTCGTCGTGTTCGTCGTGTTCGTCGTGGGAGCCTCCGTCGTCGTGGTCGTGGGTGCCTTGGTCGTCGTTGCCACATCCTCACCAGAAATCGTTGCCTCACACATATACCAACGAGTATCGCCATAATCGCTGCTCCAACCCTGCGCGTCAAGCGCGGTCTTAAGTTCACAAGTATTGTTTTCGAACTTCTCCAGAGTTTCCGTTGCATTCTTTTCGTCTGGCACAGCCACCTTGAAGGTGACTAAAACGCCTTTTGTCGAAGGCGTACCACCTTCATACCCGCATGCGACTATTTCCTTAGCTTCCACATCCGTAACGTCCTTCTCGGAAATTTCAAACACGTTCGCCACCACTTTTTCGAACGAACCATCAATGTATTGAGTGAGTCCAGAAAAGTGGCCTATGGATACGCCGTTGATCTCAATTGACGCGTCCCAAGTTTTGGTGGGAACCGCCTTTGTCGTCGTGTCCGTCGTGGGAGCCTTCGTCGTCGTCGTGGGCGTGGGAGCCTTCGTCGTCGTCGTGGGCGTGGGAGCCTTCGTCGTCGTCGTGGGCGTGGGAGCCTTCGTCGTCGTCGTGGGCGTGGGAGCCGCCGTCGTGGGAGCTGCCGCCGTCGTGGGCGTGGGAGCTGCCGCGGTGGATTCGTAGCACGGACACCAGAGGTCGTACGTCTCCGTCTGGCCGTTGCCCATGTCCACCGACTTCATGCCATCGCATCCACCACGGTTGCCGCTGTCACTGCTCGTGTACAGCGCCTTGCACTCCGTGATCGAGTTGACCGGTCCAAAACATCCGTTGAGAAAAGGAGGCTCCGTCTGGATGTGGTAGTGGTACACCGTGGACGCCGAGATGCCGCCTGCGAACGTCGAGTTCGCGGGAACCGGTCCCGTGTGACCGCCGCACGCGTCGAGGTTCGTCGGCTTCGTGCCACCGTTCTCGTTCTTGCCATACAGGCCAACGCCGTCGAGCATGATTCCGACGAGGCCTGAGTGTCCGGCTGCGTTGACGTCGTAGTTGCATACGATGTCGGTGTGGTAGTGGTACGGCGTCGCGTGGCCTCCGCACGCGTCCATGAAGAGCGAGGTCATAACGTTAGTGTCTCCGCACTGCTTGAAGAGGCTGTGCTCGCACGTTCCGACGTCCATGCCCCCGGGACAGTATCCAAAGTACTTGGTTCCGTCGTAGCACGGGTGCGGCGGCCTCGTGTTCTCGGTCACCGATCCATCTGGGGTGCTACCAAATCCAGCCTCGAACGGCCCGTAGATGTTGTTCCCGTTCGTGGCGTACCCGACGTTTCCCAAGCCGGGTGCGGCGGCGGGTCCAGTCACGCTCGGGATGGAGGCCGTTCCGATGGTCCCTGAGAACTTGCCCGTCGCGGTGTTGTACGTGACAGACACCGTGGACGTGTCGCTGCTTCCCGTCGAGCTGGGCGCGGGTCCAGACGACGCGGGAGGTCCAGTTCCAGTTGGTCCAGTTCCTGATCCACACCCGTCCGGCGGCCGTCCGATTCCCGGCCCCCACGTCACTCCCTGGCCGGAGCAGTCTTGCGCCAAGGCCATAGACGCAAGCATGGCAAGCATATAAGCATATAAGCAAGCCCGGCACGCCATAGTTCTCGACTCTTCTTGTAAGGTTAAGCTGAGAGTGATCCGTGCGAAGTGATCCCGGGTAGGGAAATAATGCGAACACACGAATGACGAGCGCGGACGTTTGGGCGGCGGAGAAGGAGGTGGGTGACGTGATTTCGGGGTTCGTCATCACGTGATTGGTCGTCAAAACTCGATCGAGGAATCAATCAACAAAGGCGGTGGATGACGATTAATAGAGGGGGATCTTCACGGGGATAAATATCAGCCATATTATTTGATAGTTCAGGTGGACCCATCTGTCCTTCTTTTTCTCTGACAGTCTGAGATTGCTTCTTGAGACCGTCATCCACCTGATGACCCCCACCTCGTGGCACCAGGCCGCCACCCAAGGGCATATTAACCCAGCGCCACCTACCTTCTAATATAAAAAGTAGAGATTGCAATGGGGATTTGTTGTTAAGTTTGGTTTCGGAAAAAAGTTGCCTCTCCCTAATAAAAAAGTTTTCTCGACCTAACGTCGGGATTCCTAAAAGTTGCGCCACCCTTATGCCCGTTATAGCAAAGGCCAGGAAATAACGGGAATCCCGACTTATAGCGTTCCCTACTGCGCCCTCCGACCAAACCCACTTCCTGGACTTACCATAACGGGAATGGGCTGAATTTCCCACAACGGGAACGTATAACCAGGAAATCAATGGGCTCAATTTCCCACAACGGGAACGTATAACCAGGAAATCGCATGTCGTTCCCGTTCAAGGCCACCGACCAAACTGTGCAACGGGGAGTTCCCCCCTCCCATGCGGGGCGTAGCCTGCAACAAGCTTCGCTTGTTAGGGGAAAAGAATGTTTTGGCCCTTGGCACCCCTGGGGGTGATGAACTGGGGAAGGTTGATCAAGGAAGGCATGGAACGGGTCCGTTGGGTCGGCGAATCTCGTGAACCCTCGGGAACCCTCGTCAAAAGGCGAATACCTCTACGCGAAAGGGGAAGGAGGAAAGCAATTAGCAACGCAACGCAACGCAACGGAAGCTCATCGAGCAATCCACATATGGTCAATATGTACTCAATAGTACTACCCTACACGAGGGAACGAACGCATCGTCGCATCGGTTCTTACACTAAAAACGTTTTACTTCCTAGTCTATTCTATCGTTCCCGACGTGCGCCTACAGCACACTTGTAGTACTGCCTTTGTCTAAGTTAGCTTATCGCGCCTTGCTTTGTCTGGTCATTCTCGTGAGCAGAGAGAGGGCTCGTCTCGTCTGACGTCTGGGGAGTCTCGCCATCTGGTCTATTCTATCTGGGTCCCAGTTGCCAGTGTCCCACTGGCCGGACCTTGGAAGTTCCCTGGAAAAGAAAGATGGCAGAGAAAGTTGACCACCTCTCTGCACTGAGCAAATCGTCCATGATCCATAACTTTGAGTTACATTCCCTTTGTGGTACAGTATTATGATTAACAGCCTCTACTGTACCATACTGTGGTACTTACTATTCCCAAGGCTCTCCAAAACCTCCGTCTAATAAGTCGAGCGAGGCTCGCGCGTTTCCTACTAGGTCTATCTACGTCGTCCCGCGAGGCCGCGACGACTACGATAGTACTCCTTTCCCGTCGACTGGTGTTTTCCGACACCGATATTGTGTCCGTCCCACCACTTACTCTGAGCCTGAAGTCTGCCTGAGGTGCGGTTGGTGGTGGAGTCGTCTTCGTCTTACCACCTCTTCCTGCGAGCTCTCTCGCGGGCCCCGACTTCCACTCCCGCAGCACTCGTCCTTAAGTACTCACCTACTGCGATAATGTCGTCAGACGTGCTCGTCGTCACGCACGCCGAGGGCCCCGACTTGGAAATCCCGCCGTTCGCGGGAGAAAACGCCTCTGATGAAGGTGAAGGTGCAGCCTCCAGAATTATTCCCTCCCTGTACGACCCTACGGCCTACGCCGACATCGCGGCGAACGCCAGTCCAGCAACGCCGACGAAGAACGAAGGCACGTAAGCACCTGAAGTTTTCGTGGGAGCCGTGGTCACCGTCTTCACCGGCGCCTTGGTAGTCACCGTCTTCACCGGCGCCTTGGTAGTCGCCGTCTGCACCGGCGCCTTGGTCGTCGTCGTCGTAGGCGCCTTGGTCGTCGTCGTCGTCGGCGCTGCTGGCGCTGGTGTTGCCTCCGCCGGCGCTTGATCAATAGCCACCGTGGGCTCCTCGATGCCCGTGAAGCCGGTAATGCCGGCCGCCTTCAGGTTGGTCTCGTACGTCTTGTTGCCATCCTTGATAGCCGCTTCCAACTTGTCGCTAACCTCCTTCGCCTCGATCGCATCCTTCACAGCCACCTTGAATGTAACCTTAAGATTAGTCGCCGTAAGAGAACGACGCTTAGACGACGCGGCCACTACCTCAGCCTTCACACCCGTGATATACCTTTCGCTGATATCCATCGTTTTCGCCGTCGCACTGGCGAAGTTACCCGCGTCAAACTCGTCCTTGGTCATGCCCGCAAGCACCACCGACGCGTCAATCGGAGTCAGCTTGTCGTCAGGTCCGTCGTCGGGTCCGTCGTCGGTCCCGACGACGGCCTCCGTCGTCGTGTTCGTCGTGTTCGTCGTGGGAGCCTCCGTCGTCGTGGTCGTGGGTGCCTTGGTCGTCGTTGCCACATCCTCACCAGAAATCGTTGCCTCACACATATACCAACGAGTATCGCCATAATCGCTGCTCCAACCCTGCGCGTCAAGCGCGGTCTTAAGTTCACAAGTATTGTTTTCGAACTTCTCCAGAGTTTCCGTTGCATTCTTTTCGTCTGGCACAGCCACCTTGAAGGTGACTAAAACGCCTTTTGTCGAAGGCGTACCACCTTCATACCCGCATGCGACTATTTCCTTAGCTTCCACATCCGTAACGTCCTTCTGGGAAATTTCAAACACGTTCGCCACCACTTTTTCGAACGAACCAGCGCCGTATTGAGTGAGTCCAGAAAAGTGGCCTATGGATACGCCGTTGATCTCAATTGACGCGTCCCAAGTTTTGGTGGGAACCGCCTTTGTCGTCGTGGTCGTCGTGGGGGCCTTCGTCGTCGTCGTGGTCGTGGGAGCCTTCGTCGTCGTCGTGGGCGTGGGAGCCTTCGTCGTCGTCGTGGGCGTGGGAGCCGCCGTCGTGGGAGCTGCCGCCGTCGTGGGCGTGGGAGCTGCCGCGGTGGATTCGTAGCACGGACACCAGAGGTCGTACGTCTCCGTCTGGCCGTTGCCCATGTCCACCGACTTCATGCCATCGCATCCACCACGTTTGCCGCTGTCACTGCTCGTGTACAGCGCCTTGCACTCCGTGATCGAGTTGACCGGTCCAAAACATCCGTTGAGAAAAGGAGGCTCCGTCTGGATGTGGTAGTGGTACACCGTGGACGCCGAGATGCCGCCTGCGAACGTCGAGTTCGCGGGAACCGGTCCCGTGTGACCGCCGCACGCGTCGAGGTTCGTCGGCTTCGTGCCACCGTTCTCGTTCTTGCCATACAGGCCAACGCCGTCGAGCATGATTCCGACGAGGCCTGAGTGTCCGGCTGCGTTGACGTCGTAGTTGCATACGATGTCGGTGTGGTAGTGGTACGGCGTCGCGTGGCCTCCGCACGCGTCCATGAAGAGCGAGGTCATAACGTTAGTGTCTCCGCACTGCTTGAAGAGGCTGTGCTCGCACGTTCCGACGTCCATGCCCCCGGGACAGTATCCAAAGTACTTGGTTCCGTCGTAGCACGGGTGCGGCGGCCTCGTGTTCTCGGTCACCGATCCATCTGGGGTGCTACCAAATCCAGCCTCGAACGGCCCGTAGATGTTGTTCCCGTTCGTGGCGTACCCGACGTTTCCCAAGCCGGGTGCGGCGGCGGGTCCAGTCACGCTCGGGATGGAGGCCGTTCCGATGGTCCCTAAGAACTTGCCCGTCGCGGTGTTGTACGTGACAGACACCGTGGACGTGTCGCTGCTTCCCGTCGAGCTGGGCGCGGGTCCAGACGACGCGGGAGGTCCCGTTCCAGTTGGTCCCGTTCCTGATCCACACCCGTCCGGCGGCTGTCCGATTCCCGGCCCCCACGTCACTCCCTGGCCGGAGCAGTCTTGCGCCAAGGCCATAGACGCAAGCATGGCAAGCATATAAGCATATAAGCAAGCCCGGCACGCCATATTTCTTGACTCTTGTAAGGTTAAGCTGAGAGTGGTGCGAAGTGATCCCGGGTAGGGAAATAATGCGAACACACGAATGACGAGCGCGGACGTTTGGGCGGCCGGCGGGGAGAAGGAGGTGGGTGACGTGATTTCGGGGTTCGTCATCACGTGATTGAATTGGTCAAAACTCGATCGAGGAAGCAACAAGGCGGTTGGTGGATGACGATTAATAGAGTGGGATCTTCACGGTGATAAATATCAGCCATCTTTCAGGTCTTCTTTTTCTCTCTGATGTCATGAGATGGCTTCTTGATGAGACCGTCATCCACCTGATGACCTCTCCATTGGGCCATTGGGGTCTCGCACCAGCCACCAGGCAGCCACCCTTCCTAGGGGAAAAGAATGCTTTGGCCCTTCGCACCTCCAGGTGGGGTGAACTCCATTGGGGAAGGAACTAAAGGCATGGGTCCGTTATTGGGTCGGTGAATCTCGTGAACCCTCGTGAACCCTCGTCAAAAGGCGAATACCTCTACGCGAAAGGGGAAGGAGGAAAGCAATTAGCAACGCAACGCAACGCAACGGAAGCTCATCGAGCAATCCATGGTCAATACTCAATAGTACTACACGAGGGAACAAACGCATCGTCGCATCGGTTCTTAGACACCATTATTCATAGACTAGTCTCTATCCTATATCGTTCCCGACGTGCGCCTACAGTACACTTGTAGTACTGCCTTTGTCTAAGTTATGTAGTACTTAGCTTATCGCGCCTTGCTTTGTCTGGTCATTCACGTGAGCAGAGAGAGGGCTCGTCTCGTCTGACGTCTGGGGAGTCTCGCCATCTGATAGTCTATCTGGGTCCCAGTTGCCACTTGCCAGTGTCCCACTGGTCGGACCTTGGAAGTTCCCTGGAAAAGAAAGATGGCAGAGAAAGTTGACCACCTCTCTGCACTGAGCAAATCGTCCATGATCCATAACCTGGAGTTACGTTCCCTTTGTGTACAGTAGTACGGTACAGAATTATGATTAACAGCCTCTACTGTGCCTGTGGTACGATTCCCAAGGCTCTCCAAAACCTCCATCAAAGTCAAAGTCGAGCGAGGCTCAAAGGCGCGTTTCGTACTACGATAGCTCTATCTACCGTCTACGTCGTCCCGCGACGCCTACATTCCCGTCGACTTTTGTTTTCCGACCCCGATATTGTGTCCCACCACTTACTCTGAGCCTCTGAGGTGCGGTTGTGGGCGGAGTCGTCTTCGTCTTGCAGCCTTCCCGACTTCCCCTCCCGCAGCACTCGTCCTTAAGGTAAGTACTTACCTACTGCGATAATAATGTCGTCAGACGTGCTCGTCGTCACGCACGCCGAGGGCCCCGACTTGGAAATCCCGCCGTTCGCGGGAGATAACGCCTCTGATGAAGGGGAAGGTGCAGCCTCCTTAGAACAAACCGTGGGTGATGATGCAGGGAACGAACTGCCTGCGAGACCAGCCACCACGGCGCTGGGAAGGCGGCCAGGCTCAAGACCCGGAACGGGACTTAGGCCAGGGACGGGATTCGGCGCACGGGCAAGGCCAAACACCGCGCCGGCGTACATGCCAAACCCGAGATACGATATGACGTTCATGACGAGCATATGCCAACGGCTCTGGGACGAAAAGAGAAGTGTTCTCGAGGGGGAGGACAACGAGGGAAGCGACAGCGAGGTGATGGCACAGCTCGAGGAGGAGCAGAAAGTCGAGGACGAGAAACGTGCGGAAGAAGATGCAGAGGACGAGCGGCGTGACGCGGAGGAGGCGGAGGCGATACGCCTCGAGGAGGAGAAGCGCAAGGCGGAGGAGGCGGAGCGCATTCGACTCGAGAACTTGGCAGCACAGGAAGCGCTCGAGGCGATGAACGCCAAGGGTAAGAAGAAGAAGGGCAAGAAGAAGAAGTAGAAAATAAATCAATTGTGCTTCTTCTTTTTCACATGTGTACTCCTGTGTTTGCTTTTTGGCCGGCTTTTCGCTTTTCAGATGTCGTACACCTGGAAGAAGTTCGCCTCCACGCCGCCAGGTGGTGCCTCGCGTGCCATGAAGCGCACGTTGTAGTTGTAGATGAGAACGTCCATAGCCTCCTGCTGCGTGGCGGCGCGATTGCCGTTGCGCCGGCAGCGGTCGACGAACGCCTGCGCCATTCGAAACGTCACCTCGTCAGGCGCCAAGCCGTGCGGAATGTGCTGCTCGTTGTTGAATTCAAATGCATTCTTCTCCGGGTGCCACTGAACGGCTGTGAACTCGGCGTACTTGCCGTCCGGCACGCCGTCAATCGAGCTCACGTACCTGTTTCCCTGCTTATCGTCAGAGATGGATAGGATTCGCATCTTATCGGTCAGTTTGTCGTCAAACGCCGAAGGAGGAACGCCCTGAACGTGGTTTTCCATGGTGAATGCGTGTCGCTCGAGAGAAGCGAGCATGGCGTCGTCGAATTGTCGAAACAGCGTGGAGTTGCGTGCGTCGCGTGTGAGCGTGAGTGTGGACGCGTCGTCCTGCGCGTCAAACTGCTTGAGCAAGTTTCCGTCGTTTCCTGCGAGGTACACGCACATGGTTTCGAATCCGAGGCACGTTCCGTGCACGGGCATGGGGTTTCCCGCTTGCGTTTGCTTGACTGCGTACTCCATGGCTTGCACGGCTGCATCGTAGAACGGCTGTCCCTGTTCGAGCGTCTGTTCTCCTCCCGGTATGAGCACGCCGTTGCATTTGTCGAGCGTTTTTTTTCTGTTTTCAGCCGTGTCGTCAAACTTGAGCGCGGCTGCGAGTCCTCCCGCCATTTCGACGTACTTGACGTACGACGCGGCAACGTATCCTCTGTTTGCGAGAGCGGGCGGCGCCGGTTGGCTCAAGATACATATGACGGGCGCGCCATCCGTGGGGTAGTGTCCCCCACTCCCCCTCAAACCACTTACCATCCCAGAACCACCCGTAACATCAACATCAACCCCCCCAACAGCACCAGGAGCACCTCTCAGCCGCAATGGTGACGACGACGACGACGACGACGCAGGAGGTAAGTGCGAGGCCAAAGAAAACACCGCCACCACTACCACCAAGATCCGTGCTCCTCCTCCTGAAAGCATAAGAAGAGACTGCACTACGCGTGGCGTTTCGAATGAATGCGGCGGGGGATAAGACGTCCGGACGATCGGAAAATGGCGGCCGATACAGATGTGGGGGGAGATCGCCGACCACACCCACCCTAACCCTAACCCTAACCCTAACCCTAACCAACTACCCTAACCCTAACCCGAACCCTAATCCTAACGCGGACCCAACAAAAGGTAAGAGGGGGCCCCTTCTTTTCTGCTCCCATCATCACCATCATCACCATCCTCACCATTCGAAATCGAACTAGGTTTCGTTAAGGTCCTCTCTCTCTCTCTTAAGACAACCGAACCTAACCTTGCATGCGCTGGCGTTACTATTGGTGCACTCTACTTGTTGTTGTTGCTCTTGTTGGTGTTCACTCTGCGTCGTTCTTCTTTGTTAAGGCTGGCTCAATGTCTCCTCCTGACCTTGATGAGGCTTCGTCTCCTGATGATGATGATGTCTCCTGTTTCGAGAATGACGAATCTGGCCTCTCTTCCCAGGGGGGGCGTCAATTATTGGAAGTTCTTCCGGAGTTTTTGGACCCGCACGTCGTCCTTTCACAAAACAACAACGCAATGTCCAAGGCAATGCTCTTATCTTCTCTATTCGACCGACTTGGCATCGACGACGCAGAGAGGGAGAGCATGCTACTACAAAAACTTGACGAAATCATGCCTGCTTCGGACGACAACTTGCTTGCGCTGCAAATGTGGGCACTTCTCGCGGACCAAACGGTTGGCAACGTCGACTACGCGCGCGCGGGGTGCGGCTGGAACCACCCGGAAAGCAGGTCGGAGTACCGAAGAAGAACGCACGCGAGCTTTCACTCGAACATAACGCGCGAACGACGCAAGAAAGACAGGAAGCGTCTCGTCGATACGCTCGAAGGTGTGGTGCTGTCGGATGGCGGAGGGAACACGAACGCACTCGTCAGCGCGGCTGTCGAGCTTTTCGCGGAGATGTCGGGATGTCGCGCGGTGGGCGCGGACGCGCCGACGGAGGAGGGTGTTCTTCAGGCGCTCAGAGCTGAGGGACTCGTGCCACTTCGCGCGCTGTGCGAGTGCGCAAAGAGCCGCGTCACCATGTCAGGTGCAAGCATTCCATCCGAACCGTACGAAACTGCCGTGCGCCGCCTCGCGGAAGCCGTCATTCGAGGCACGTGGCGCTCGCTTCGATACGACGCGGCAAGCGGTGACGTGCGGCAGCTCGCGGCACTCGACGACGCGACCCGCTCGGCGTGGTCGTTTCTCGGGCGCTGCGCGTCGGTACTTGAGCCTGGCCGTTTCACGACGTGGGATGGCGTCGTGGGAACGTCGATGCACAGGCTGGTGCTCGAGGAAGCGCGTAAGCGTGGCCGGCCGATCGCCATTCTCGCGGACACACTTGAGCTGCTGTGGGCCACCAAGATTGGCGGGCCGAGCCATGGATTCGACTACGAACCGCAGTGCCACCTGCCGTTACTCATGAATGCTCGACATAAGGCGATCGTCGTCGTTGACGCTGGATTCGAGCACCACCCTGCTTTCCGGAGCCACGTGCGCCTGCTGCAGGTACACGGCGGCGACGCGTCGTCGCACCACGTGTACCTCGAGCCCCTCAATGCCTGCTTCTCCATGAATTCATTGGCCAAGCATGCACCGGACTACGGCGCTGCCGTGCGCGCGTATGCGGCACTGGCAATCACCCTTGCAGCCAAGCTGCACGTTCCACTCAGCTTTGAGCCTGGCCTACGCGCGGTGATACTAGACGCATTGCAGAGTGAAGGTTTCACGCCTCACGTCAAGCTCGAGCAGGTTCGCTACGTTCTGTATCCGTCCACGGCTGTCGTGGAGGCGTCAGACACGCTCAGCGCAAAGCACGACTGGGTGCAAATGGAGGAGGAGGTGACACCAACCTTACGCCGCGCCATATGGCACGCGCCGTCTTAGTATATAAATACATTTAAGATTTGTTTTTCATTGATCATTTCGTTCTCTCTCTCTTCTTTCAACACCCTTGCCTCCATTCACCTAAGCACCTAGCCGTACGCGCCTTGTTTTGTGCACATGATCATCACATTGTGCAAACAAACGCGCTGTGAGTGGCGCCGTTGAATGTGCTGCGAGGAGTGGCGTGAATGGGACGGACGGGACGGACGGGACCGTTGGACGAAGTAAAACCCAGTTCCATATTACTGAATGATCAATTCCACTCATGATCCGAAGCAGGCAAAGAAGCCTCCTCCACCCGATGATGGCCCGCCAGTCTTCGGACGAGCCTTTTCGCCATATTTCTCCTGCAACTTTTCAAGTGTCCTCTGCAGGCTGATGTTTTTGTCAACCTCCTCCATCATCTTATCCTTAAAGATCCGAGCCGCGTGTTCGGCGTCGTCGCGCTGTTTCACTGCGGAAATGCGACTGCGTTCCGCTTCTCTCCACCGCTGCCAGTTGAGCCAAGATCCGTCCTCTCCCTTCGTTTCGTCTATGTCAGCAAGGCCCCTCAGGCGCTCAATCTCCTTCTCCGCCATGTCTGCCGCCTCGCTCAAACGCGAGATCGTCTCCTTATCTTGCTCATGGTAGCCCTCGTATCGCTTCAGCTCATCTTTAAGCTCTTGCATCAATTCATTCCTAGTGCCCTCCTCCGAGAGCATTTGGTCAGCCACCTTCATGTCCTCGTGGCGCTGTTCCTCGTACGACTCAGCGAGGTCCTCAAACTTCTTCAAAAGCGCCGCCTTCTCCTTGTCCATAACCTGTTTCTCCGCCTTGATTTCCGCAAGCTCGTCCTCCAGCTTACTGATCTCCGACTGAAGCTCGGCAACTTGCTTCGAGTCTCCTCCAGCTCGCGGGGCAGCGGCGGCGCCGATGCCGGTCGAGGAAGTCATCGATCCTCCTGCAATCAAGCTCGCCGCCATCGTAAAGCGCGCCTTAACCATCTGCGCGCGCTGCTTCTGCAGCTCCTGCTTGAGCTCATTGATCTCGTCGGAGCTGCCCTCCGACAGCTTCTTCTTCAATTCCTCAGCCTCAAGCTTGAGTCGTTCCACAGCAGCCTCGGGCGTTTCTGTCTCGTTGAGCGTAGCGTGGTTGATAATCTGCTTCGCGCGCACGGCGAAGCGAAGGGTCGAGTGCGTCTCCTCCGTGTGCTGGTCGGCAATGTGCACGCAGCAGACATTCACGCACTTGGAGTTGCCGCCGAGGGCGGGCTGCAGGAGGCGCGTAAGGTTGGAGTCGCGGTACGGAACGTGCTGCTTCTTCGCGCCCTTGGCTGCGCCATCGCCGCCGGAGAGGATGTTGATGACGAGTCCAAGCGTGAGAAGGCTCTTGTTGATCATGACGCCCTCCTTCGCGCGCTCGCCCGTCGCCTCCGTCTTGGCCAGGCGCTCCGAACCGGCAAGGTCGACGAAAGCGAGCGTGGAGAAGCGCACGGATCCCGTGCCCTTGCCTTGTTTGTACTGCGGCAGCTCCGCGCAGCTGCGCACGCCCGCCATCTCCGGCGACGGTGCCATCCTGGACTCGACGTGTATGCGAAAGATGGTGTGACTTCGGCTCGAGACGATGTTCATCTTCGTCGAGCCAACTTGCCTCGCCTTCTGCCCCACCATGACGAGTTCCATCGCCTGAGACGCGGTCTGCACGTACGGCTCGCGCGAGCCCGGAACATACGGCCCCTTCTTTCCATCCATGAGCTTGAGCGGCTTGTGTTCCTTCACGAGCAGGTCTCGCAGCTCCTCCTTGTAGATTTCGATGTACGAGACGGAGACGAAGAACGCGCGCTCCGTCTCGGCGTTCATTTTTTCGAAGAACTCGTTGATTGCGAGCGGCATGAGCCCGGGCATGGACTCGTTTCCTAGGATGGTGTGCGTCTTTCCCGCTCCCGTCTGGCCGTACGCAAATACCGTTCCGTTGAAGCCGCTCATGCACTCGTCGAGAAGGTGCTTGATTTCGTTTTCGTAGATATCCTTGGTTTCCGTGTCCTGCAGGTACACGCGGTGGAACTGGTACTCCTCTCGGTTATCCTCGAGGTCGTCGATTTGCGTTTTGTCGTACGTCCACCGTCCGATGGTTTCTCCGAGCTCCTTGCGGTGCGGCCTGACCCGAACGAATACTCTGATGGCTTCGTCAGACGCCTTGCTTTTTGCGCCAACGGATGTTCCCACGCGTTCCATCTTCTTCGCCGGGTCCAAGGTTTGGTGGAGGTTATCCTGAACAAACGACTTGTCGTTCGTGGCGGCATACTTCGCGCTGGTTGACATTTCCTTCACCATCTTCTTTTCAACGGCAGGAGGCGTTGCAGTCTTCTTGGTTGCCGCTCCTGTCGTCGCCGTCTTCGCCGTGGTTCCCGGCGAGGACCTGGTAGAAGTCGGCGACTTCTTAGGCGGCATGATGTCTGAGCAGCGAAAAACCTTAAGAGGAAGAGGAAGAGGAGCGAGACAACTTTAAAAAGCTGCAGTACCACTTGTAGCACCAGGCGTACCAAAGCACCAGAATGAAACGCCGTGGACGAAAGGCCAAGGCACGTGAGCGAGACAAGCTTGCGTGCGAGGGGAATGGAGAGGGGGAAGGGGTCGCGTTGCCTCTCGTAATAATAAACTCCATCGGGGAGGGGAAGGGAAAGAACAGTGTCGGCGCCCATACCCTTTGCTTTCTTTCCTTTCTTCGGAGCGATCGATCGCCCGGGGCGAAACCTCGATCGGGACCCAATGCAAGGGGCCCACTGCGAGGGGCCGGCCCACAGTCCCACGGCCATTTGGTGATGTGGTGATGTGGGTTCTCGCGGCCGATACATTCGGGCGAACGATAAAGTTTCCTGTCCATCGATCGGGATCCCACACAAACACCGTACATAGGTGTCGTGTGCAACTCCATTGGGCAAGTTGCAACCAGCCCTCTGGAGGTTCCCCCTTTCTCGGTCGGGTGCGGTGCGGTGCGGTGGTTTGGTTTGCCGATAGGTAGTACAAGAATAATCCTGAAGGTCGGAGCGACAAGCGCCCATACCACGTGCTCGTAGGTCGCGATCGATAATCGCCCTCGGAATCGACCTCCATCGATAATCGGCTAAAAGGACCCGGGGGCGATCGATCGCGGCGTCGCTCGAGCGAGAGCGCAGGCGTGCATTCTCGCATTCTCGCATTCCCTTTTCTCCACAATCCACATTATTAGGACACGAGTGATTCGGGAACCAGTCTTGATCTGTAGTACTCACAACCTTGGAAGGTGTTCCCTCTGCCTTGAAGCTCACCTGGAAACCTCGTCCTCCTCCACAACTTCAAGCTCGAGCCATAAATACTGTATATCAACTACTGCAGTAGTTCTAAGACCTCAAGTCAAATCAATCAAATACATGCCAAATAAAACAAAAAAAAGTTCGTGTCGTTTTTCAATTAAAAAAATAATGTATTCGTTGTCGTCGTGCAGATGATTTTGTTCTCCAGCTACCTATCACCCAAAACAGCCAGGAAAAAAAACAAGTAGTGCTATCTAGTGATTTTCAAAAAAAAACAAAGCAGAATGCTTAAGCTGGCACCACTTCGGCGTCAGACTTCTTATCAATGGTGATACCCTCGGCAAGGTCGTCAAGCGAGTAGCAAGCCTCTCCGTGACAGTACTGATCCAAGCCAGTCTTCGTCTCCACCACGTCCTCCACGCGCAAGCCGCCGCAAACTTTGTCAGTCACCTTAAGTGCGAGGTAGCTCGCCACGCCTGTGTAAGCCACCGTCGCCAATGCCGCCGCCGTCTGAATGCCGAGCTGCGTCATCATCGGCGTCTCCACGAACCCTCCGAACGCCGGCGCGCCGAGAACGGCGAGAAGGATCGTGCCAACAAATCCGCCGACGCCGTGAACGCCGAACACGTCAAGGCTGTCGTCGTAGCCAAACTTCGTCTTCACCTCCGTGGAGAAGTAGCGGCAAATCAATGCAGAAATGGTTCCCATGAGAATGCCTCCGAGCGGGCCCACGGAGCCGGCGGCGGGCGTGATGGCTGCAAGTCCCGCGACGCAGCCGGTGCAGATTCCAACGATGCTCGTCTTCTTCGTCTCCATGTAGTCGAGCGCCATCCAGACGAGGCCGGCGATGGAAGCCGAGAGGTGCGTCACGAGGTTCGCGAACGCCGCGTCGTGGCCGGCGGCACCGGCGGAACCGCCGTTGAAGCCAAACCAGCCAACCCAAAGCATGCCTGTGCCAAGAAGCGTGAGGAGGATATTGCCGGGGACCATGCGATTCTCCTTGCGCGGTCCAACCACAATGGCAGCGACGAGCGCGCCGATGCCAGCCGTTATGTGCACGACGATGCCACCCGCAAAGTCAATGACGCCCGCAGCCGCGAGCGCGCCACCTCCCCAGATGAGGTGGCAGGCAGGGTAGTACACGAGAACGCTCCAGACGGCCATGTACACGATACTCGCGTTGAACTTCATGCGCTCGACGAACGCGCCAATCATCAGCGCGGGCGTGATGACGGCGAACGTCATCTGGTACAGCGCCCACAGAGCCTCGGGAAGCGTCTCCTGGAGCGAGTCCTTGGTGATGGACATGAGGAACGCCTTGTCGAGTCCTCCGACTGCGGCGTTGGGCGCTTCCGAGAAGCAGAGCGAGTATCCGAATGCCCACCACATGACTGACGTTACGAGCGCACAGACGAGGCACTGCGCGAACACGGAGAGCTGGTTTTTGCGGCGCACGAGTCCTCCGTAGAAAGCGGACAGGCCAGGCAGCGTCATGAAGAGCACGAGAGCGGAGCACGTGAGGATCCACGCGGCATCCGCGCCGACGGGCGTGGACGCGATGTTCGCGACGGGGTTCACCTTGACGGAAGCCGTGGCGGCCGAGGCGGCGGCGGCGGCCATCGGTGCGGCCGTTGCCGATGTTTTGGTTGCGCGTGGCTTGCGCGTCACACCACGCGTGTTGGATGTTGCGTCCGCCGATCGGCGGTGCGCGTTACATAGCGGGCTTGCGCGTCCCAGGCCGCGAGCACGAGCAGCGGCGGCCCGAGCCGCGCCCCCGCGAGCGAAGGCGGGCATGCGCACCGTTGAAGAAGGCTTATTGAACGTGAGCACCATATGTTGGTTAATAAGGCACGTACGTCGTGAGGTGAGCTATCCGGAATGATGTCGAAGGGTGGGATGGGAGGGAACTGCTGCGGTTGGATGGCTGCTGTCAGCGTGTGCGTTTGGTGGGGGGGGCGACCCGTGGCCCTTCCAAACAGGCGAAAAAGAAACGTGCGCTTGCGTTTCGACGCGTTGGGCCCATCTTCCGAGACCGTTTCGTACCGCACATTCACGCCCAAAGGGACGCGATCCCGATGAGGCTGGCGTCCCTTTCGCGTCCTTTCGCTTCTACGGAATCGAGGGACAAAGAACGTTCCAAAAAAGGCGCACGCTGCTTTGGAACATTGGTTGATGCCTTTTCGGTTCGGATGAAAGGTTTAGGCTACCCTAGGCTAGGAAACAACAACAAGGCCGCAAACAACATTAAGAGCAAACACGCTACAGGCGCCTAGACTATCGGAATAGGTAAGGTGTCACTCGCATTACCGGATTAAGGCAAGTAAGGGGCAACATTATTACAGAGAGTTGACGCGTTTTGGGAAAGAAGAGGCACCTTTTTACTAAAAAGGGGTCGGGGGTAAAAAGTCGTGAGGGGTAAAAAGTCGTGAACGGCCTTGACGACGTGCTGCGCCACGCCAGTGACGACACGGTGACGTCCCCGACGTCAGGCTGCTCGCCAGTGGTCCCCTGGGAGTCGCTTTGCTGCCAGGAGGCCAAGGTTTCGTCGAGGCACGGTCGCCCCACCATGACAGTCCCTACGCTGGTCACATGGGCCGAGATCGTACAGTACTCTCGCCTTAGCTAGACGATACTTCATACTACTTTTGGCCGGATATGGCAACTTACGTCAAGGAATATTGCAAACGTTGCCCGATCTGCCAATTACACAATCCTGGCAACAAACGCCGAGCTGCACCATTGAAGCCAATATGTACCACCTGCAGGAGCCCCGTTTCGTGAACTCACAATGGATTTTGTTTCCGTTACCAAGTCGAAATGGACCTAGCCTAAGCTTAGATTCGGGGTTAAAGAAAGCCTGGTTCAAGCACGTATTGTGGTTTTGGTTTGCGTTTCCTTTCTTTTCTGCCCCAACCGAATGCATTCATCACACGCGTGTGTTGAACGCCGCCTCCGACACGTCAGACTTCGAAGACCTTCACCTTCGTGTCAGCCATGCTCAGCACGAGTCCTCGTCCTCGCCCTCGCCCTCGCCCTCGCCCTCGCCCTCGCCCTCACGTTTGTTGCTGTGCTCGCGTTCCTCGAGGGTTACCCGTAGTAGGGTTAGGGACTTCCTCCCTAATTCTAACTGGTAGTAGGGAGAGGGTTCGAGTCAGTGCGCTGGCGTCGTCGCCTTCTCACGCGTACTTGGCGGAAATCACGGGGACGGGCGTGCACCTCGCGCTCGCGTATGCGATCGCTCGCATCGTTCACGTCGCGATACCAGGACCTCTCATTGCGAAGTTTTGGGCGCAACACTGTATGGGGGGGGAACGCCAACTCCCGGACGACAACGCGACCACGGAAGAGGCGGCGCGACTCGACCAGGCGCTCGACAAAAGAAAGGAAATGATGAAGAACAACTTCTTCCAATCAATTCCGGGCCAGCTGATACACCCATTTTTCTTTTTCGAGATTTTTCGTGCGTTGTGTCGGTGCATTCAGCTTAGTGGATTGACGCACTTCCTTCCTAACGAAGGACGAGGAACACTGCGTGGAGCTCTCCTTGGATGGACGCACACCGACAAGTTTGCGGATATCATCGACAAAGCTGGGCTTGTCAACAAGTGCTCTGTTCTCTGCCTTGCTTGGGCAGCACTAAACGTGACGAAGGCGTCAATCCGTGAAGTGCGCGCGGTGGTTGCGGAGAGCATCGTCGATTCTCGCTTTCGCTCACAGACTCTGTCCACCCTCTTGCTGCTCGACCGGGTACTCACCACCCTATCGGTTGCGTTGCCGCTGATTGTTGCTTACCTAAGCCACTCGAACGGTCCTCTTGTCACCTCGATCGGTGGGTTCGTCGGCCTCGCACTTGGCTTGGGGTCCCAAGACGCCGCGAAAAGCTTCGTTGCGGGAGTCAGCCTGTTGTGGCGACAACCGTTCGCCGTGGGTGACGCCATCGAAATACCATCACTCAAGGTGTTTGGAAAGCTGCTCCAATTTGGCATTTTCAATTCGGTGATTGAGGATTTGGACGGCCGACCCGTGACGGTTCCCAATGCCGCGCTCGCAGCTGGTGCCGTGGTGAATCGTAGCCGAGCCCGCTTGCGTTTGTGCAGGCTCGACATATTGGTCATGCCGCCGTCATCCTCGCAGCTTCGCTCATTTCTGCAAGATGCGCGACGCAACGTCGGAGGATCTGTGAACATCTCATCCATCACTTGTGACGGTGTTGGCATCACGGCAAAGATGAAGGTAAAGAACGACGCCACGTTCGACGCAACAAAGGGAGACCTTTACGCGAAGTTGCTGGAAAGCGCGGAGAAGCATGAAGTGGAGCTCTCCTTCGAAAAGAGGATCGTCCTTCAGCCTCCGGCGTCCGAGTGAATCAATGTAAAGTAAGTGCGTACTTTTTCCGAGGAAATACTGTACAGAGGTCGAGAAAAAAAAAAAATTCCCTCTGGGATACCTCGCTCATGTATGCACGCGTACTCTCCGGCAGGAAGAGCGCACAAGAGCGCAACTCTCTTGCTATGTGCACGTGGCGTTTGTCAGGGTTGGTGTTTTAATTGTAATAACACAACTGTACACTTTTGCCTCAACTTCGAAGGATGCCAGCCGTCAGCGGCGGTCCGATGATCCTGAAAGTGACGCCGCGAGCGAGCTTGGGATGGAAAAAGCACTTTGCAGCTCCGCTAGGCTTCCTTCTGAGCCACCGGCATCGTGGCCACCACCACCTCCGTGACCGCCGCCGCCACCGCGCAGCTGGACGTGTCTCGTTATGCGGTCGTTGCGGTCATCAACCGCCGCGCGTATACGTTCGCGCATTCTCGCCGTACGATCTCTTACATTTTGCACCCGCGCCATGGCTGCGTGCTTGTCAAATCTTCTCGACGACTCGTCAACACCCGCCGACACAGCCGGGGTTGGCTCAGTCGTCGTGACTGGCTCAGTCGAGGTTGTCTCAGCCTCGACGATCACCTCCTCCGTTTCTGATTCTGTTTCTGTTTCTTCCCCAACCACCGTATCGGCCAGGGTCTCTTCGTCGTCTTGCTCTTTTTGATCTGCGTGCAAGGCATCACCATCGTTCTCCAGTCTCACCCCGGCCTCAACAACTTCCTCTCTGCCAAGGTCGCCTCCCCTTAACGTCGCCGCGGCCGTCGCTAAGTAGGCCGCTGGCCCATCCTTGAGTAGCACGAACGCAGCACCCGTCAACGTTAAAAGCAACGCCAAGAAGCGCCATAGCCACCTCCCTCTTCGTTCGGGACCTTTCAAGCTTTTTCCGTCGTAGTACGACGGCAGGCCGCCGCCGTGCGCATGCCTTGCATACCTCCCCGCTTGTGCCGGCACTGCCACGTTGGATGGGCGCGCACGCATCACGATACCTGTGGTCTGTGCAAGCCTACTTGAGTGGGACGACGGGCAGGAGCTGATGGCTGGAGGCTCAAGTCGCGTCGGGAGATCGTACAAACTACGGTGGGCAAAACGTTGCTGCAGCGGGGCAGAGGGAGGGCAAACGGATCTAAGGTTAAGAGTACCCGGTAGGTAGAAGTTAAAAACCCCAAACATCATCCCCATATCCTTTGGAAAACCAAACCCCTCTCACATCACTCCGTTCACTCGTCCAACTCAAGGGAATAAACTGACAGATCAGCTTACTTCATGTACTGTAGACTACGATAAGATGTATGTAAGTTACGATGGCGGTCAAGGAAAAGAACAAAACAAAGGAGCGCGTTCAAAACGCCTATTTAAGGTAGATACAAACATTGTGCTTATTTTAATAAGATCTTTGACAACAGCAACAACATGATCATGGATCATGGATCATGGATCATGAGCGGGGGAGGTCGAGGCTATGGGCTATGCAGTACCACTTCCGACAAGCCTCGCCATGATTGCTCCAATCTGCTGTTTTGCAGCCCTTTCATCCACAAGATGTGGAGGGTATTTGGGTGTCAGCACCTCCACCTCCGCGGAGGGTTGCCAAGTGAGCGAGTCGTTTGTCGCACCACCCACTTTCGTACACGAATTGAGGGCCCAGGCAAGAGCGGATCGCTTCACCGGCTTCGACACGTATAACGACATGCCACTTTCCGCGCACTTGTCGCTGTCCCCGCGCATGGCGTTGGCCGTGCACGCGACAATGGGCAAAACGAATGGCGCACTGCCCTCCCAGTCACGAATCTCTCGCGTGGCGGACCACCCATCCTTGATCGGCATGTTGCAGTCCATGAACACGCAGAGGATTTGATTGTGGCTCTGCTTCACCTCGTCGACAGCCTCCTGGCCATTCTTGGCAATCATCACCCGCCACGACATGGAACGAAGCATGCCCGAAATCACCTTGCGCGACACGTCGTCGTCCTCAACTACAAGCGCCGTGGGAATACTGCGAGCCTCTCGCAGCTTGGTGATCTCATCCACCAGAGGCTCGATGTCCTCGACTCGAATCGCGTGACAGCTAGGAATGCGGTGCGTGAGGGGGCACCGCCCACCTGTGCTGCCGCTAACCTTGTTAGCTTCAGAATCGCCAGGATACGCGACGAATTTGTCACTTGCGCCAACGCCAGCGACGACGATGCGCACCGGGCGAATCACGTCAGCGATGGCAAGAGCCTGAACTGCCACCTCATCCTCCTCCTCGTTTTGGCAATCCACAAGAACCATGTCGCAAAAAGCGGGAGACTGGCGAGAAGGCGAGCCTGTGCTGATCAAGTGCAGGCATGCTTTCACGCTTGGTACCGCCTGCACGCTATCCACGTGCGCCGCGTGAAGCACATCCTCCATCTTACGAGTAAAACTTTCGTCTTTCGTGATGAGAATTGCCTTGAGCTGCGACGCCTGGCTTGGCTCGGCGCCATCGTTGTTGGCACGCGACCTCGAGCCTTTTCCGGAATGCGGCCTAGTACGGTTTTCCGACTCGTCGTTGTCGTGACCTACCATCGGGTCCATGACGAGGTAAGACTCCTTGAGGCAGCTCTTCACCGCGGCGATGAGAATCTGTCGGTTGATTGGTTTCTTCACAAATCTGTCCATGCCAGCCGCTCGGCACACGTCGACGTCTTCCGCCGTTCCTCCGGTAATGCCAATCAGGGGAAGGCGGGAGACGCCGCCGGAACCTTCCGCCTGCTGCTCCACCTTTCGTATGATCCGCGAAGCCTCGGCTCCATCCATGATCGGCATATGTAAGTCGAGAAGCACGCACAAATATTCGGTGTTCAGGCACTTCGCATCGCCCTTCGAGATCAGCAGCTTGCTGATCGCCTCCTCTCCGTTGAAGGCTGTGTCGCAGGCGAATCCAGCCTTCTTGAGCATTCGCACCAGCACCAAACTGCTCGTCTTATCATCCTCCACGACGAGGAAGCGCTGCTTCGGATGCAGAGCCATTTCCACCTTGGCGGTGCTTTCGTTCGTTTCGTTAGCACTTTGCTCCATCGCCAAGTCTGCAAGAGCTGCCATGGAGTCTTGCATCTCTCCGAGAACCGGCGGCTCGTACTGCTCGCCACGAGATATGGCGGCGATCGTGTCACGCAGTTGCCACTGCCTGGTTGGCTTCGCGAGCACAGTCCACTTGACCGCACCCAACGAGGGTGAAGAAAAAACCTTCGTGGCTAAGGATCGCAGCCTGATGGGTGTCAAGATCACCCAACGCATTTCAGGGTAATCGGCAATGCAGCGCTCGTACGCCTGCTGGGCACTCTGTATCTCGTCAGCCTCCATGATGGACGAAATGACGGCAATCTTTGATTTCCTGTTGGCATCACTGATGCATTGCCGCAGCGCCTGCTGCAATCCTGCCGTGGATGGGATGGTTGCGCAGCGCGGTGATGTGGAGCACCAGTTCAAGCACCGCTTGGAAGTCTCGGCGATCCACTCGCGCATGCGCTCGTTGTGTGCGATGGTGATGACAAAAACCTCCTCCGTCAACGCAATGCAACCGGGCGGCGTGACCTTGGCGGTGAGTGGCAATCTCGACGGGCCGTTGCTCTTGCTAGAGCGACGGCCCAGCATAGCGGTCAAACTGAACGTAGAGCCCTTGCCCGGTTCGCTCTCAAGGGCAATCTGTCCTCCCATCAGCTCGCAGAGCTGTTTGGTAATCGCGAGGCCAAGCCCCGTTCCACCGTACTTGCGGGTGATTCCGGTGTCCACCTGTGTGAATCGCGCAAAGAGTTTTCTCTGCTGCTCACTTGGGATGCCAATTCCCGTGTCGCGCACGCTGATGAGCACGGTGAAAGGGTCGTCGTCCTCGTCCGTCGCGCGTCTTCCCGGGTTTTCGTTGGCAAGTTTCGTCAGCGCTAGCTCGATCTCACCTTTCGTCGTGAACTTCAGCGCATTTGACAGCATGTTCAGAAGCATTTGCTTCAGGCGAAGGCTGTCACCAATGACATTGTCGGGCAGGCCCGGTCCGAGCGTGAAGATCACCTCGACACCCTTGATTGCGGCAAGGTGAGCAATCGAGTCCACCGCGTCGCCTGCGGTGGAGTACAGGCTAAACTCCCTCGATTCGAGCTCGAACTTCCCGGCTTCGACGCGCGTGAGGTCGAGAATGTCGCTAATGAGGGTAAGCAGCCCATTCGCGCTCGTTCGAATCTGTCGACTTAGCTCGAGTTGATCGTCTTCCCCGAGCGTGTCGGAAAGCAGCTCATTCATTCCAATGATGCCGTTCAAAGGAGTTCTCATTTCATGACTCATGTTTGCAAGGAACTGGGACTTGGCATCGTTCGCAGCCTGCGCCTTGGAGAGGGCAACCTCGGCGTCCATCATACGCTTGAAGTGCGTGACATCCTGACCGACGCCAACGACGCCAATCACATTGCCCCTGACGTCGCGCCGAGGGTTTGCATTCAGCAGAATATGAATCGGATTCGACCAGTCTTCGTCCATCTTCGCCTGCTTCGTGTAGAATGCAATCTCGAATGACGCGGTGCTCTGTCCCTTGAGCGCCATGTCCATAATCTCCTGAACGGAGCGGCGATCGTGCGACATCACAAACTTTTCCACAAAAACTTCGCCCTTCGCATCGAGCGCGGAATACCCTAGCAGCTCCTCAACCTTATTATTCCACTCGGTAATTCGACCCTCAAGATCGATGCCAATGATTGGCGCGTTGGCAGTTTCGATGAGCTGGCGTAGTTCTGATGCGATCGCTTCGAGCTCGACTTCCGCCTTTTTGCGTTCGGTGATATCCTGACCGACGCCAATCACGCCGTAGATCTTGCCCTCGACATCGCGTCGTGATGTGGCGTTCAGCAGCACTTCCACGCGCTCGCCACCCTTGGTGTACAGAGGGAACTCGAAGTTCTGCGCCTCCTTGCCTTTCAGGGCGTCGTCGAGCACACGCTGCACGCTTTCGCGGTAGTCGGGCGAAATGAAGTTCTGCACGAGGTGTCGGCCCATCGTTTCGTCTTTCGTATATCCTACAATCGCCTCGGCTTTGTCGTTCCACTCGTTGACGTTGCCGTGCACGTCGATTCCGAAGATGGGCGCGTTGGCGGTTTCGACGAACTGGCGAAGTTCTTTCGCGATAGATTCTTGTTTATCAGCAGCCTGCTTCGACTGCGTGATATCCTGACCGACGCCAATCACGCCGATGATGTTGCCCTCGACGTCACGTCGCGATGTCGCGTTCAGCAGCACTTCCACACGCTCGCCGCTCTTCGTGAAGAGAGGAAACTCGAAGTTCGCTGACTCGATGCCGCGCAGCGCGTTGTCCAGCACGGCGCGCACCGCATCCTTGTACTCGTCCGTGATGAAGTGCTCGACGAGCCCGCGACCGAGCACGTCCTCCTTCGAGTACCCGGTGATCTGCATGGACTTGACGTTCCACTCGTTGACGTTGCCGTGCACGTCGATGCCGAAGATGGGCGCGTTGGCGGTTTCAATAAACTGGCGCAGTTCTGTGGCGACGTTTTCCAGCTCGACTTCCGCCTTTTTGCGTTCGGTGATATCCTGACCGACGCCAATCACGCCGTAGATCTTGCCCTCGACATCGCGTCGTGATGTGGCGTTCAGCAAGACTTCCACGCGCTCGCCACCCTTGGTGTACAGAGGGAACTCGAAGTTCTGCGCTTCGCGACCCTTCAGGGCGTCGTCGAGCACACGCTGCACGCTTTCGCGGTAGTCGGGCGAAATGAAGTTCTGCACGAGGTGTCGGCCCATCGTTTCGTCTTTCGTGTATCCTACAATCGCCTCGGCTTTGTCGTTCCACTCGTTGACGTTGCCGTGCACGTCGATGCCGAAGATGGGCGCGTTGGCGGTTTCGACGAACTGACGCAGTTCTTTCGCGATAGATTCTTGTCTATCAGCAGCCTGCTTCGACTGCGTGATATCCTGACCGACGCCAATCACGCCGATGATCTTGCCCTCGACGTCACGTCGCGATGTCGCGTTCAGCAGCACTTCCACACGCTCGCCGCTCTTCGTGAAGAGAGGAAACTCGAAGTTCGCTGACTCCATTCCCAGCAAAGCTTTGTCGAGCACGGCGCGCACCGCATCCTTGTACTCGTCCGTGATGAAGTGCTCGACAAGCCCGCGACCAAGCACGTCCTCCTTCGAGTACCCGGTGATCTGCATGGACTTGACGTTCCACTCGTTGACGTTGCCGTGCACGTCGATGCCGAAGATGGGTGCGTTGGCGGTTTCAATAAACTGGCGCAGTTCTGTGGCGACGTTTTCCAGCTCGACTTCCGCCTTTTTGCGTTCGGTGATATCCTGACCGACGCCAATCACGCCGTAGATCTTACCCTCGACATCGCGTCGTGATGTGGCGTTCAGCAAGACTTCCACACGCTCGCCACCCTTGGTGTACAGAGGGAACTCGAAGTTCTGCGCTTCGCGACCCTTCAGGGCGTCGTCGAGCACACGCTGCACGCTTTCGCGGTAGTCGGGCGAAATGAAGTTCTGCACGAGGTGTCGACCCATCGTTTCGTCTTTCGTGTACCCGACAATCGCCTCGGCTTTGTCGTTCCACTCGTTGACGTTGCCGTGCACGTCGATGCCGAAGATGGGCGCGTTGGCTGTTTCGACGAATTGGCGTAATTCTGTCGCGATGGACTCCTGCTTGTCCGCCGCCTGCTT
Source organism: Pycnococcus provasolii (assembly GCA_938743325.2). Lineage (NCBI taxonomy): Eukaryota > Viridiplantae > Chlorophyta > Pseudoscourfieldiophyceae > Pseudoscourfieldiales > Pycnococcaceae > Pycnococcus > Pycnococcus provasolii. The sequence continues at coordinate 484,205 of OW568895.1, forward strand.
CGACTGCGTGATATCCTGACCGACGCCAATCACGCCGATGATCTTGCCCTCGACGTCGCGTCGCGATGTCGCGTTCAGCAGCACTTCCACACGCTCGCCTGATTTTGTGAAGAGAGGAAACTCGAAGTTCGCTGACTCGATGCCGCGCAGCGCGTTGTCCAGCACGGCGCGCACCGCATCCTTGTACTCGTCCGTGATGAAGTGCTCGACGAGCCCGCGACCGAGCACGTCCTCCTTCGAGTACCCGGTGATCTGCATGGACTTGACGTTCCACTCGTTGACGTTGCCGTGCACGTCGATGCCGAAGATGGGCGCGTTGGCTGTTTCAATAAACTGGCGCAGTTCTGTGGCGACGTTTTCCAGCTCGACTTCCGCCTTTTTGCGTTCGGTGATATCCTGACCGACGCCAATCACGCCGTAGATCTTACCCTCGACATCGCGTCGTGATGTGGCGTTCAGCAAGACTTCCACACGCTCGCCACCCTTGGTGTACAGAGGGAACTCGAAGTTCTGCGCTTCGCGACCCTTCAGGGCGTCGTCGAGCACACGCTGCACGCTTTCGCGGTAGTCGGGCGAAATGAAGTTCTGCACGAGGTGTCGGCCCATCGTTTCGTCTTTCGTGTATCCTACAATCGCCTCGGCTTTGTCGTTCCACTCGTTGACGTTGCCGTGCACGTCGATGCCAATGATGGGCGCGTTGGCGGTTTCAATGAACTGACGCAGCTCTGTCGCGATGGATTCTTGCTCGACTTCCGCCTTTTTGCGTTCGGTGATATCCTGACCGACGCCAATCACGCCGTAAATTTTTCCTTTCATATCGCGTCGTGATGTGGCGTTCAGCAAGACTTCCACGCGCTCGCCTGATTTTGTGAAGAGAGGGAACTCGAAGTTCTGCGCCTCCTTGCCTTTCAGGGCGTCGTCGAGCACACGCTGCACGCTTTCGCGGTAGTCGGGCGAAATGAAGTTCTGCACGAGGTGTCGACCCATCGTTTCGTCTTTCGTGTACCCGACAATCGCCTCGGCTTTGTCGTTCCACTCGTTGACGTTGCCGTGCACGTCGATGCCGAAGATGGGCGCGTTGGCGGTTTCGACGAATTGGCGTAATTCTGTCGCGATGGACTCCTGCTTGTCCGCCGCCTGCTTCGACTGCGTGATATCCTGACCGACGCCAATCACGCCGATGATCTTGCCCTCGACGTCGCGTCGCGATGTCGCGTTCAGCAGCACTTCCACACGCTCGCCGCTCTTCGTGAAGAGAGGAAACTCGAAGTTCGCTGACTCCATTCCCAGCAAAGCTTTGTCCAGCACGGCGCGCACCGCATCCTTGTACTCGTCCGTGATGAAGTGCTCGACGAGCCCGCGACCGAGCACGTCCTCCTTCGAGTACCCGGTGATCTGCATGGACTTGACGTTCCACTCGTTGACGTTGCCGTGCACGTCGATGCCGAAGATGGGTGCGTTGGCGGTTTCAATAAACTGGCGCAGTTCTGTGGCGACGTTTTCCAGCTCGACTTCCGCCTTTTTGCGTTCGGTGATATCCTGACCGACGCCAATCACGCCGTAGATCTTGCCCTCGACATCGCGTCGTGATGTGGCGTTCAGCAAGACTTCCACGCGCTCGCCACCCTTGGTGTACAGAGGGAACTCGAAGTTCTGCGCTTCGCGACCCTTCAGGGCGTCGTCGAGCACACGCTGCACGCTTTCGCGGTAGTCGGGCGAAATGAAGTTCTGCACGAGGTGTCGACCCATCGTTTCGTCTTTCGTGTATCCTACAATCGCCTCGGCTTTGTCGTTCCACTCGTTGACGTTGCCATACACGTCGATGCCGAAGATGGGCGCGTTGGCGGTTTCGACGAATTGGCGTAATTCTGTCGCGATGGACTCCTGCTTGTCCGCCGCCTGCTTCGACTGCGTGATATCCTGACCGACGCCAATCACGCCGATGATCTTGCCCTCGACGTCACGTCGCGATGTCGCGTTCAGCAGCACTTCCACACGCTCGCCTGATTTTGTGAAGAGAGGAAACTCGAAGTTCGCTGACTCCATTCCCAGCAAAGCTTTGTCGAGCACGGCGCGCACCGCATCCTTGTACTCGTCCGTGATGAAGTGCTCGACAAGCCCGCGACCGAGCACGTCCTCCTTCGAGTACCCGGTGATCTGCATGGACTTGACGTTCCACTCGTTGACGTTGCCGTGCACGTCGATGCCGAAGATGGGTGCGTTGGCGGTTTCAATAAACTGGCGCAGTTCTGTGGCGACGTTTTCCAGCTCGACTTCCGCCTTTTTGCGTTCGGTGATATCCTGACCGACGCCAATCACGCCGTAGATCTTACCCTCGACATCGCGTCGTGATGTGGCGTTCAGCAAGACTTCCACGCGCTCGCCACCCTTGGTGTACAGAGGGAACTCGAAGTTCTGCGCCTCCTTGCCTTTCAGGGCGTCGTCGAGCACACGCTGCACGCTTTCGCGGTAGTCGGGCGAAATGAAGTTCTGCACGAGGTGTCGGCCCATCGTTTCGTCTTTCGTGTATCCTACAATCGCCTCGGCTTTGTCGTTCCACTCGTTGACGTTGCCGTACACGTCGATGCCGAAGATGGGCGCGTTGGCTGTTTCGACGAACTGGCGAAGTTCTTTGGCGTCGCTCTCATGCTCCTTTTGTGTATCTTTAATAACCACGAGTCTGTAGTCTGTTTCTCTTGTTTCCCCTGTGTGTTCGAGCTTCGTGACGCTCACACGAAACTCGCCTTCGGTAAACACGCTCTCAAGCCCTTTCAAGATTGCGTCGAGTAGTCGTTGCATGAGCTTGTTGCCTGTGCCGTCGTTAATGACGTCCTGTATTCTGGCATTTCTCACAAGCTCGTGGTTGAAGAGGTCTCTTCGCTCGGTGGCGGCTTCACTCCACAGCTTTATGGAGCCTTCCGCGTCGACGACCACCGCCGCGACGCCGACTAGAGAGAGCGCCCGCACGACGGAGTCGAGCAGAGGCGACGGCATGTTATTGTTTGCGAATGGGAAGGGAAGGGAATGGGGGGGCGGCTGAAGCTGAGGGTTTACGTGTATCACGCGTGTTTTAATACAAACGCGGCTGGCAGGCTGGCGGCTGGGGGGGGAGGAGGAAGGTTGGGAAAAAGAGAAAAAGCGGGTGAAGCAGGCAGGTGAAGCAGGCCTGGCTTTCGCAACAAGGAAGGGGAAGGGAAGGGGCCGGCCTTCCCCAAGTTAAAAGTTGGACTGTCAAAAAGTTGGACTGTCCGATCTGCACAGCATGAAAATAGGTCCAGGTGGAGGTGGTCTTCGCTCGCACGGATTTTTTCTTTTTTTGTCCACCCTGTCAGGTCTATCGTGGACTTCTTCAGACATGGGTAACCACCGTTGAACCAAACTTCTTCTCAAGGGTCGCTGGGGATCCCGGTCGCAAATCCTCGGGTCCGGCTATCGTAGTTTCAGAAGAAAGTCAATGGCGGAACTTTTGTCCTCTAGACGATCATCTGCCTATCCCTTGAGAGAGATCCGGGCCTTCCGGGGGGATCCCGGAATCGCGGGCGCGGTGGCTCGCCCCCTAATCGCAAGAGAAGCCCACTGGCAGTTATTATGGGTCCGTCATACTTTTGCACGGGAGCTCCCGGGAGCTCCCGGGGGTTCTCCGGGAGCTCCCGGGAGTTTCTCAGGGCAGCAACGCCCCCCGAAAGGAGGTGGTATGCGGGCGTCAGCCCGTATTCACGGGAACGGTCTTCACCGAAAAAAAAATTTTTCGGCGACCCTTCCCGGTCTCCTACGCCTATCCCCGTCAGTCGCCCGTCCGTTCTCTTCTCAAGAGTGATGGAGGTTCGGACGGGTCGGGCGGGAAGGAGGAGGAGCAAGGGAAAGGCCGCCCCCCGGGCGGCCTTTCCATGGGGCGTGAAGGGAACCTCCCTTCTCGGCGTGCCCCCTGTAGAAAACCCCAAATTTCCGTGTGAACACTGGAAATGTGGGCCCTCCCGGAGGGTCTTGGGAGCTCCCGGGAGCTCCCAAGACCCCTGGGAGCCACCCCCCTCTCCTGGGAGCTCCCGATTTCTGGTCTCCCGGGAGACCCCTGGGAGCTCCCCCTGGGGAGCTCCCAGGAGCTCCCAGGGGGGTCTCCGGGGGGGTCTCCTGGGAGCTCCGGGGCGGAGAGGGGGTCTCCGGGGGGGTCTCCTAGGAGCTCCCAGGGGGGTTCTCGGGAGCTCCTAGGAGCTCCCGGTCGTCGTGTTTATACCCACACACGGCTATTTCGTCGTGATTACATCGTGATAAAATGGTTCACAACAAAACTTTTCGCATCCTTCCATAGCAAGCTATCAGTGTGTTCCACAGGAGAGCGTTCAAGCACGCTCTCCGCAGGAATTACTTCGAACTGGTTATCGGCGACGGGATTTTGCTTCTTCTTTCCCTTCTTCTGCGCCTTCGCTTTCGGCGTCCAAATGAGTTCAGTCATTTCTTCAGGGAATAGTCCGGAACGCTCCGCCACATCCATCCACCTCACATATGCCAAGTCATACTTTTGTGAGCCAATGCTCGCTTGGAATAAAGCAATCACCTGAGCGTACCATGGATCGGCGGCATCGTCGTCACCAGCCGGCTTCACACTTACGCAGTCGTGGACCTCTTTTCCCGAACTATTCTGGGAACCGCCACGGATCCAAGTGGAGTTCTCCTACCTTGACGAGAAGGCATGCGAACGCAGCGAGGTGCGCGTCGCTCCAATCCACGCCACACCATTCCTCGGCTGTTGTCGCACACAAGCGCGAGAGAATGACGTCAGTAGGAAGAGGCGCAGCACCAGACGCAGCAGACGCAGCACCACCAGACGCAGCAGACGCAGCACCACCAGACGCAGCAGACGCAGCACCACCAGACGCAGCACCACCAGCACCAGCACGAGCACGAGCATAGAACGGCTGCTTCTCGAAAGTGCCTGTAGACGACAGGCGATACACCTGCCACGGCTTGGAGGTGTTCGCCATCTCTTGGCCGAACTTGCCTCCGCCGAACACCATACTTTTGCATGCATGCACACACAGAAGAAGAAGAAGAAGTGAAGCAGTGTGTTGACGGTCGACGATAAAACTAAAATCAAGATGGTGAACGTGACGGAGGGGATCAACTTGCTTGGTTGAGAACGAGTCGGAGAGTCGGAGAGGGAGAATGGGAGGCACGAATTGGCAAAAACTCCGAAGAGGCGTATTGATTCAAAATTTGTGTACCTCGACACCGACGTTCATATTGAACGCAATAGGGCAAGGTCCGTGGTTCGACTCCGGTAAGAATTTCTTTCTATCACTCTCTTCGTGCACCACCTCTGCCCTCTTCTTACCAAAAAATCACAAACCCAGCGTAGGAGTATTTTGACTACCCATCAGAAAAAATGGCTCCTGTAGCTCAGTTGGTCAGAGCGTGCCCTTCGTAATTTTTTTTTGCAAAAATGGTGGACCTGGCTTTTACCGGAAAAAGAAGATAAGAAATATGGGATACGCCAGGTGTAGCCGAAATGTGCGCCCGTCGCCCTATTCCATTCCCATTCCCCAGGGTGACGCTTGGACGCGTTTTAGCCTGACTCGGCCAACCCCGAACGCCCCCTCCGGAGGCGATCCCTCCTCACTCCCGAGGAAGCGACGGACGGGCTGGCGGGGAGTGTTGCACAGGCTCTCCCGGCCTCCGCTCCTCTCGCCCCTGACGCAGAAATTTCTTTTCTCTCTCTGCTTAAGAAAGAGAGGGTCACGGACCTAACTTAATCATCACAATAGACTACAAATACAAGTTGACTACTAACTTACAAACAAATTTTGTTCTCTCCATTCATAAATCACAAGCCCAGTAGCGAAAATGCGCGCTGGCTCATCGTAATGGCGCCCTCGGTCTTCTTTGACGATTGTCTTGATGTGACGAGCTGTTGTCGGCGAGGAGACTTGGTTGCAACCGCGGTTGGTGCGGGAGGAGTCACGACGGCACTGGTCGTTTGATGGGAAATCTCCGCCGGAGGATATCTGGGCTCGACAGGCATGACTGGCACCGCAGAAATTGCCGCCGGCAAGACGTATGTCTCTAGCCTCTCCTCCTCCTCCTCCTCCTCCTCCTCCTCCTCCTCTTGCTCCTGCTTCCACTCCCCCTGCTCCTGTTGCTCCAGCTTCCACTGCTCCTCCTGCTCCTCTTGCTCCTGCTTCCACTCATCCTCTTCCTGCGCAGCAGCAGCATAATCATCACCACCACCAACACCACCAGCAGCAGCTTCCACTTCCCACCAAGCAGCTACGTCATCCTCGCCCTCGTCCTCTTCATCCGCCAACACTTTCTCCTCCTCCTCCTCCACCGCCTCCTTTCTTCTCCTCCGCAGTTCCTCATTCTCAGTCCTCAGCGACTCGTTCTCAATCGCTATGGAGATGAAGCGGCCGCGCTCCTCGCGTGCAGCCTCCTTCAACCTCTCAATTTCAGCTTCTGCCATGGCCAACCTTGTGCGTAGATCATCCGAATTCATTGAAGTCGAAAGCAGCGTTCTCACCTCCTCTCTCTCCTGCTCCTGCTCCAGCTCCTCCTCCTCTCTCTCCTCCTCCTCCTCCTCCTGCTCCTCCTCCTCCTGCTCTTCTTCCTCAACTCCGAAAGCCATCATAGTGGCACGGCGCACAGCTTCTTCCGCATCCAACTGCTCGTTGTCGACCCTTGCCGCCTGCTCCGTGTTGTTGTTCTTTGCTATAATCGCCTCATCAGAAGATGCTCTGATAGACCGCGGCGTGAGATCCTCAACGCTCGCGCGCAGCCTCGCATTCTCAGCCCGCAGCACCGTGAGCTCGCGGTGCATGTCGCTCGTCGCCGTAGCCACAGCGTGTGCCACCGCGCTGGGCGACTCCCCGCCCCTGGGCAGCCAGCTCGCGGCGCTGCCTGCCGCGCCCTTGGGCCCTTGGAACCCGAGATTGTCGCCGCTCGCGACGCGCACGACGGGGCGATTGCGAATGTTCATCGCCCGCGTCGCATAGTACAGCGTGCTCAGAGTCTCGTCGGTGTGCCGTGAGCTGGGAGAAACGCACGCGAGAAGGAGAGCCAGGCTATTTCCACCAAGGGAGTCGCGGAGCAGCTTCGTGAGCGTGCTGTCCCGATAGGGAACGTGCATTGCTGCCGCGTCGCCAGAGGCGGCGGACTGGCTGAGACTCGGAACCTGCTGCTCTGCTGCCGCTCCAAGCTTGCTGATAACCTTGCTCAGCGCGAACAGGCTTCGATTGATGGAGCCAGTCTCCTTCGTCATCACATTGCTCTCAGCTCCCGCGCTGAGCCTCTCAGATCCCGCTAGGTCAACGAACACCGCCTTGCCAAGCAGAGGAGGGCACGCGCCTCCGCCAGCCGCGTGCGGTACACGCACGTGCACGGTAAAGATGGAGTGACTTCGACTGCTATCCCGATTCCCGCGCGTTGCGCGCACGCGCCGGTTGCGCGCACCCCTGAGCAAAAGCTTACGTGCAACGGCAAGGCTAGGCAGCGCGCGCTCACGCAGGCCGGGCACGTGGAAACCGTTGCGAGCGTCGTAGCGAACGGGCAACGATGACGACGTTGTCGGCGGAGTGGAGGAGACGTCGCCGCCGACGCCACCTGCGACGCCGCCACCGCGTGACGTCTCGTCTACCGCCCAAAGGTCGAACACAAGCTCTGAGTACACCTCGAGGTACGTTGCGCTGACAGCCGCGCCGCTCACTTTTGCATACTCGAAGATCTGCGCCAGGCTTCGAACGATGATGCCGTCGTCGTCAGCGGTGGCGTCTTCCTCCGCACTGCTGCTGCCCTCCGCACTGTCGCGCGCGGCAAGCTGTTCAATCCGCCCTGACATGCTGAACGTCTTGCCTGAACCTGTTTGCCCGTACGCGATGATCGTCGCGCCGTATCCCTGGAAGACACGCTCGAGAAGGTTCGTCCACCCTGACCTCTCAATAAGCTCGGTGTTTGCCACCTCCGGGCCGCACACCGAGGGGAACGCAAAGTCGCGGAAGGCTGCAGAAGTGCGCACGCGCAGTGCCCCGTCAACAGGCGAGCAGGCTGGCGGTTGTGCCGAGATGGTGAGAACATGACCTCCATTCTCCGCCAGACGATCCGAGGGTAAGATGGGGCGCACGCGAACGCTCACGTGAACGCACGACGACGTCTCGGAACCGCCGCCGCGGCTGCGGTTACTCAACGGCGGCTGTTGAACATCGGGCTCGAGCGCAGTTCGGTCCTGCATGCCGCGGGGTTCCCAAAAGAACCACCGGCGCACAGCTGCGTGCGAGCTTGGTGTGCTGTGCCCAGCGTGTTGTTTTGAGTTGGCGCGCAGCCGCGGCCGGAGGGCGGAGGGGCCAGTGACACTTTCCACGCCGGGAAATTCACCGGGAAATTATGGACGGACAAAGTTGGGGGTTATGGTTTTTTGGGCCCCGTCCTTCGCCATTTGCCAAATTTTAAAACCCCTACAAAGATACGGATTTTTCTGCGGCCGGCAATAGAGGACCTCCAGCCTTGTGCTCGCGTGTCGTGGACAAGACAAGACCTAGGGTGTCCCCACAGTGCGGATAGAAAACCTCCCTCTCTTTCCCCCCCTCCTACCATCGTATCCATGGACTCCTTCTCTCTAGACGGAGCGGCGTGGGACAGCGCGCACGTCGTCAGGCAGCTCGTCGTGCCCGCGGCGGGAGCGAGGGATGTGCCTGCCATTGCGAGGTTCGTGCAGAAGCACGCACAAAGCATTACTTCGATCTACGTCTCGCTCGACAAGGCGCACATGGATATCCACAGGTCTGAGCGGGAGCTCTATGCAGCCGTGCACCTTCTCCTCTCGACGGTCGCGCGCACAAATATACAGGACGTGCGCATACGCGTGCCACATGCGGCGAGGCGATGGTGCACGCGACTGTGCAAAAACAAGCTCGCGGCACTTCTGCCCGACATCCTGGGAAGTGCCGAGCACGTCAGGCACGTCACCATCAAGCCGTACGGTCTTTTGAAAAAGACGAGAGGGGCGAATGAGCTGACGCACTTGTTTCGCAAGCGTCGCGAGGAGAAGATTTTGGCTTTGCTCATGGGCACACACAAACGACTGGGAGAGGATTCCGTTTTGAGGAACCTCGACCAAGCTTTGCTTCAGCGGATCATGAAACTTGGGTGTAGCTGCACCGTCGACGTGTGAGTAGTGTATGTGCTGTATATTTTGATGTATCAAAATACACACGAAAAAAAAAGTAGTCTTGTATGTGCTTCTATTGTAACAGGAAAAAAATGATATACCTCACCCCAGTCCTGTTAGCGTCAACGTATATGACGTATATTCGCCCTGTGGCCCATGGAAAGCGGAATTTAAAAAGAAGACTCGACGCTTTTCCAGCCGCTTTCGCGTTAGGCTTACTCACTGGGCAGGCTTGTAACCCAGTTACCTGGGATGATACGCGTTATTGCTTAGAGAATCTATATATAAACAACAGTACGTGGTTTACATGGTGGAGGCGTGTGCTGTTGTTTGTTGTTTGTTGTGTGTTTCGTTTCTCCTCCATCGTGAAAGTTTTCCAAATCCGATGTGGCTTGCTTTCGAGGACACGATTCAGATCATCCTGAAGCTCGCGACAGGATACCACGTACTTCGAGCCGCGGTGATGAGTGGACGCCTCGCAGGTCGCAAGTATGTGTTCTCATGGGCATTCTCGCTCGACATTCTTTCTTCAAAAGACATCCTTGGCATGCCGCACCTTGGCAAACGTCTCAACCGGGTCGGTGGTGTTGAAGTGCGCCTGGAGAGAAGGTTCGTCCGCACGCATGAACGGATTTGTTGACTTTTCGAGACGGATGGTTGTGGGAACCGTCCACTCGTCCTTCTCGCGCTGCTTCTGCACGAGCTGGTAGCGTTCTGCGAGGTTCTCGTTCTTGACATCCGCGGTGACGGCAAACTTCGCGTTTGCCAGCGTGTACTCGTGCGCGCAGAATACCAGCGTGTCATCGGGAAGAGCCTTGAGCTTACGAATGCTGCTCCACATCTGCGCCGGCGTTCCCTCAAACAGTCGTCCACAACCCATCGCGAACAGCGTATCTCCGCAGAACAGCGCGCCGGAGTCCGCGAAGTGATACACGATGTGCCCAGACGTATGTCCCGGCGTGTCGTACACGGTGGCGAGACTGTTGAAAACGACGTCGTTTTCTCCCGCAGGTGTGGTGATGCAAGGAATGCGCTCGTTTGCCGGACCCACAACTTCGCAGTCAGGGTAGAGAGAGAGGAGATCGGCGTTTCCACCCGCGTGGTCGGCGTGGTGGTGCGTATTCAAGATGTGGGTGAGTTGGAAGCCGTAGTGGGCGAGAATGGAATGGATGAGCGAAGCGTCAGGCGTGTCAATGGCTGCCGTGTGCTCACCCTTGTGGACGAGGTAGCCGTAGTTGTCTGACAGAGCGCGAAACTGGATGACGGTGAGGTTGTTGGGAAGGTTGTACTCTTTTGTGGTGATGTCGAACATCGTCGACGAAGCAGCAACTTTTGACTTTTGCCTGTGACTAGTGAGGCGGCGGAAAAATGAAGAACAAGAGGTGGTGGTGGTGGTGGAACGAAAGAACGTTTTTGTTGTGCTATACTTTTGCATGCATGCACACACAGAAGAAGAAGAAGAAGTGAAGCAGTGTCCGTTGTTGTTGACGGTCGACGATAAAACTAAAATCAAGATGGTGAACGTGACGGAGGGGATCAACTTGCTTGGTTGAGAACGAGTCGGAGAGTCGGAGAGGGAGAATGGGAGGCACGAATTGGCAAAAACTCCGAAGAGGCGTATTGATTCAAAATTTGTGTACCTCGACACCGACGTTCATATTGAACGCAATAGGGCAAGGTCCGTGGTTCGACTCCGGTAAGAATTTCTTTCTATCACTCTCTTCGTGCACCACCTCTGCCCTCTTCTTACCAAAAAATCACAAACCCAGCGTAGGAGTATTTTGACTACCCATCAGAAAAAATGGCTCCTGTAGCTCAGTTGGTCAGAGCGTGCCCTTCGTAATTTTTTTTTGCAAAAATGGTGGACCTGGCTTTTACCGGAAAAAGAAGATAAGAAATATGGGATACGCCAGGTGTAGCCGAAATGTGCGCCCGTCGCCCTATTCCATTCCCATTCCCCAGGGTGACGCTTGGACGCGTTTTAGCCTGACTCGGCCAACCCCGAACGCCCCCTCCGGAGGCGATCCCTCCTCACTCCCGAGGAAGCGACGGACGGGCTGGCGGGGAGTGTTGCACAGGCTCTCCCGGCCTCCGCTCCTCTCGCCCCTGACGCAGAAATTTCTTTTCTCTCTCTGCTTAAGAAAGAGAGGGTCACGGACCTAACTTAATCATCACAATAGACTACAAATACAAGTTGACTACTAACTTACAAACAAATTTTGTTCATTCATAAATCACAAGCCCATGAAGATCGTGAATATTCCTATACACGAGAATATTCCGTTTTTTTGGCAAACCCCGAAACCTCCTTTTTTTTACGACCATTCTGGTCCAGCCCGACCAGGTAGAGTCAAGTTTAGAGTCAAGAGTTAAGAGAAGTGTAATTGGCGAGATAGGCCACACACTGAATCATACAGGTTGGTGACGGACTGTGGAAATTCATTGGTTCAAGTTCACGAACGACCAGGGAACGGCGAGGCTGCGCGCGAACTCGGTGCAACGCCACGCACACCACGCGGCGTCGCGACAACTGTACGCCATCGTTAGCACAGTTGGCGTAAGTGCTCGGTCGTTGGACCACGTCGCGTAAGTGTTTTCCCTCGGCCGAGGGAACCACGATTCTTCCTCTTCGTGGTTCGCGTGCGAGAGCGATGGGACACTACGACGTGTGGAAAGCGTACGAGAACGCAATCAAGTCATCCGAGGTACCAGAGGATGTTCGCGTTGAGGTTGAGAAGAGCGATGACTCGCACGGCGTGGAAGTTGAGGAGGCCTTCTCCAACGAGGAGCTCATTGTGAGACACGACGTTTGCGACACAGACCGCTACGAGATCGCAAAGAGTTGGAGCGTGAAAGGCAACGCATGAAATGCCCAATCTGCTTTTATGCGTTGAATACGCAAAAATGCGCGGGTCTCGAGCCTTGCGGCCATAACTTTTAACAACATAACATTACCGCGCTACTTGGTGATATGACAAGATATCGCCGGAAACGGCGGGTTAAAAAAATGGCTATTGTTATTGGCTTCGTTCTGCACGACGCTGGCCGACGGTCGGCCGCATACCGGAGGCGAAATTTTTTTTTCAACATGTGGGTCAAACTGCCAGCCTGGCAATTAGGGTTACAATTAGGGTTACAATTAGGGTTACAATTAGGGTTACAATTAGGGTTACAATTAGGGTTACAATTAGGGTTACAATTAGGGTTAGGGTTAGGGTTAGGGTTAGGGTTAGGGTTAGGGTTAGGGTTAGGGTTAGGGTTAGGGTTAGGGTTAGGGTTAGGGTTAGGGTTAGGGTTAGGGTTAGGGTTAGGGTTAGGGTTAGGGTTAGGGTTAGGGTTAGGGTTAGGGTGACCAATTAAGTCGGCGTGGACCAATTTGGTGCAGAATTTGGTGGATCCCCATCGGATTTATCCCGACCAAAATGGTGCGTGGACCTTTTTGGTGCAGAGTTGGTGGATCCCCAAATCAGGAAATCAGGGGGGGGTACGGGGGGTCTCCCCCCGTTGGGGGTTGGGGGGGTCTCCCCCCCACCTTTTTGTGATTGCCCTTACGGATGCCA